>OX442415.1:11001082-11030507 GCA_949361645.1 Spongilla lacustris
TTGGTCTATTTGGCGCGAAGTCACATGAAGTAGGACTCGTGTAGTGTGGTGAGAAGGCATCGTTTGGAGTAATTGAAAAGCGTAAAGGCTATCCAAGGCATCAAGAGTAGAATAGCCAAACCAACTCATTCGGGCGTGGACTTAGGTTTTTCTTTTCCTAGTAACTCATTAGGCTTCTTAGCTCTGGTGGGCACTTATTGGCCTATAATTTGCCGGATTGGAACAAAACATGATTTGTTGCCTTTGAGAGACAAGCTGGAAGATGGAGAACGAAGAACTCGACCTCGCGGAGATTGTGCAGAGCATCAGGGGACACCAGGCACCATTCAAGTGCCCCGCGTGTCACAAGACGTACCGAAGCTTGACAGGGATAATGTACCACCTCGGGCAGATCGGGCCCCCCACCAAGGTCCCAAGGTGCAGGGCCAGGGGGGAGGCCGGCTCTGGCAGCCTCCAGGGCACTCCGGGGTCTCCCGGTATCGTCAGGCGCCGGGCAAGGCGCGACCTCACATGGGCAGAGTCGCAACGCATGGTGGAGGTGGAATTCAACAACGAGTACTACCGTATCGAGATCGAACACGACCTAGATGCCGTCTACATGAGCGAGGAAGAGCGGGAAGAAGAGGCGGGAAAAGAGCCCGCCGTGACGGCAGCAGACGAGGCGAGCGACCCCAGCGCGCCTCCTTCCTCCTCCCAGCGCCCCGTGGGCTCGCGTACCCCTCAGCGGAGGGCTAAATGCGAGACCCCGAAAAGCAGCAAGTCCGCCACAAAGAACAAAGGGAAGCGGCGCTCCAAAAAGATTCCCTCCAAGGACTCCACGGCCGAGGGCGCCTTGAGCCGCCTCGTGGCTGACTTCACCATCCTCGACGCCGTGGAATTCTCCGACGCGCCCCCTCGCGACCCCGCCTACTACCGCTTCGTGGAGCTGTCTGCTGAGGACATGGACGAGATGGTGGAGTACGATATGGACGAGGAGGACTACCAGTGGCTGTCCCTGGTCAATGAGGACCGCAAGGCACAGGGGCTCACGGCCGTGCCACAGGATGCCTTCGAGATACTCATGGACCGACTGGAGAAGGAGTGCTTTTTCGAGGTGAGGACCGTCGGGGAGAACGGGGAGGCCGGCAACCCTTACAACATTGACGAGAACGCCGTGTGCTGCATATGCAACGACGGGGAGTGCCACAACACCAACGCCATCCTCTTCTGCGACATGTGCAACCTGGCCGTGCACCAGGAGTGCTACGGGGTCCCTTACATACCCGAGGGCCAGTGGCTGTGCAGGAGGTGTCTGCAGTCCCCCTCCAGGGCGGTGGACTGCGTCCTCTGTCCCAACAAGGGCGGTGCCTTCAAGCAAACGGTGGAGGGGAGGTGGGCGCACGTGGTGTGCGCGCTGTGGATCCCGGAGGTCCAGTTTGCCAACACGGTCTTCCTGGAACCGATCGACGGCATCAGGGAGATCCCCTCGGCCAGGTGGAAGCTGACGTGTTACCTGTGCAGGAAGAGGTCTGGGGCCTGCATCCAGTGTGCCAAGGCCAACTGCTATGTGGCGTTTCACGTGACCTGCGCCCAGCAGGCGGGGCTTCACATGAAGATTGAGGTGCAGCCCACCAGGGGGGCTGAGATCAAGAAGCTGGCCTACTGCGACGGCCACACCCCCATGTCCGTGAAGAAGAAGAAGATGGCCGCCATGAGGGGGAAGGAGGGGGTGGAGTTGGGGAGTGTGGGGGAGGAGGAGGAAGGGAAGGAGAAGGTGGAGGTGGAGGAGGTGGACACGAGTGCAGACCACGAGAAGAAGGGGGTGGAGGTGGAAGAGGTGGATGGGGAGGAGGAGGAGGGGTCCAATGATGGTGACAAGGAACAGGGAGAGGAAGAGGAGGGGGCAGGAGACGTCGACAAAGATGGCGAGGACTCTTTGGCGGGCGAAGATCCTGTTGATGAGGACGTCTTGATGGACGGAGGTGTGGGGAAGAAGCTAGGCAAGGTAGAAGGCAGAGGTGTGAAGGACGCCATGTTGGAGGACAGGAGGAGCTCGATGCAGCCTGTGGTGAACATCCCCTATGTGCCCCAGCACAGGTGAGGGTGGGGGGGGGGGGGGGGCGGAATGGTGAGGTTTTAGGAGGCAGGGATTTATGCATTGGTGGTTTAGGGACGAGGGGTACTAAGTGTCTTCACTCCTGTCAAAGGTTGGACCGTATCATTGGACGTGTCAGTCTGCACAAGAAGTCTCAGTTCATCCCAAAGCTTGTCAACTACTGGAAGCTGAAGAGGCAGTCACGCAATGGCGTCCCTCTGCTGAGGAGGCTGCAGGCCAGCAACCACCACAGCCACAGGGCTAGCACCACTGTGAGTGGAGAGGGGAGGGGGAGGGGGGTAGGCCAGCAAGCACCACAGCCACAGGGCTAGGACTTTTGTGTATAGCGCGAAGTGTGCAGTATGGCACCAAAGGCCGCTCGTCCCCAAAGGGGACTCGGGACGAGGCTGTTCTATTTTTGTTTGTGCACCCGTTTTTTTTTTTTTTTCAATGCCCGTGTGTAATTTGACACCGGATTCGTGCTCCAGGTGTGGTAATAACGGTGTTGATAATAATTTTTTACCCTAAATACTTCAACGATCGTAATGTTGCTAATGTCTTCGTTACATTACAGTCTAGCACCACTGTGAGTTGGGAGGGGAGGGTGAGGGGGGGGGGCAACTCATTGTGTAGCTCAGGTGCACTGGTGGAAGTTACAGTGTACAATCAATGTGGGGGTGAGGGGTGTGTCTAATATGGGTATCCAAAAGTAAAGCCTTGTTCATGCTATGACACAATGCAAAGTCATGGCTATAAACCACACCTAACCCACGGCAAACCTAAACAGGTGTGTTGGAAAGAAATGATAGCCTGGGGCCAAGTGTAGGGCTGAGTTTTTTCATTCTAATTGCATCACAGCGCAGTCTCTTGTGTCAAGCTATGAACCAAGCCTAGTTTTTGGATGTACCGTATTGGACACACCCCTTATGCCCAAATTGGCTGTTGTTAGGTTGTTTGTGAATGTCTTTAAACCCTCTTATGACATCACTTTCTCTCCCTCAGAATGTGGCCGAGGAGAGGGAGGTGTTGGTGGAGCAGCTGGAGGCGTGGCGCACTCTGAGGCGGGACCTGGAGAGGGTGCGGCTTCTGATGGAGCTGGTCCGCAAGAGGGAGAGGCTCAAGCAGGAGCAGGTGGGTGTGGCCTGCTGAGAGCAGTATTGATTGTGTATGTATTGTGGTGGGCCTGTGACATCATCCTTATCACTCACCCCTTCATTTCCTTCTTCCTCCTGACCCCTTTGTCCTCCTTACCACTTCCATCCCTTTGTCTTTACCCTTTTGACCTCCTCATGGGCCTCACCACTTCCTTCCCTCCCCTCCTCTCCCTTCCCCCTCTCCTCTCCCCCCCCCCCTCTCCTCTCCCCTCCTCTCCCTTCCCCCTCTCTTCTCCCCCCCCCCCTCTCCTCTCCCCTCCTCTCCTCCTCCCCTTGTGCAGATGAAGATGGGTCAGCACATAGTGGAGCTCCAGCTGTCCCCTCTCGACGTGGTCCTCAGGAGGATACTGGAGAGGCTCGCTAGGAAGGACCCCGCCAACATATTTGCTGAACCAGTGTCTGTGGAGGATGTAAGAAAGGGAGGGGCCAAGTGGGGGTGTGGGGAGGGGCCAAGTGGGGGTGTGGGGAGGGGCCAGGTGAGGGTGTGGGGAGGGGCCAGGTGGGGGTGTGGGGACGAAGGAGTTTGGATTTATGGGGTCACTGTGTAGCCATTTGTTTTGGCTCTGTTGTAGCTGTTTCTGAGCAGTCCTTTGTACCTGATGATCCGTCAATCCTGGCCCCAAAGGCTTCTTGCTTCCCTTTGTACTGCCGCATTGCTTTCCCTGAGTGTTTTATATCCCTCAGTAGCCATCAGTAGACCAATGCTAAATGGACGTGCCCAAGGAATGTCCAAGATACACTGTGTAGGTCTCGGGTGCTAAGTGACACTTATCTCACCTCTGTTTGGGTCTGTGTACACATAGCTCTTCACTGTACCCTCTTTATTCCTTCCTTCTCCTCCCTTCCTCCTTCCCCTCCCTTCCTCCCCTCCCCTCCCCTCCCCTCCCTCCCCTCCCCTCCCCTCCCCTCCCCTCCCCTCCCCTCCCCTCCCCTCCCCTCCCCTCCCCTCCCCTCCCCTCCCCTCCCCTCCCCTCCCCTCCCCTCCCCTCCCCTCCCCTCCCCTCCCCTCCCCTCCCCTCCCCTCCCCTCCCCTCCCCTCCCCTCCCCTCCCCTCCCCTCCCTCCTTCCCCTCCCCTCCCCTCCCAGGTACCAGACTACCTCCAGGTCATCAAGGCTCCCATGGACCTGGGTACCATGCGTAAGAAGGTGGACGGCCATGAGTACCTCACCATGGACGACTTTGAGCACGACTTCAACCTGGTGTGGAAGAACGCCACAGTCTACAACGAGAAGGAGACCATATACTACCGGGCGGCCACACGCATCAGGGATGCGGGGGCCAAGATCCTGGCCACGGCGAGGGAGCAGATGAAGGGGGCGGGGGTCAACGAGGGCACGGGGGTCCATGAGCCGGAGGTCCTGGAGCCCGAGGCGCTGCCCCCCTCCTCCTCCCACAACGCGGCTGTAAACTCGGCAGTGGACGAAATGTCGGACGTGTTTGATATAAGTAGGTGGTGTGTATGGTGTGTGTGTGTGTGTGTGTGTATGGTGTGTGTGTGTGTGTGTGTGTGTGTGTGTATGGTGTGTGTGTGTGTGTGTGTGTGTGTGTGTGTGTGTGTGTGTCTATGTTTGCCTTCACATGTACGGTGCTAGGGAGTGATGGTGCATTGTCTCGTAAACCTGGGCCCCCAATTTGTGTGTGTGTGTGTTGTGTTGTGTGTGCATACAGTATATCTTAGCACAACCTTTGGACCACTTGTAGACGATGAAGAAGGCGGGGCCAAGGTGGGGGGCGTGGCTAGGGTGAGGCTGGAGAGCACCTCTCTGGAGGAGCAGGTGCAGTACCTGGAGGAGAGGCTGAGCCTGCTGAGGGCACAGAAGGCTGGAGGTATGGGGGTGTGGGGGAGGGGAGGTGTGGGGGTGTGAGGGAGGGGAGGTGTGTGGGTGTGAGGGAGGGGAGGTATGGGGGTGTGGGGGAGGGGAGGTGTGTACACATACACACATACATACACACACACACACATATACACATATACATTCGAGTACTAAATGTTATTAAGACCAGCTTTCACTAAATTAGCGTTTTGACCATAATTTGTGCACACCACATCAGGTACATGTACATGCGCCATAGCTACATCGGTATCACACCTTCTCCTCCCCTTCCCACACCTCCTCCTCCCCAGGTCGCAAGGCCAGGGAGAAGAATCTTAGGAAGGAGCTGAACATGGTGAAGAGGCAGCTGAGGGCTGAGCATAAGGCAAAGAACCCTCCTAACTCAGGCATGTGGGGGGGAGGGGCCTGAGAGCACATGGGCACATGTGGGGGAGGGGCCTGAGAGCACATGGGCACATGTGGGGGATGGGCCTAAGAGCACATGGGCACATGTGGGGGAGGGGCCTAAGAGCACATGGGCACATGTGGGGGGAGGGGCCTAAGAGCACATGGGCACATGTGGGGGGAGGTGCCTAATATTCTAGGCTTTAGTTTTTCCTAGATGTGGATGTGGATTTGAAGGCAATATGCCTTTTAACCTCTGCGTGAGGTATCCTCAAGCAGTTTAAACGCTATATTACGAGAGCACCTGTCTCTGTTATGCCAAATGTTCTAGGCCCTGAGTGTCATATTAATTGTTAATTCTTCTGCAATCACGTATGCTCAGCGTCCCTTAAGGTGTATGCACAATGCCTTTATATGTTCTGCGCTAATTAAATTTTAAATCCAAACCAATACACTTTCATACAATGTAAGCCGACTATATACAAAGCCGTGTACATGTACCTTTGGTACACCGGTATATTTATTTTGATGGTGTGCATTTATACCAAGTTTAGTAGTTTGTATACATGTAGTGATGCTTACTATAGTAGGTACATGTGCGTAGTAGTCAGCTTACATTGTATTAATAGGCTGCATCAACCTTTCATTAAATATATTTCATGCTTGGTGGGTACTTTTATTTTTTAATTTTTTAAATTTTTCTCCTCTCCTACTTTTTGCAGACTCGGACACATGCCCCTCCCCTCCCCGCAGACACCCCCCCAACCTCACCAGGAATGCGGAGGAGCTGGCCAGCCACATGCTCCAGGGTAGCCTGAGGCTCACCCCCAGCCGCCAGCAGATCCTGTGCTGCTCGGGGATCAGCCTTGAGGAGCGTGCGGCCGCCTCCGCCCTCAGCTCCATGATGGAACAGCAGGGTAGGCAGCTGGTCTCTCCTCCCCAGCCTACACTTCCCTCGCCACCTCCTCCCAACGGCATGATCCAAGAACAGGCGATGGTCGTCACTTGTACTGACAAGACCGAAGATGAAGGCGGGGCCACGTTTGCCTCCCTTGTACCCGAGGGGAGGAGAGGTGGTGGGCGTGGCTCCTCCCACCAGAGGAGCAGGTCGCGCAGGACGCCCCTCACGGTCCAAGCCCTGCCCACCAGGCGAGGGGGGAACAGGTCATCGCTCGCGTCGAGGTCGGAGCAGCAAGTGACCGTCACGTCTGTCTCCTTGAAGAAGGCTGACATTAGTCCCAGACCGCACCCTTCCTCGTTGAGGAAGAGAGTGGGGAGCTCGTCCTCTGTGTACGAGACTGCCACGGACGAACTGATGAGCAGCGAGGGGGCCCCCTCTCCCTCCTCTGACATCATCGGGGGAGGGGCTTCTGCATCGATGCGCTTCCACCGCCACCAGAACTTACATCACCACTGGCCCAGAGTCTCCTCCTCCTCTGAAGCCCCGCCCATCCCCAGCGCCAGTAGCACTGAGGACCTCACGGTGAAGGTGCCCATTGCCAAGGGAGGGGGGAGCAGGAAGAGGCGGGGCTACTCAAGCGATGGGGAAGAAAGGCACAGGAAGGTGGGGAAGGTGGAGATTGAGGTGGTCCCCAGGCCACCTCCCGCCGTCGTTACCCCCGCTGGCAGCAGGGGGCCCGGCAGCAATGGTATGGTGGTGCAGAATGGAGGGTACCAGATCAGACCTCTTGACCTGGTGTGGGCAAAATGCAGAGGTTATCCACCTTATCCAGCCCTGGTAGGTGGGGCTATTAGTGAGGGGAGGGGCTGTTAGTGAGGGGGTGGGGCTATTAGTGAGGAAGAGGGGCTATTAGCGAGGGGGTGGGGCTATTAGTGATGGTGTGTGGATATTGTTGAGGTGGAGGATGTTAGAGTGGTGGGATTATCATTTATGTGAACACAGTGCTTAAACACAGTGACTGGAAAAGTAGATAACTCAATGATTGGATGGGCCATGGAAATGTTGATTACTGTTTGGAATCAGCAGCTTTTTTCTACTTGCCATGTGACATTTATTTGTACTGTGCAAAGGCTACATTTGCGAAGTCATCTGGACTCAATTAGGCTCAATAATAATATGTTACTTGGGTATTTCATTTTGTACTGAAGCTTAGACCTGTTGGGAGTTTTGCAATCTATGGGACCATTCTCTTAACTCAGAAACATTTTTTTTCTTCTACCCCTTGACCATGGGTGTAACCAAATCTCCTTAACATGTACATTTCAAACTGCTAATCGAGATGCAACCCCATGTGATAGCCTGTATGATAGCCCATGTGATAGCCCATGTGATAGCCCATGTGATAGTGTCCTTCCTATTGTTATGTACTACTTCAAACCGTGTAAATAAATAAAAATTGCTGCTGATTTTAAAACATACATCCAGTTGCTGAGTTATGCTTAATAGGTTATTTTTGTGTTTATAAACTCTTCATCTTCTGGTCTCTTTGTAGTGTGCATGTGGATGACTTGCATTCCTCACCAACAGGTCATTGACCCCGATGACCTCCCCGAGAAAGGACTGAACATCAACGGGGAGTCCATCCAGCCTCCCTCTGAGGAGGTCTTGGAACTGAGGGAGAAGACCCCCGGGGTTGTTTTCCTGGTGAGATTTTTTGATGGAAGAAGAACATGGTAAGGAGGGGGAGGTGGGTGTGCATGTGTGCATGTGTATGTGTGCATGTGTGTGGGTGTTCACTTGGTTACAAGGAGATGTGTGTAAGCATGCGGATGTGTGTATCTGTGTGCATATGTATGCGCATGTATTGTGCATGTGTACATTTGTATATGTACATGTATGTGATTTTATATATATGTATGTGTGTGCACGTCCACAGGCAGTGGCTCCCTCCAGACAAGATAGAACCTCTGGGGACCAATGGAGAGTACGACCAGCTCAAGATAGCTTCCAGCGGTGCCAGCAAGAGGTCGGTGCAGCAGGCCTACGTCAGAGCAAAGCAGTACCTGAGGAAGGTGGATGCTGGGGAGGAGGAGGAAGAGGAGGTGGACTCCAGCAGCAGAGAAACGTAGCATATTCCTTCCTACCTACCTACCCCCTCCTACTTTCACCACGCCCCCTGTCCCGCCCCCCTCTACTCTTCGTTCTTTTTCTACCACTCCCAACCTTTTAGTGTTGTTGGCTGTACTGCTTGTATGACCATTTTTTTGTGCAACAGATCATTTTCCTTACGTTTGTAACCACATTAAAAGGTTATACCGGTATTGTATCACCGTTTCTTTCGTGAATGTCTCGGTCCCAACCCAGTTCCAACTATTAAACTTATATGATCACTATAATAGAGAGCTTTTTTAGCTGCAATGTTGAAGTGAAGTTTTTCTTATACTCTATTAGGGCTTCAAGTTGAATTTTAAAAAGCCATGTAAGGACTTCAAATTTTGTACCGCGTTGATTTTCTTCCACTGAAATCGGTTTCTATGGGATATGAGACATCCACATCCATCTTTTCCCGTATTTTTTCAATGGAAACGTATATAACGGTCTGGGAACGAGAACTACGAGCTTTTTTGTTCTCTTAATGTCTATTGTCCTGAATGTCCACCCGGGGGTACAATTGTATATACCCGGGTGGACAGCAAAAAACTTTTTTGCTGTCCACCCGTTCGGTCACGGAAGGGACCTAGTGGCATTTAACGGTATATAGTACAAGTCTTTTCAGGATTGGGCCGAGATAAGCAATGCTTGAATTAAATCCTTTTGGTACTTGTAGAACGAGCTGAGCTAGCGGACCTATCCATTACGCTTCGTGCGGATCGGCCGTCGGTCATTTTACGAGCACCGAAAGGATTTTTAAGCCTTACTTATCCCGGCCCGATCCTGAAAAGACTTGTTCTGTGCAGCCAGGTCCCTTCCGTGACCGAACGGCAAAAACCTTTTTTGCTGTCCACCCGGGTGTCCAATTGTACCTCCGGGTGGACATTCAGGACAATAGACATTAAAATAAACGGTCTGGCGACTTCAACAAAACATGAAAATGATCGTCTTTCCATTGTGGCTCGATAGGAATTTTTAAAAAAGCTACACTGTCCGTTTCTCGGTTCGTGAGTTATACGCGGGTGGCGTTTTTTAATGATTTCATGATACGGCACAAATCCTATATCAGAGATAATCAGGACCCACGGTAGTGGGTCCTATGTAGGATTGGCTTCGTGGGCGTGGTTTTCGATCGAGCGTTTTGCCTTTACTCGCCAGCTCGCATATAATCCATCACAAACATGACAGATATGCACATATAACGTGAGCTTCGCTAAACAGTGCCGTTTACGTGGAGTGACAAGTCGGTACCAAAATTCCGCCATTTAATTTTTGTTCATCTCCTCCTCCTTCCGTTCATCACGTATAACTCACGACAGGAACGTCGTAAGAAGACGAGATTAGCTTCAAAAAGTTGCATTTGATTTCCAAATGTGCCCTTTCATACAAATAAGACCTACAGTTGTTAGCTGGTAATGAAATGCCGTGAAATAACACAAGCAGGTGCAATTCATTATCGGTGGAAATTCTCGGTTGCGTAATGTGACATCACACACGCGTCTTAATTTACTGGGTACAGACCACTGTTGAATAAACAAAAACCACTTGCTTTGGAGCCCCATTAGCCCCTGGCTATGTGGGGGTGGGGCTGGTGGCTCTTTTGGTAATTCAGGGGCTGCTCACTCCCTATCACTAATACAACCACCAACGTCAGTGGTACGACCGCCATCGCTACTTTTCTCAATCTCTCCATCCTCGTCCAATGTATCGAGCTTGAATATCGATCGTCGTATTCGTACAGTTCGAACTCATCCGCCGACTGATTCAGTGACTCGACGAGCTCGCCTTCACTCGTGTTATACGTCACCATATCGTTTATCTACACCGAAAAACAACCGTTACAAGCACTACAATTCAGCCGCCCGTTTGTTTGGTGACCTTATAGGTGTGGTTATCACGCCCTATAGGAATAGTTGAATATTCATGCACTCCGGAGAATGGAAACTGTTCCGTGTACATATAAAGGCGCGATTCGAGCGGGAAACGTGTACCTACTTTGCACAGCTGTTTCTCCGTAACGGTTTGTATGAAAATTAACGAACAGAACAAATCAATAGGTATAGGACCTCTCTACCTACAAACCGAATTTGAAGCGATTTGATTACTCCTACCTAAAGTTATGTCGGGTTTGAACCCGGTGTGGTATCGGACGTTGCAATCCTGGCACGGAGTAAGTGCAAGACCCCAAAATATATTTTAGCATAGAGAAATGGTGTAGTATGAAGTGCTGAAAATAGGAAGTCAATAGTGCAAACCCTTTTGAAGATATAGCGCTTTGAATTGGATGCTATATATATAAAATTCACAAGCATCAAAATCTCATAGAACGTTCCATATATATATATATATGGGACAGTTTCCGCGAAAATGTCCGAGTTTTATATCATTATAATCTTATAAAAATGCTTCTTGTTTGAGTCGCTATATCTTCCGAACGCTAAACGGTATCGACTTTCTATTTTCAAAAGTTCATGCTACACCATTTCGCTATGATAAATTACATTTTGGAGTCTTGCACTTGCTCCATGCCAGTATTGCAACGTTCGATACCCGACCGGGTTCAAACCCGTCATAACTTTGGGTAGGAGTAATCAAATTGCTTCAAATTTGGTTTGTAGGTACAGAGGTCCTATACCTATCGATTTGTACTGTTCGCTAATTTTTATGCCATCCGTTACGGAGATACAGTTGAACAAACTACGTGCACTTTTTCCCGCTCGTTTCGCGCCTATGATATAACACCCGCCTCCCCATACATTGAGCGGGACGCGATTTGCCAAAATCATTGGCGCGAATCGAGCGGGATAAAGTGGACGTAGTTTGTTCAACTGTATCTCCGTAACGGATGGCATAAAAATTAACGAACAGAACAAATCGATAAGTATTGGACCTCTGTACCTACAAACCGAATTTGAAGCGATTTGATTACTCCTACCTAAAGTTATGGCGGGTTTGAACCTGGTCGGGTATCGAACGTTGCAATACTGGCATGGAGCAAGTGCAAGACTCCAAAATGTAATTTATCATAGAAAAATGGTGTAATATGAACTTTCGAAAATAGGAAGTCGATAGCGTTTAGCGTTCGGAAGATATAGCGATTCAAACAAGAAGTATTTTTATAAGATTATAATGTTATAAAACTCGGACATTTTCGCGGAAACTGTCCCATATATATATATATG
Source organism: Spongilla lacustris (assembly GCA_949361645.1). Lineage (NCBI taxonomy): Eukaryota > Metazoa > Porifera > Demospongiae > Spongillida > Spongillidae > Spongilla > Spongilla lacustris. The sequence continues at coordinate 11,012,765 of OX442415.1, forward strand.
GGACAGTTTCCACGAAAATGGCCCTTCGCTTATATATATAAAATGTTATAAAAATGCTTCTCTTTTGAATCGCTATATCTTCCGAACGGTTGAAGCTATCAACTTCTTATTTTTAACACTTTATACTACACCATTTCTCTATGGTAAAATACATTTTGGGGTCTTGTACTTCCTCCGTGCCAGTATTGCAACGTCCGATACCCCTGTGGGTTCAAACCTGCCATAACTTTCTGTAGGAGTAATCAAATCGCTTCAAATTCGGTTTGTAGGTAGAGAGGTCGTATACCTATCGATTTGTTCTGTTCGTTAATTTTTATGTCATCCGTTACGGAGATACAGCGGCGCAAAGTTGCTACAAGTTTCCCGCTCGAATCGCGCCGTTGTACGTGCGTGACCCACTTCCATGCACCAAATACATGAATATGCAACTACTTCCTGTGGGCTGACACTTGGATAACTTAGAGCCACACCTACTCTGCGCTGGATACGTGAATCCATCTCCCGGTCGGACTCACATGCAGTTGTTATACTATTCGATCCCTATTTCGTTATCTTCTGCGTACATAAACTTTATGGCGCCGTCAACTGAAGACAAGGTCATAAGAGTTTCAATCGGCGGACGTGAAGTTCGAGCGGTGCGAATACGACGATCGTGAGAAAGGTTACTAGATTTATGCTAGTACAGTGACGACGGTGGTCCCATTTACACCCTGCACTTGTGTCTGTTGTGGGATCAAATCCATGGTCCATTTACATCCTCTGTTGTGGGATCAAATCCATGATCCATTTACATCGTATCCTGGGTTGTGGGATCAAATCCATGGTCCATTTACATCCTCTGTTGTGGGATCAAATCCATGGTCCATTTATATGTACAACCTGTACTTGGGGTCAAATCCATGGTCCCATTTACACCCTGTACTTGTGTCTGTTTAGGGTCAAATGCATGGTCCCATTTACACACTGTAAGTGTATCTATTGTGGGGTCAAATCTGTTGTGGGGTCAAATGCATGATCACATTTACACACTGTACTTGAGTCTGTTTAGGCTCAAATCTATGGTCCCATTTACACCCTGTACTTGTGTCAATTGTGGGGTCAAATCCATGCTCCCATTTACACCCTGTACTTGAGTATGCTGTGGGGTCAAATCCATGGTTCCTTTTACACCCTGTACTTGTGTCTGTTGTGGGGTCAAATCCATAGTCCCATTTACACCCTGTACTTGAGTCTGTTTTAGGGTCAAATCTATGGTTCCATTTACACCCTGTACTTGAGTCTGTTTAGCGTCAATTCATTGGTCCCATTTACACCCAGTACTTTTGTCTGTTGCGGAGTCAAATCCATGGTCCCATTTAGACCCTGTACCTGTGATCAAATCCATGGTCACATTTACACCCTGTACTTGTGTCTGTTGTGGGTTCAAATCCGTGGTCCGATTTACACCCTGTACTTGTGATCAAATCCATTGTCCGATTTACACCCTGTACTTGTGATCAAATCCATGGTCCGATTTACACCCTGTACGTGTGATCAAATCCTTGGTCCATTTACACACTGTACTTGTGTCTGTTGTGAGATCTAATCCATGGTCCCATTTAACCCTGTACTTCTGTCTGTTGTGGGGTCAAATGCATGGTCCCATTTACACCCTGTACTTGTGTCTATTGTGGGGTCAAATCCATGGTCCCATTTACACCCTGTACTTGAGTATGCTGTGGGGTCAAATCCATGGTTCCTTTTACACCCTGTACTTGTGTCTGTTGTGGGGTCAAACTCATACTCCCATTTAGACCTGTACTTTTGTCTGTTGTGGGGTCAAATCCATGGTCTGATTTACACCCTGTACTTGTGATGAAATCCATGGTCCCATTTACACCCTGTACTTGTTGTGTCTATTGTGGGATATACATGTTGTATGTGTCTGTTGCGGAGTCAAATCCATGGTCCCATTTACACCCTGTACCTGTGATCAAATCCATGGTCACATTTACACCCTGTACTTGTGTCTTTTGTGGGTTCAAATCTGTGGTCCGATTTACACCCTGTACTTGTGATCAAATCCATGGTCCGATTTACACCCTGTACTTGTGATCAAATCCATGGTCCGATTTACACCCTGTACGTGTGATCAAATCCTTGGTCCCATTTACACACTGTACTTGTGTCTGTTGTGAGATCTAATCCATGCTCCCATTTAACCCTGTACTTCTGTCTGTTGTGGGGTCAAATGCATGGTCCCATTTACACCCTGTACTTGTGTCTATTATGGGGTCAAACTCATACTCCCATTTAGACCTGTACTTTTGTCTGTTGTGGGGTCAAATCCATGGTCTGATTTACACCCTGTACTTGTGATGAAATCCATGGTCCCATTTACACCCTGTACTTGTGTCTGTTGTGGGGTCAAATCCATGGTCCCATTTACACCCTGTACTTGTTGTGTCTATTGTGGGATATACATGTTGTATGTGTCTGTTGTGGGATCAAATCCATGGTCCCATTTACACCCTGTACTTGTGTCTGTTGTGGGGTCAAATCCATGGTCCCATTAACACCCTGTACTTGAGTCTGTTTATGGTCAAATCCATGATCCCATTTACACCCTGTACTTGAGTATGCTGTGGGGTCAAATCCATGGTCTCATTTACACCCTGTACTTGTGATGAAATCCATGGTCCCATTTACACCCTTTACTTTGTCTGTTGTGGGTCAAACTCATGCTCCCATTTACACCCTGTACTTGAGTCTGTTTTAGGGTCAAACCTATGGTCCCATTTACACCCTGTACTTGAGTCTGTTTTAGGGTCAAACCTATGGTCCCATTTACACCCTGTACTTGAGTTTATTTAGGGTCAATTCATTGGTCCCATTTACACCCTGTACTTTTGATCAAATCCATGGTCCCATTTGCACTCTGTATTTGTGTCTGTTGTGGGGTAAATTCATTGGTCCCATTTACACCCTGTACTTGTGTCTGTTGTGGGTCAAACTCATGCTCCCATTTACACCCTGTACTTGAGTCTGTTTTAAGATCAAATGCATGGTCCCATTTACACCCTGTACTTGTGTATGCTGTGGGGTCAAATCCATGGTTCCATTTACACCCTGTACTTAAATATGTTTTAGGGTCAAAACTATGGTCCCATTTACACCCTTTACGTGTGTCTGTTGTGGGGTCAAATTCATGGTCCCTTTTACACCTTGTTCTTGTGTCTGTTGTGGGGTCAGAACCATGGTTCCATTTACATCCTGTACTTGTGATCAAATCCATGGTCTCATTTACACACTGTACTTGTGATCAAATTCATGGTCCGATTTACACCTTGTACTTGTGATCAAATCCATGGTCCCATTTATACCCAGTCTGTACTTATGATCAAATCCATGGTCCCATTTACACCCTGTATTTGTGTATGTTGTGGGGTCAAATGCTTGGTCCCATTTACACCCTTGTACTTTTGTCTGTTGTGGGGTCAAACTCATGCTCGCATTTACACCTGTACTTTTGTCTGTTGTGGGGTTAATCCATGGTCTGATTTACACCTTGTACTTGTGATCAAATCCATGGTCCCATCCTGTACTTGAGTACTCGTGTCTGTTGTGGGGTCAAACTCATGCTCCATTTACACCTTGTACTTTTGTCTGTTCTGGGGTCAAATCCATGGTCTGATTTACACCCTGTACTTGTAATCAAATATATGGTCCCATTTACACCCTGTACTTGTGTCTGTTGTGGGTCAAATCCATGGTCTGATTTACACCCCTTTTACTTGTGATCAAATCCATGGTCCCATTTACACCCTGTACTTTTGTCTGTTGTGGGGTCAAATCCTTGGTGCGATTTACACCCTGTACTTGTGTTCAAATCCATGATCCCATTTACACCTGTGCTTGTGTCTGTTGTGGGGCCAAATGAATGATCCCCGCATTTACACTCTGTATGTGTGTCTGTTGTGTGGTCAATGCATTGGTCCCATTTACACCCTGTATTGGCCGAGGGTCGAATCAGGTCAGCTCCCTCACTTCATGCGGACAGAACCATTAATGCAAGTTAACTTAATAGCCCCACACTACATGTCCAGTTAGCACCAGTAGACTGCCAGCAAGGGAGCAACCAGGTACTAAAAAATCCTACAGGGTCATTGGGGGCTCCCACATTAATGCAGCTCTCACACTGGGCATGCCGCATTCGCCACCATGTCCCTATATCTCCCACTACCTATCCTCCTCTACTGCAAGTTGTATCCGAGGCCCAGGCCATTCCTTACTCTATAGCACTCTCAGTCTCCACACAACCAGCCCTCCCACCCACCCACCCACCCACCCACCCATAAACACCCCTCTTACATATGGTGTAATCAGACTGCCAACAGGCCGGAGTGCTGCCAGCTGCCACATTAGCAGGATTGAATGGGGTCATCACAAAAGTAGACCCCAGCATGTGGAGTGGAACATTGAACTGGAGCCGGCCCCAAACACTGGGGCCAGCCACAATGGCCCCCCTATCCTAGCCTCACACAGTACTCCTCACTGCAAATGCAAATGAAGCTACTACCTGTGAAACCATTAACCCCCACACTACAACACTCTACAAATGGAGGCTGCTTCAGTCCATGGTGGTTCCATTTGTCCATTGCAAGCTGGTAGCTCCACTTGTAGTTGATGGTTCCCCTACCATTAAGTCCTCTACATACATGCCTACGTTTGTCTTTTCCCACATTTTGTGTTGTAGATCTGAACTACTGTAGACATGTACTTGTACATGTACAGAGTAAATTTTATCTGGTGTGGATGCATTTAGTGGTGAATATAGTTACCTGCCCTATCGGTACTGATTGCGGTGGGTCTGCACCCGTGGTTGGTTTATATGGACAACAGAGGGCGTTTTGCCCTGTACTGTACGAGTACGTAAGTGCCGTTTTGAATGTCACATAAATTGCATGCACAGTCACAGCTACAATGTACAATGTGGCACGATGAAGACATCAGAATTCACTACCACACAAGTGGAGTTAGCCATCAACTACGTACTTGCGTATACCTATAGCTAGCCCTAGGCTGTTGTATATCTGCTAAAATGTATGTGCTAGTGTATATAGCGGCCGTGGGGCACAGGTGAAACTGGGTTACACTGGTAATGTCTAGATCTGTTGACATCTCTGACAGTGTAGGGTCTGCTAACTTCACTTGTGTGGTCATGAATTCTGATGTCTTCATCGTGCCACATTGTAGCTGTGACTGTGCGTGCAATTTATGTGACATTCAAAACGGCACTTAGATCTACGTGTTTTGCTACTTGCGTGCAGTAGTTCCCAGTAGGGCAAAACGCCCTCTGTTGTCTATATAAACCAACCACGGGTGCAGACCCACCGCAATCAGTACCGATAGGGCAGGTAACCATATTCACCACTAACAGCATCCACACTGATAAAATTTTACTCTGTACAAGTACATGTCTACAGTAGTTCAGATCTACAACACAAAATGTGTGAAGAGACAAACGTAGGCACGTATGTACACTCTACAAATGGAGGCTGCTTCAGTGGTGGTATTCCATTTGTCCAATGCGAGCTGGTAGCTCCACTTGTAGTTGATGGTTCCCCTACCATTAAGTCCTCTTGTAGTGTGGGGGTTAATGGTTTCACAGGTAGTGGCTTCATATGCATTTGCAGTGAGGAGCTGGTGTTAGTACTGTGTGGGGCTAGGATACGGGGCCATTGTGGCTGGCCCCAGTGTTTGGGGCCGGCTCCAGTTCAATGTTCCACTCCACATGCTGGGGTCTACTTTTGTGATGACCCCATTCAATCCTGGTAATGTGGCAGCTGGCAGCTCTCCGGCCTGTTGGCAGTCTGATTACACCATATGTACGAGGGGTGTTTAGGGGTGGGTGGGTGGGAGGGCTGGTTGTGTGGAGACTGAGAGTGCTACTGAGTAGGGGATGGCCTGGGCCTCAGATACAACTTGCAGTAAAGAATACAAATTGCAGTAAAGGAGGATAGGTAGTGGGAAATAGGGCCATGGGGGCTTAACGACACATACATAAGGTGTAAGGAGATGACTCTTAACCACACAGACGTAAGGTGTACAGGTGACCCCTTAACGACACATACATAAGGTGTACAGAGATGACTCTTAACCACACAGACGTACGGTGTACAGGTGACCCCTTAACGACACATACATAAGGTATACAGAGATGACTCTTAACCACACAGATGTAAGGTGCACAGGTGACTCTTTAACGACACATACAGGGATGACTCTTAACCACACAGACGTACGGTGTACAGGTGACCCCTTAACGACACATACATAAGGTATACAGAGATGACTCTTAACCACACAGATGTAAGGTGTACAGGTGACCCCTTAACGACACATGCATAAGGTGTACAGAGATGTCTCGTAACGACAGAGACGTACGGTGTACAGGCGACCCCCTAACGACACATACATAACGTATACAGAGATGACTCTTAACGACAGAGACATACGGTGTACAGGTGACCCCTTAACAACACATACATAAGGTATACCAAGATGACTCTTAACCACACAGATGTAAGGTGTACAGGTGACCCCTTAACGACACATACATAAGGTGTACAGAGATGTCTCTTAACGACAGAGACGTACGGTGTACAGGTGACCCCTTAACGACACATACATAAGGTATACAGAGATGACTCTTAACGACAGAGACGTACAGTGTACAGGTGACCCCTTAACGACACATACATAAGGTATACAGAGATGACTCTTAACCACACAGATGCAAGGTGTACAGGTGACCCCTTAACGACATATACATAAGGTGTACAGAGATGACTCTTAACCACACAGATGTAAGGTGCACAGGTGACTCTTTAACGACACATACAGAGATGAATCTTAACCACACAGACGTACGGTGTACAGGTGACCCCTTAACGACACATACATAAGGTGTACAGAGATGACTCTTAACCACACAGACGTACGGTGTACAGGTGACCCCTTAATGACACATACATAAGGCGTACAGAGATGACTCTTAACCACACAGACGTAAGGTGTACAGGTGACCCCCTAACGACACATACATAAGGTATATAGAGATGACTCTTAACCACACAGATGTAAGGTGTACAGGTGACCCCTTAACGACACATACATAGAGATGTCTCTTAACGACAGAGACGTACGGTGTACAGGCGACCCCCTAACGACACATACATAACGTATACAGAGATGACTCTTAACGACAGAGACGTACGGTGTACAGGTGACCCCTTAACAGCACATACATAAGGTATACCGAGATGACTCTTAACCACACAGATGTAAGGTGTACAGGTGACCCCTTAACGACACATACATAAGGTGTACAGAGATGTCTCTTAACCACACAGATGTAAGGTGTACAGGTGACCCCTTAACAACATATACATAAGGTGTACAGAGATGACTCTTAACCACACAGATGTAAGGTGCACAGGTGACTCTTTAACGACACATACAGAGATGAATCTTAACCACACAAACGTAAGGTGTACAGGTGACCCCTTAACGACACATACATAAGGTGTACAGAGATGTCTCTTAACGACAGAGACGTACGGTGCACAGGTGACCTCTTAACGACACATACATAAGGTATACAGAGATGACTCTTAATGACAGAGACGTACGGTGTACAGGTGACCCCTTAACGACACATACATAAGGTATACAGAGATGAATCTTAACCACACAGATGTAAGGTGCACAGGTGACCCCTTAACGACACATACAGAGATGAATCTTAACCACACAGACGTAAGGTGTACAGGTGACCCCTTAACGACACATACATAAGGTCTACAGAGATGTCTCTTAACGACAGAGACGTACGGTGTACAGGCGACCCCTTAACGACACATACATAAGGTATACAGAGATGACTCTTAACCACACAGATGTACGGTGTACAGGTGACCCCTTAATGAGACATACGTAAGGTGTACAGAGATGACTCTTAACCACACAGACGTAAGGTGTACAGGTGACCCCTTAACGACACATACATAAGGTGTACAGAGATGACTCTTAACCACACAGACGTAAGGTGTACAGGTGACCCCTTAACGACACATACATAAGGTGTACAGAGATGACCCTTAATGACACAGAAGTATGATATATACATGTACTTCAGAGGTGACCTTAAATTACATAAAAAAGCATGAATTTCACAATATGGTTCATTTGTCATGAGCCATGGTCTCACTTGTTGTGAGTATACAGTGCGGATCCTTAGATACAAGTACATCTACAAGTAGTACATGCAGATCTCGGTCACCATCACAATCATCCAGTTCACCACATACCTCACATCATTCAACACGTGTGCATTCCTCTTCACTCAATCGCTCAAATCATACAACACGTTCCTATTCACCTGGATCACCCCGCCACTCAACTCATCCAATACGTTCTTCACCATGTCACTCTACTTAGCAAACACGTTCAAGTCATTCAACACATCCATCTTCATGTTTTTCCTCACCATGCTCATCATCCCATTCCTCATACTCATACTTGCATCATTCCTATCAGCCAGAGCCACTGCCTGTAATGGTGAGGCCACCAGTAGCTGCAATAGTCCAGTTTCCACCAAGGATTCAGCTCCAGTCACCATCACAGTCATGGTCCCAGGCACCATTACCATGGACAGCTGGACCTATGCCAGACACACTTGGGCAGGACAAGGACCATTCTGTTACCATTAATATGCGTACTAGAACTCTTTCAAAACATTTACATGTTCATGTGCTTGTACCCATGTGATCACTTCTTTGTTATGATAATTTAGCTTCGCTAAGGTGTAACTTCTTGTGTAAATGTAACGTTTGTCAGAATGTTACCTCAATAGATTGTGAGGACAAGCTGACAAACGAGTTCTTAAAAGAACTTTTGATTCAACATGATACACAGTTGCACTGTACATAGATTATCTGAGCAACAACCGACTTTTCTTCACGAGTGCACCAGAGCTACATGTACATGTATATCTGAGCAACAATCGACTTTTAACTTCACGGGTGCACCAGAGTTATCAAGCAACAAACGACTTTTCTTCACGAGTGCACCAGAGCTACATGTACATGTATATCTGAGCAACAATCGACTTTTAACTTCACGGGTGCACCAGAGTTATCACTTTGCAACAACCAACGTTTCTTCACGAGTGCACCAGAGCTACATGTACATGTACATGTATATCTGAGCAACAATCGACTTCTTCATGGGTGCACCAAACATCTCTCTAGTAATCTGAGCAATAACTAACTTATATTTGCAGAGGTGCATGCATCATGTTCTGTGTCTATTCAGGCAACTAAATTGCTAAGGTAACTCACAACCTGAGAGCTTCTCTAGCTTTAAGTGCTCTTAATGCTAGTATTAGACCTCCATTGATGTCAAGGAGTATGAACGTCCAGTTGCTGTTGTTGAACATCAGTTGGATCTATCTCCAAGATGTCTGGGTTCCTTGGGTAATTGTAGGACTTGCCAGGTACATGTAGCTTTGGGTGAAGGAAAATGGCCTCACTTCTACAGATGAAATTGAAATGGTAATAATACCATGAAATGCATCTCACAATATGGATCATTTGTCATGAGCCATGGTCTCTCTTCTTGTGAGTATACAGTGCGGATGAGCTGCCGTACTTATTGCCACACACAAAACAGGAAAATGGCTTGTCAATTTCAGATTTTTTCCTACGCCTGCGCTTGGATGGATCCTGGCTTCCTACGTCAACACTGGCACTGTCCACCTTAGTGGCACCACTGTGTTCATCACCTGGAACAGCAGGCTGCTTGTGAGTCATCTTTTTGTGCAGGGACAGGGCCGAGCCACTGCCATACTTATTGCCACATACAGTGCACTGGTAGGCAAGGATCAGTTCAGACCTGGGTCTGCGTTTCCTCCTGCCAGAAACACAGCTATTGGCTTCGTCTTGCACTTCACTGTATGTGTCTTCTGCAGACTCATGACCCTCAACAGTACATGTAGGTGAGTGAGGAAAGGCAGTTGAAGGTCCAGGTTGGTCGTTTTCTGGTAGGGATGAAGCGTTGCCACATGGATAGGAAGAGGTGGCCTCTGAGTTTGGTGGAGGTTTTGGACATACTTTGTCCCTTTTTTTGGGGTCACGAACATATTCCCTCACCCTTTCGTACAGGTACAGTGACCGCATCAGGGACAAACCACTGGGGTTAATAACAGGTGGCATCGATTGGCTCTGATAAGCCTCCTGTATGTCCTTTATGGCCACTCCAGCCCTCAGCATGCTCATCTCGGTGGGGTTTGTGTCCGATGGTAACATTTTCATTTTCATGACACCAGGGTGTTCTCGGTCAAACTCAAATGTGTGGTAGTGGCCTAGGCCAGCCAAAGGAGTAAACCACTGGCCCAAGAAGGTGTTCCAGTCATAGTACTGCCAGTTCTGGTACAGCTGTGGCACACAAGTGACATTCTGGCCACAGTGTCGGACACAGTCAGCTAGGTCATCCATGTCATCTACATGGTCCTGCCGTCGGTAGTACTTCTTGAACAGGCCAAAGTAGGAATCGGGTCTGAACTTTGTGTGCCCAGGTAGCATGAAGTTCAGCTGTATGGCGTTATGTTGCCCAGTGATCACCCGCCAGGCCAGGTACCACATCATGGTGGTGTTCTTGTTCTGGCCCACACAGTTGTCAGCCTGAAGTGTTACACGCCTCTCTCCCAGTCCATGTAGGTGGAAGAATGCGTGCACCAGGCTGACCACTGGTCAGCACCCTTGCCGGCCTGCTCAGCCTCGTCAATTAAGAAGAACACCTGGCGGCACAGCGGCTCACAACACACACCAAACACCTGGACCTTGCGAGGTGTCCTGAAATAAAAAGTGCCCCTTTGTTGTGAGCTGTAGGGCAGTGACACCTGCTGGCAGTAGTCAAAGGAGTACTGCATCTGCATGTCCAGGTGGGCATGTGAGGTGAAGGGAGACATCAGAGCCCTGGATTCCAAGTGACCTAGGATCTGGTCACGCTCCTTCTGTCCCTTCCTTCCCCATTCCTTCTCAGCCTCCTCAATGTTTGCATTGTAGGCATCACGGAATGCCTTGGCCTTAATGAGGTGTTGGTTGTATTTGTCATTTATTGTTTTGCGCTGCTCGTCGGAAAGGCTGTGCCTCAAAGTGACCAACATCTGGTCGCACAGATCGCTGCGTGCAGGTTGGATCTTGATGTTGAAGCAGTACCTGCGCCAGAGTCTAATAAATGACACGTACTTCACCACACGTGCAGCTGGAGGTGTAGGAGGAGCCGGAGGAACGTTGAGCAAGGTGTACTGCCGCTTCAGCCGAGTGGTCAATTTGTAAGGGCAAGGTTGCTGTGGTGCTGGTGTGGTCTTTGATATGCACTCCATGGCCTTGCAATACTCGGCGTACACAGACTTTAGTGTTTTGCCACTCTCCAGAACGTAGTCTCTGATCGTCCCTTGCAATCGACCAGGGTCAGGGAGGGCATTTGTGGCAGCATAATTCTCAATAAATCTGACCACCATCCTTTTGTCCTCGCGAGAGAGGGCATTGTGAGGAGCCCTGCCACAGTTGCCATGGGGATGGGGCTCAACATCAGAGTCCAGAGCACACCTGCTGCTGCCAACGCTTCAATGTACGGTAACTTGTGCCAATGACGGCACAGAAAGCATCCCTGCAGACAGGACTGGACCAGTCAAGGCGATATTGGAATGTATTTCGAGAACCAGATTTGTTCCGAGTCACAGCAAGCATTCCATAAACAACTGCCTTTCTGGTTTTCTTGTCCAATCTGGATAATGTGAGTGCTCGTCTTTTGGGCAAGTCACCGTACTTCAATAAGCAGCCGTCTTTGCAGCACCCTCCTTTAGTGAGGTAGGCATTCAGCATGCGACGTGGACGACACTGTCCCCGTGCTATTCTAGCTGGTACACCATCTGGGCCCTTGCTGACATCATCACCATCGCCATCACAGTCGCTTCCGCTATCACCATCACAGTCGCTTCCATCACAGTCCTTATCGCTATCACTTCCACCATCATCACTTCCACCATCATCACTTTCACCATCACCGTCATCTCCGTCACTTTCACCATCATCGTTGATTCCATCTTCACAGACATCGCTATAAATGCCGTCGGAATCACCACTTCTATATTCACCGTCGCCATTGGCACCACCCTCCTCATCCACGTCCAAATTATCGTACCATTCGAACTCGTCCGCTGAATGATACACGACGAGCTCGTCGTCAGTTGTCGCCATATCGTTTAAATCTACACAGAAGATAACGAATAACAACTGTAAATACTACTTATTTTTTATACATTATCTCTGCTAATAGGCAAGACCTCACCGATAAATGCTTTGTAGGTGTGGCTAGGTTAACAAAGTCCCAACCCACAGGAAATAGTTGAATATTCATGTACTTCGGTGAATGGAAACGGTTCGCGCACATACAACGGCGCGATTCGAGCGGGAAACTTGTACCAACTTTGCGCCGCTGTATCTCAGTAACGGATGACATAAAAATTAACGAACAGAACAAATCAATAGGTATAGGACCCCTCTACCTACAAACGGAATTTGAAGCGATTTTATTACTCCTACAGAAAGTTATGGCGGGTTTGAACCCGGTGGGGTATCGAACGTTGCAGTACTGATACGGAGCAAGTGCAAGACTCCAAAATGTATTTTACGATAGACAAATGCTATAGTATGAAGTGTTGAAAATAAGAAGTTGATACCTTTAACCGTTCGGAAGATATAGCGATTCAAACGAGAAGCATTTTTATAACATTTTATATATATAAACGAAGGGCCATTTTCGTGGAAACTGTCCCATATATATATATATATATAATTATATATATATATATATGGGACAGTTTCCGACAAAATGGCCCTTCGTATATATATATAAAATGTTATAAAAATGCTTCTCTTCTGAATTGCTATATCTTCCGAACGGTTAACGCTATCAACTTCCAATTTTCAACACTTCATACTACACCATTTCCCTATGGCAAAATATATTTTGGAGTCTTGCACTTGCTCCGTGCCAGTATTGCAACGTTCGATACCCCATCGGGTTCAAATCCGCCATAACTTTAGGTAGGAGTAATCAAATAGCCTCGAATTCGGTTTATAGGTAGAGGGGTCCTATACCTATCGATTTGTTCTGTTCGTTAATTTTTATGTCATCCGTTATGGAGATACAGCGGCGCAAAGTTGGTACAAGTTTCCCGCTCGAATCGCGCCGTTGCATGTGCATGAACCGCTTCCATTCACCGAAGACATGAATATTCAACTATTTCCTGTGGGTTGGGACTTTATTAACCTAGCCACACCTACAAAGCAGGATACGATTTATTTATCGATAAAAGACGGTGAGTATTGAAATCAGAATGTTTTTATACAATGTTGCCTATGATAGACAGTTGTTATTCGTTATCTTCTGTGTAGATAAACGATATGGCGAAGTCTGACGACGAGCTCGTCGTGTATCATTCAGCGGACGAGTTTGAATGGTACGAAAATTTGGACGTGGATAGAGAACGGTGGTGATGACGGTGGCACCAATGCCGATCGATGGAAGTTATGATTTCGATGGCAGTGTGGCCAGGACGTCACTTGTGTGCCACAGCTGTACCAGGACTGGCAGTACCATGATTGAAACACCTTTTTGGGCCAGTGGTTTGGGCCTCTGGTTGGCTTTAGTTGCTACCACACATTTGAGTTTGACCGAGAACACCCTGGTGTCATGAAAATGAAGACCTTGCCATCGGACACAAACCCCACCGAGGTAACCATGCTGAGGGCTGGAGTGGCCATAAAGGACATACAGGAGGCTTATCAGAGCCAAGTGATGCCACCTGTTATTAGCCCCAATGGATTGTCCCTGATGCGGTCACTGTACCTGTATGAGAAGGTGAGGGAATACATTCGTGACCCAAGGAAGAGGGAAGGGTATGTCCAAAGCCTACACCAGGCACTGCTATCAACTCTTCCGAAACACCTGGAGTTCCAGACAGTGACCAACCAGGTCCTTCTAATGCCATTCCTGACCCACCTACTGTGGAAGACCATGTTTCCAATAATACAAACAGTGCAATAAATGATGAAGATAAAGGCATTGTGTCTGGCAGGAGAAAACGCAACCCAGGTCTGAACTGATCTTTGCCTACCTGTGCACAGATTGTGACAAGAAGTATGCCAGTAGCTCGGCCCTGTCCCGGCACAAAAAGAACACAGCCAAGCAGCCTGCTATGTAGGGGGATGAACAAAGTAAAGCCACAGAGATGGTGGACATTTCCTGTGATGAACAAAGTAGCCAGGGTCCACCTAAGCGTACCCACAGGCCAAAGTCAGAAATTGATAGAAACTTTTCGTATTCCAAGTGTAGCTTGACTCACACCGCTTACATTAAGAAACAGTACATTGGTACATGTACATGACTAGCAAACTGAAGATCCTGGATCCATGTCATGGTAAGGTGCACTTTGTATCTAAGTCTGTTATGTCAACCTCGTGTACAAAAATTCGTGTCACCACACACATCTGTACCAGTGTACCAGTGTACCAGTGTCACTATTTACACCGTGCACAGAGTCTGTTGTGGTGACATGTACCCAGTGTACCAGTGTCGCTATTTACACCGTGCACAGAGTCTGTTGTGGTGACATGTACATGTACCCAGTGTACCAGTGTCACTATTTACACTGTGCACAGAGTCTGTTGTGGTGACATGTACATGTACCCAGTGTACCAGTGTCGCTATTTACACCGTGCACAGAGTCTGTTGTGGTGACATGTACATGTACCCAGTGTACCAGTGTCACTATTTACACTGTGCACAGAGTCTGTTGTGGTGACATGTACATGTACCCAGTGTACCAGTGTCACTATTTACACCGTGCACAGAGTCTGTTGTAGTGACATGTACCCAGTGTACCAGTGTACCAGTGTCACTATTTACACTGTGCACAGAGTCTGTTGTGGTGACATGTACATGTACCCAGTGTACCAGTGTCACTATTTACACCGTGCACAGAGTCTGTTGTAGTGACATGTACCCAGTGTACCAGTGTACCAGTGTCACTATTTACACTGTGCACAGAGTCTGTTGTGGTGACATGTACATGTACCCAGTGTACCAGTGTCACTATTTACACCGTGCACAGAGTCTGTTGTAGTGACATGTACCCAGTGTACCAGTGTCGCTATTTACACCGTGCACAGAGTCTGTTGTGGTGACATGTACATGTACCCAGTGTACCAGTGTCACTATTTACACTGTGCACAGAGTCTGTTGTGGTGACATGTACATGTACCCAGTGTACCAGTGTCACTATTTACACCGTGCACAGAGTCTGTTGTAGTGACATGTACCCAGTGTACCAGTGTACCAGTGTCACTATTTACACTGTGCACAGAGTCTGTTGTGGTGACATGTACATGTACCCAGTGTACCAGTGTCACTATTTACACCGTGCACAGAGTCTGTTGTAGTGACATGTACCCAGTGTACCAGTGTACCAGTGTCACTATTTACACTGTGCACAGAGTCTGTTGTGGTGACATGTACATGTACCCAGTGTACCAGTGTCACTATTTACACCGTGCACAGAGTCTGTTGTAGTGACATGTACCCAGTGTACCAGTGTACCAGTGTCACTATTTACACTGTGCACAGAGTCTGTTGTGGTGACATGTACATGTACCCAGTGTACCAGTGTCACTATTTACACCGTGCACAGAGTCTGTTGTGGTGACATGTACCTGTGTACCAGTGTCACTATTTACACTGTGCACAGAGTCTGTTGTGGTGACATGTACCCAGTGTACCTGTGTACTAGTGTCACTATTTACACTGTGCACAGAGTCTGTTGTGGTGACATGTACCAATGTACCAGTGTCACTATTTACACCGTGCATAGGGTCTGTTGTGGTGACATGTACCCAGTGTACCAGTGTACCAGTGTCACTATTCACACCGTGCACAGAGTCTGTTGTGGTGACATGTACCCAGTGTACCAGTGTCACTATTTACACCGTGCATAGAGTGTGTTGTGGTGTCATGTACCCAGTGTACCAGTGTCACTATTTACACTGGTCACAGAGTCTGTTGTGGTGACATGTACCCAGTGTACCAGTGTCACTATTTACACCGTGCCCAGAGTCTGTTGTGGTGACATGTACCCAGTGTACCAGTGTCACTATTTACACCGTGCACAGAGTCTGTTGTGGTGACATGTACCCAGTGTACCAGTGTCACTATTTACACCGTGCATAGAGTCTGTTGTGGTGTCATGTACCCAGTGTACCAGTGTCACTATTTACACTGGTCACAGAGTCTGTTGTGGTGACATGTACCCAGTGTACCAGTGTCACTATTTACACCGTGCACAGAGTCTGTTGTGGTGACATGTACCCAGTGTACCAGTGTACCAGTGTCACTATTCACACCGTGCACAGAGTCTGTTGTGGTGACATGTACCCAGTGTACCAGTGTCACTATTTACACCGTGCATAGAGTGTGTTGTGGTGTCATGTACCCAGTGTACCAGTGTCACTATTTACACTGGTCACAGAGTCTGTTGTGGTGACATGTACCCAGTGTACCAGTGTCACTATTTACACCGTGCCCAGAGTCTGTTGTGGTGACATGTACCCAGTGTACCAGTGTCACTATTTACACCGTGCACAGAGTCTGTTGTGGTGACATGTACCCAGTGTACCAGTGTCACTATTTACACCGTGCATAGAGTCTGTTGTGGTGTCATGTACCCAGTGTACCAGTGTCACTATTTACACTGGTCACAGAGTCTGTTGTGGTGACATGTACCCAGTGTACCAGTGTCACTATTTACACCGTGCACAGAGTCTGTTGTGGTGATATGTACCCAGTGTACCTGTGTACTAGTGTCACTATTTACACCGTGCATAGAGTCTGTTGTGGTGATATGTACCAGTGTACCAGTGTCACTATTTACACTGTGCACAGAGTCTGTTGTGGTGACATGTACCCAGTGTACCAGTGTCACTATTTACACTGTGCACAGAGTCTGTTGTGGTGACATGTACCCAGTGTACCAGTGTACCAGTGTCACTATTTACACTGTGCACAGAGTCTGTTGTGGTGACATGTACCCAGTGTACCAGTGTACCAGTGTCACTATTTACACTGTGCACAGAGTCTGTTGTGGTGACATGTACCCAGTGTACCAGTGTACTAGTGTCACTATTTACACCGTGCACAGAGTCTGTTGTGGTGACATGTACCCAGTGTACCAGTGTACTAGTTACACTATTTACACCGTGCACAGAGTCTGTTGTGGTGACATGTACCCAGTGTACCAGTGTACTAGTGTCACTATTTACACTGTGCACAGAGTCTGTTGTGGTGACATGTACCCAGTGTACCAGTGTACTAGTGTCACTATTTACACCGTGCACAGAGTCTGTTGTGGTGACATGTACCCAGTGTACCAGTGTCACTATTTACACCGTGCATAGAGTCTGTTGTGGTGACATTTACCCAGTGTACCAGTGTACCAGTGTCACTATTTACACCGTGCACAGAGTCTGTTGTGGTGACATGTACCCAGTGTACCAGTGTACCAGTGTCACTATTTACACCGTGCACAGAGTCTGTTGTGGTGACATGTACCCAGTGTACCAGTGTCACTATTTACACCGTG
>OX442415.1:11030707-11165246 GCA_949361645.1 Spongilla lacustris
CAGTGTCACTATTCACACCGTGCACAGAGTCTGTTGTGGTGACATGTACCCAGTGTACCAGTGTCACTATTTACACCGTGCACAGAGTCTGTTGTGGTGACATGTACCCAGTGTACCAGTGTCACTATTCACACCGTGCACAGAGTCTGTTGTGGTGACATGTACCCAGTGTACCAGTGTATCTGTTGTGGTGACATGTACCCAGTGTACCAGTGTCACTATTCACACCGTGCACAGAGTCTGTTGTGGTGACATGTACCGAGTGTACCAGTGTCACTATTTACACCGTGCACAGAGTCTGTTGTGGTGACATGTACCCAGTGTACCAGTGTCGCTATTTACACCGTGCATAGAGTCTGTTGTGGTGTCATGTACCCAGTGTACCAGTGTCACTATTTACACTGGTCACAGAGTCTGTTGTGGTGACATGTACCCAGTGTACCAGTGTCACTATTCACACCGTGCACAGAGTCTGTTGTGGTGACATGTACCCAGTGTACCAGTGTCACTATTCACACCGTGCACAGAGTCTGTTGTGGTGACATGTACCCAGTGTACCAGTGTCACTATTTACACCGTGCACAGAGTCTGTTGTGGTGACATGTACCCTGTGTACCAGTGTCACTATTTACACTGTGCACAGAGTCTGTTGTGGTGACATGTACCCAGTGTACCAGTGTACCAGTGTCACTATTCACACCGTGCACAGAGTCTGTTGTGGTGACATGTTCCCAGTGTACTAGTGTACCAGTGTCACTATTTACACCGTGCACAGAGTCTGTTGTGGTGACATGTACCCAGTGTACCAGTGTCACTATTCACACCGTGCACAGAGTCTGTTGTGGTGACATGTACCCAGTGTACCAGTGTCACTATTTACACCGTGCACAGAGTCTGTTGTGGTGACATGTACCCTGTGTACCAGTGTCACTATTCACACCGTGCACCGAGTCTGTTGTGGTGACATGTACCCAGTGTACCAGTGTCACTATTTACACCGTGCACAGAGTCTGTTGTGGTGACATGTACCCTGTGTACCAGTGTCACTATTTACACTGTGCACAGAGTCTGTTGTGGTGACATGTACCCAGTGTACCAGTGTACCAGTGTCACTATTCACACCGTGCACAGAGTCTGTTGTGGTGACATGTACCCAGTGTACCAGTGTCACTATTTACACCGTGCACAGAGTCTGTTGTGGTGACATGTACCCAGTGTACCAGTGTCACTATTCACACCGTGCACAGAGTCTGTTGTGGTGACATGTACCCAGTGTACCAGTGTCACTATTCACACCGTGCACAGAGTCTGTTGTGGTGACATGTACCCAGTGTACCAGTGTCACTATTTACACCGTGCACAGAGTCTGTTGTGGTGACATGTACCCTGTGTACCAGTGTCACTATTCACACCGTGCACAGAGTCTGTTGTGGTGACATGTACCCAGTGTACAAGTGTACATGTGCATGTACCTGTGTCACTAGTTTGAAGTGACGACATGTTACATGTACCACAACAGACTTAGTGCACAGTGTGAACAGTAACACTGGTATATGTCACTCCAGTCCTCCCTCTTGTCCACTCCACTCCTCTGTCAGTGTCACCATTACATGTATTATTATCTGCTGGTTAAAGTTGTTCTTCATTTGTACTTGTACATGTGTATTCATCTGCAAATGAACTTAAAAGGTTCTTTTAAGAACTTCCACATGTGTGTGGAATTTACATGTACTATTACAAATGATGTCACCTTTGTTCTGCACTACCTTGGTTCAGTTGGTTGACGACAATTGATTTGTCCATGCTACATGTACATATATGTCTCATAATGGTGCAGAGGTATAAGGTTTTGTTTTCTATCCTCCCATGTGTTTAACATGGCCTAAGAGTAATAAGGATTCCTTGGTTCACATTTGTTTACTTTGATAAGCTAATTAAGCACTGCATATCTTGATGAGCTACACCCAGTCACTTACCCTGTGGTTGTATTGCACCAGCATCAAAGGAGTTTACATTTTCCTTAGGTTGTTTTTGTTGCATGAAATTCATTTTTACTACTCATGGCTAGACTATTGTTGAACGCATATTTAAAGAGGGATAGTACAATGTACATGTGTGTAGATAGAATGTATCTGATGCTCAATGTAATGATCTAAGGTAGTAGGTAAGGCTGCAATGACTTTAGCTAATGTAACTTAGTGTTTTTGTGATTTTTTTGTATTACATGTACAGTCATTTCAAGAGTACTGTCTTCACTATGCATCCATCTTCACTGTATATATGTATATCTGAAGATCATTACTTTAAATCTGAATGGTTTATTATAATAATTCACTTTGGTGCCATAATCCGTTCACATTCCTGTGTGTCAGGGAAACTTATGTCCCAAATGCGAGGGTCACTGTCTGGTGGTAGATGAAGATGTTTATGCCTGCACGTGCTTCTTATATGTTCCCTTGTATCCTTATGGATACCACCAACTCCACATGCAAACCACTGCATGGAATAAGTGTATACAATGTACATGTAACTCAAGAAATGCACCTTACTTTGTAGTCATGTGTACCACCTTTCGGTTTTCATCTTTTAATATGACCTCGTCTTCCAGATCCATCTCCTCCACTTTGGTCACCTCTGGGTCACATTCGTCATCACTGTCTGTGACGAGCTCTTCTGGCGATCTGGCCTGCGTGGGACACTCACTATAGGAATACTGTACATAATGGTACAAAACTATATCAGTGACCTTTGGATGTACATGTACATGTAAAGGTGTTGATTCCAGTACAGTTGTCTTAGTGACCAACATGCAGGATATCATGTGTATGCCAATTAAATGCTGTTTTTGTTACTTACCGACAAAACAGCTGTTGCTTCCTTAGGCTTTGCACCGTGTATTGTTTCCATGTTTTGCCTATGCAAGAAACAAAATCCTATACATTTATTAAATATTAGTAAACTAAACTGAGCAATAATTGGGCTATTTTATCCTCCAGCTCTCCGTTTCTGCTCTTCTCTTTGAGTAGATCTTTCTTGAGGGCTAACGTTCCGATTGATGATCCAAGAATACATGGGCATACACAATGTAAATCAACTTACTCTCGTTTTCATGTTCTGCCTGCTCAATTGCTATCAAAGGTGCAGTTTAACTTCATTTAGTGTAGCGAACACACACATAACGGACACAGCTAGCTAGCGCGCTTTAGAAATTAGTTCTTACGTCGGCGATAATTTCCGGATGCTCATAGGCCTATATAAATTCAGATTGCTGTCACTCTCTGCATGTAACTACCGTACATGTAATTGCCAGCCGGTAATACTTCAAATGGGAGCTTCGAATTCATCGTAAGACGTGCATGCAGTTTGTCTAAATTCAATTCGTATTAAACATGTACCTTTTATGTACATGTACATTTAGGAGTCAAACTCCTACCCCCTCTTCAAATGCAATGGAACGATCGAATCAGAGCGATGCGACCGATCAAAGGTAATTTTGAAAAGTGTTTGATTTCCACACGCGTACGCTATTGCGATAGTAGAGCCAGGCATAGTTTTGCCCAGGCGTTGCGCTGTCATGCAGTTACAATAATGCCGGTATTCAGTTGCGATGCTGCAAAGAGTATATGTGCATCTTTTACTACTAGTCGGTCTCGAGCGCGACAACGGCGTGGATGGGGAAGCCGCCGACGTCAAAGAGTAAGCGCACTTTCAATACCACGTACGCAATATAGAATGCATTGTTAATTTCGTGTTATTATCGACAGAGATTTAGGCGAAATCGGCGAACCGAGCACCCCTCCCAAGTTGAGCATGCAAACCAATAGCTTCATTATAATATAGGCTCTTTTCCTACTATGATAACAGCATGTACAATGTACATGTACTTCCTCCCATGGCCCAGCCAGCGGTCCAAGCTCCTCTCTACCAGCGGTCCAAGCTACTCCCCAGCCTGTGGTCCAAGCTATATGTACATGTACTACCCAGCCTGCAGTCCAAGCTACATGTACATGTACTACCCAGCCTGTAGTCCAAGCTACTACCCAGCCTGCAGTCCAAGCTACATGTACATGTACTACCCAGCCTGCAGTCCAAGCTACATGTACATGTACTACCCAGCCTGCAGTCCAAGCTACATGTACATGTACTACCCAGCCTGCAGTCCAAGCTACATGTACATGTACTACCCAGCCTGTGGTCCAAGCTACTCCCTTGCCACTGGTCCAGGCTCCTCCCCTGCCGTCAAGCCTACCTCCTCCCCTGCCGTCAAGCCTACCTCCTCCCCTGCCGTCAGGCCTACCTCCTCCCCTGCCGTCAGGCCTACCTCCTCCCCTGCCGTCAAGCCTACCTCCTCCCCTGCCGTCAAGCCTACCTCCTCCCCTGCCGTCAAGCCTACCTCCTCCCCTGCTTGCAGGCCTACCTCTTCCCCTGCCGTCAGGCCTACCTCCTCCCCTGCCGTCAGGCCTACATGTACCTTCTTTCCTACCACAAAGTAATACATGTACACAACATCCTCAATTTATGTTTCTAACGTGAATTTGTTGCCAGCAGGTAACTATCAGCCACCACCATGGTGGACATATCCACCATGGTGGCTCTGTCAGCCCCAGAGTGCTCAGTCATGGAGATGCCAGACTGAATGGGAACAACCATGGAGTGAGCCTTTGACTCAGCCACAAAGGGGTGAGCAGCCAAGGAGAGGTTGGCGAAGGAGGAGGGGACCCAGAAGGTTGGATCAGCTCCAGAACATTGAAGACACACCCTTAAATACATAGCAGTGACAAAAACATCTGCACATCTACATGTACTATTGATCCAGCCATTTCATATCTTATTGCTATAATATCACCCAGCAATAGCAATTTTGACAATTCTTTTCCATGGAGGATAAGTACATGTACACATAAGCTGGGAAAATTCATCAGAGTCACTTTTAAACATCCAACAATGTATGTACATGGTCCAATATTATAGTATTCATAGAACTTAGGTTTCTCTACATCTATCCACAACAACCTCCCCCTATTGTTATCATCCAAAATTCATACCATCTCATGCATTTAAAAAAAACAACAATGCATGTCCTACATGTAGGTAATCCTAAGCATCCTATACACTTTTATACAGTGGTCTACAAACACATTACCCAAATCCATTTACATGTATACATTCTGTTCATTTGTAGTGCAGAATAAAGGTGACATCATTTGTAATTGTAAAATGCCACACAACTATGTGGCGAGTTCTTAGAAGAACCTTTTTTACAGAATCAACATGTACATGTATACCATAAAACAAAAACACCAGACTCTGTGCACGGTGTAAATAGTGACACTGGTACACTGGGTACATGTCACCACAACAGACTCTATGCACGGTGTAAATAGTGACACTGGTACACTGGGTACATGTCACCACAACAGACTCTGTGCACGGTGTAAATAGTGACACTGGTACACTGGGTACATGTCACCACAACAGACTCTATGCACGGTGTAAATAGTGACACTGGTACACTGGGTACATGTCACCACAACAGACTCTGTGCACGGTGTAAATAGTGACACTGGTACACTGGGTACATGTCACCACAACAGACTCTGTGCACGGTGTAAATAGTGACACTGGTACACTGGGTACATGTCACCACAACAGACTCTGTGCACGGTGTAAATAGTGACACTGGTACACTGGGTACATGTCACCACAACAGACTCTGTGCACGGTGTAAATAGTGACACTGGTACACTGGGTACATGTCACCACAACAGACTCTGTGCACGGTGTAAATAGTGACACTGGTACACTGGGTACATGTCACCACAACAGACTCTGTGCACGGTGTAAATAGTGACACTGGTACACTGGGTACATGTCACCACAACAGACTCTGTGCACGGTGTAAATAGTGACACTGGTACGCTGGGTACATGTCACCACAACAGACTCTGTGCACGGTGTAAATAGTGACACTGGTACACTGGGTACATGTCACCACAACAGACTCTGTGCACGGTGTAAATAGTGACACTGGTACGCTGGGTACATGTCACCACAACAGACTCTGTGCACGGTGTAAATAGTGACACTGGTACACTGGGTACATGTCACCACAACAGACTCTGTGCACGGTGTAAATAGTGACACTGGTACACTACATGGGTACATGTCACCACAACAGACTCTGTGCACGGTGTAAATAGTGAAACTGGTACACTGGGTACATGTCACCACAACAGACTGTGCACGGTGTAAATAGTGACACTGGTACACTGGGTACATGTCACCACAACAGACTCTGTGCACGGTGTAAATAGTGACACTGGTACACTGGGTACATGTCACCACAACAGACTCTGTGCATGGTGTAAATAGTGACACTGGTACACTGGGTACATGTCACCACAACAGACTCTGTGCACGGTGTAAATAGTGACACTGGTACACTGGGTACATGTCACCACAACAGACTCTGTGCATGGTGTAAATAGTGACACTGGTACACTGGGTACATGTCACCACAACAGACTCTGTGCACGGTGTAAATAGTGACACTGGTACACTGGGTATATGTCACCACAACAGACTCTGTGCACGGTGTAAATAGTGACACTGGTACACTGGTACACTGAGTACATGTCACCACAACAGACTGTGTGCACGGTGTAAACAGTGACACTGGTACACTGGGTACATGTCACCACAACAGACTCTGTGCACGGTGTAAATAGTGACACTGGTACACTGGGTACATGTCACCACAACAGACTCTGTGCACGGTGTAAATAGTGACACTTGTACACTGGGTATATATCACCACAACAGACTCTGTGCACGGTGTAAATAGTGACACTAGTACACTGGGTACATGAACATGTCACCACAACAGACTCTGTGCACAGTGTAAATAGTGACACTGGTACACTGGGTACATGTCACCACAACAGACTCTGTGCACGGTGTAAATAGTGACACTGGTACACTGGGTACATGTACATGTACATGTCACCACAACAGACCCTGTGCACAGTGTAAATAGTGACACTGGTACACTGGGTACATGTCACCACAACAGACTCTGTGCACGGTGTAAATAGTGACACTGGTACACTGGGTATATGTCACCACAACAGACTCTGTGCACGGTGTAAATAGTGAAACTGGTACACTGGTACACTGGGTACATGTCACCACAACAGACTGTGTGCACGGTGTAAATAGTGACACTGGTACACTGGGTACATGTCACCACAACAGACTCTGTGCACAGTGTAAATAGTGACACAGGTGCACTGGGTACATGTCACCACAACAGACTCTGTGCACGGTGTAAATAGTGACACAGGTACACTGGGTACATGTCACCACAACAGACTCTGTGCACGGTGTAAATAGTGACACTGGTACACTGGGTACATGTCAGCACAACAGACTCTGTGCACGGTGTAAATAGTGACACTTGTACACTGGGTATATATCACCACAACAGACTCTGTGCACGGTGTAAATAGTGACACTAGTACACTGGGTACATGAACATGTCACCACAACAGACTCTGTGCACAGTGTAAATAGTGACACTGGTACACTGGGTACATGTCACCACAACAGACTCTGTGCACGGTGTAAATAGTGACACTGGTACACTGGGTACATGTACATGTACATGTCACCACAACAGACTCTGTGCACGGTGTAAATAGTGACACTGGTACACTGGGTACATGTCACCACAACAGACTCTGTGCACGATGTAAATAGTGACACTGGTACACTGGGTACATGTCACCACAACAGACTCTGTGCACGGTGTAAATAGTGACACTGGTACACTGGGTACATGTCACCACAACAGACTCTATGCACGGTGTAAATAGTGACACTGGTACACTGGGTACATGTCACCACAACAGAATCTGTGACCAGTGTAAATAGTGACACTGGTACACTGGGTACATGTCACCACAACAGACTGTGCACGGTGTAAATAGTGACACTGGTACACTGGGTACATGTCACCACAACAGACTCTGTGCACGGTGTAAATAGTGACACTGGTACACTGGGTACATGTCACCACAACAGACTCTATGCACGGTGTAAATAGTGACACTGGTACACTGGGTACATGTCACCACAACAGACTCTGTGACCAGTGTAAATAGTGACACTGGTACACTGGGTACATGTCACCACAACAGACTGTGCACGGTGTAAATAGTGACACTGGTACACTGGGTACATGTCACCACAACAGACTCTGTGCATGGTGTAAATAGTGACACTGGTACACTGGGTACATGTCACCACAACAGACTCTGTGCACGGTGTAAATAGTGACACTGGTACACTGGTACACTGGGTACATGTCACCACAACAGACTCTGTGCACAGTGTAAATAGTGACACTGGTACACTGGTACACTGGGTACATGTCACCACAACAGACTCTATGCACGGTGTAAATAGTGACACTGGTACACTGGTACACTAGGTACATGTCACCACAACAGACTCTGTGCACGGTGTAAATAGTGACACTGGTACACTGGGTACATGTCACCACAACAGACTCTGTGCACGATGTAAATAGTGACACTGGTACACTGGTACACTCGGTACATGTCACCACAACAGACTCTGTGCACAGTGTAAATAGTGACACTGGTACACTGGTACACTAGGTACATGTCACCACAACAGACTCTGTGCACGGTGTAAATAGTGACACTGGTACACTGGGTACATGTACATGTACATGTCACCACAACAGACTCTGTGCATGGTGTAAATAGTGACACTGGTACACTGGGTACATGTCACCACAACAGACTCTGTGCACGGTGTAAATAGTGACACTGGTACACTGGGTACATGTCACCACAACAGACTGTGTGCAGGGTGTAAATAGTGACACTGGTACACTTTTACACTGGGTACATGTCACCACAACAGACTCTGTGCACGGTGTAAATAGTGACACTGGTACACTGGGTACATGTCACCACAACAGACTCTATGCACGGTGTAAATAGTGACACTGGTACACTGGGTACATGTCACCACAACAGATTCTGTGCACGGTGTAAATAGTGACACTGGTACACTGGGTACATGTCACCACAACAGACTGTGTGCAGGATGTAAATAGTGACACTGGTACACTTTTACACTGGGTACATGTCACCACAACAGACTCTGTGCACGGTGTAAATAGTGACACTGGTACACTGGGTACATGTCACCACAACAGACTCTGTGCACGGTGTAAATAGTGACACTGGTACACTGCAGCGTACATGTCACCACAACAGACTCTGTGCACAGTGTAAATAGTGACACTGGTACACTGGGTACATGTCACCACAACAGACTCTGTGCACGGTGTAAATAGTGACACTGGTACACTGCAGCGTACATGTCACCACAACAGACTCTATGCACGGTGTAAATAGTGACACTGGTACACTGGGTACATGTCACCACAACAGACTCTGTGCACAGTGTAAATAGTGACACTGGTACACTGGGACTCTGTGCACGGTGTAAATAGTGACACTGGTACACTGGTGTACATGTGTGTGGTGACACCAATTTTTGAACATGGTGATGATGTAACAGATATAGAAACACAGAGCACCTCACCATGTGTGATGAACATGGATCCAGGAGGAGGAGGTCCCTTTAGATTGCTAGTCATGTACCATTGTGGGTGTGCTTAATGTGAGTATGCAATGCAGTTTGAGTGCCATATTTCAAGGGACACTGGGAACAGGAAAACTTTCTATCAATTTCAGATTTTTTCCTACGCCTGCGCTTGCAGGGTGGACCCTGGCTTCCTTCGTCAACACTGGCATTGTCCGCCTTAGTGACATCACGGTGTTCATCACCTGGAACAGCAGGCTGCTTGTGAGCTGTGTTCTTTTTGTGCAGGGACAGGGCTGAGCTACTGGCATACTTATTGCCACATACAGTGCACTGGAAGGCAAGGATTAGTTCAGACCTGGATCTGCGTTTCCTCCTGCCAGAAACACAGCTATTGCCTTCGTCTTGCATATCACTGTGAGTGTCATCTGCAGACTCCTGGCCCTCAACAGTAGGTGGGTCAGGAATGGCATTAGAAGGACCTGGTTGGTCACTGTCTGGAACTCCAGGTGTTTCGGAAGAGTTGATAGCAGTGCCTGGTGTAGGCTTTGGACATACCCTGTCCCTCTTCTTTGGGTCACGAATGTATTCCCTCACCTTCTCATACAGGTACAGTGACCGCATCAGGGACAATCCATTGGGGCTAATAACAGGTGGCATCACTTGGTTCTGATAAGCCTCCTGTATGTCCTTTATGGCCACTCCAGCCCTCAGCATGGTTACCTCGGTGGGGTTTGTGTCCGATGGCAAGGTCTTCATTTTCATGACACCAGGGTGTTCTCGGTCAAACTCAAATGTATGGTAGCGGCCAAAGCCAACCAGAGGCCCAAACCACTGGCCCAAGAAGGCATTCCAGTCATGGTACTGCCAGTCCTGGTACAGTTGTGGCACACAAGTGACGTTCTGGCCACACTGCCGGACACAGTCAGCTAGGTCATCCATATCATCTACATGGTCCTGTCTTCGGTAGTACTTCTTGAACAGGCCAAAGTAGGAATCGGGTCGAAACTTTGTGTGCCCAGGTAGCATGAAGTTCAGCTGGATGGTGTCATGTTGTCCAGTGATCACCCGCCAGGCCAGGTACCACATCATGGTGGTGTTCTTGTTCTGGCCCACACAGTTGTCGGCCTGAAGTGTTACACGCCTCTCTCCCAGTCCATGTAGGTGGAAGAATGCATGCACCAGGCTGACCACCACCACAGCACCCTTGCCGGCCTGCTCAGCCTCATCAATTAGGAAGAACACCTGGCGGCACAGCGGCTCACAACACACACCAAACACCTGGACCTTGCGAGGTGTCCTGAAATAAAAAGTGCCCCTTTGTTGTGAGCTGTAGGGCAGTGACACCTGCTGGCAGTAGTCAAAGGAGTACTGCATCTGCATGTCCAGGTGCAGGGCTTGTGAGGTGAAGGGAACCATCAGGGCCCTGGATTCCAAGTGACCCAGGATCTGGTCACGCTCCTTCTGTCTCTTCCTTCCCCATTCCTTCTCAGCCTCCTCAATGTTTGCATTGTAGGCGTCACGAAATGCCTTGGCCTTAATGAGGTGCTGGTTGTAATTGACATTTATTGTTTTGCGCTGCTCATCAGAAAGGCTGTGCCTCAAAGTGACCAACATCTGATCACACTTGTCGCACAGATCGCTGCGTGCAGGTTGGATCTTGATGTTAGAACAGTATCTTCGCCACAGTCTAATAAATGACACGTACTTCACCACACGTGCAGCAGGGGGTGTTGGAGGAGCCGGAGGAACGTTGAGCAAGGTGTACTGCCGCTTCAGCTGACTGGTAAGTCGGTAAGGGCAAAGTTGCTGTGGTGCTGGTGTGCTCCTGGACAGGGACTCCATGGCCTTGCAATACTCGGCATACACAGACTTTAGTGTTTTGCCACTCTCCAGAACATAGTCTCTGATCGTCCCTTGCAAACGACCAGGGTCAGGGAGGGCATTTATGCCAGCATAGTTCTCTATAAATCTGACCACCATTGTCTTGTCCAAACGAGAGAGGGCATGGCGAGGAGCCCTGCCACAGTTACCATGGGGATGGGGCTCAACATCAGAGTCAGAGCACACCTGCTGCTGCCAGCGCTTCAATGTACGGTAACTTGTGCCAATGACGGCACAGAAAGCATCCCTGCAGACAGGACTAGACCAGTCAAGGCGATACTGGAATGTATTTCGAGAACCAGATTTGTTCCGAATCATAGCTAGCATTCCATAAATAACAGCCTTTCTGGTTTTCTTGTCCAATCTGGATAATGTAAGTGCTCGTCTTTTGGGCAAGTCACCGTACTTCAATACACAGCTGTCTTTGCAGCACCCTCCTTTAGTGAGGTAGGCATTCAGCATGCGACAGGGGTGACACTGTCCCCGTGCTATTCTAGCTGGTACACCACCTGGGCCCTCGCTGACATCATCACCATCACCATCACCATCACAGTCGCTTCCGCTATCACCATCACACTCGCTCCTGCTATCATCATCACTGCCCTTATCGCTATCACCTCCACCATCATCACTTTCACCATCACCGTCATCTCCGTCGCTTTCACCATCGTTGATTCCACCTTCACAGACATCGCTATAAATGCCGTCGAAATCATCACTTCCATATTCACCGTCGCCATTGTCACCACCGTTCTCAATCTCCTCATCCACGTCCAAATTATCGTACCATTCGAACTCGTCCGCTGAATGATACACGACGAGCTCGTCGTCAGACTTCGCCATATCGTTTATCTACACAGAAGATAACGAATAACAACTGTCTATCATAGGCAACATTGTATTAAAAACATTCTGATTTCAATACTCACCGTCTTTTGTCGATAAATAAATCGTATCCTGCTTTGTAGGTGTGGCTAGGTTAATAAAGTCCCAACCCACAGGAAATAGTTGAATATTCATGTACTTCGGTGAATGGAAGCGGTTCATGCACATGCAACGGCGCGATTCGAGCGGGAAACTTGTACCAACTTTGCGCCGCTGTATCTCCATAACGGATGACATAAAAATTAACGAACAGAACAAATCGATAGGTATAGGACCTCTGTACCTACAAACCGAATTTGAGGCGAATTGATTACTCCTACCTAAAGTTATGGCGGATTTGAGCCCGATGGGGTATCGAACGTTGCAATACTGGCACGGAGCAAGTGCAAGACTCCAAAATGTATTATACCATAGGGAAATGGTGTAGTATGAAGTGTTGAAAATAGGAAGTTGATAGCATTAACCGTTAGGAAGATATAGCAATTCAAAAGAGAAGCATTTTTATAACATTTTATATATATATACGAAGGGCCATTTTGTCGGAAACTGTCCCATATATATATATATATATATATATGGGACAGTATCCGCGAAAATTTCGTACGTTTTATATCATTATAAGATAATAGTGTTATAACGTTTGAATCGCTATATCTTCCGAACGGTAAACATTATTGACATCCTATTTTCAACACTTTATACTACACCATTTCTCTATGACAAAATACATTTTGGAGTCTTGCACTTGCTCCTTGTCAGCATTGCAACGTTCGATACCCCACCGGGTTCAAACCCGCCATAACTTTCGATAGGAGCAATCAAATCGCTTCAAATTCGGTTTGTAGGTAGAGAGGTCCTATACCTATCGATTTGTTCTGTTCGTTAATTTTTATATCATCCGTTATGGAGATACAGTTGAACAAACTACGTGCATTTTTTCCCGCTTGATTCGCGCCAATGATTTGGGCAAATCGCTTCTCGCTCAATGTATGGGGAGGCGGTGGTTATATCATTGGCGCGAATCAAGCGGGAAAACGCACACGTAGTTTGCTCAACTGTATCTCTGTAACGGATGGCATAAAAATTAACGAACAGAACAAGTAGATAGGTATAGGACCTCTCTACCTACAAACCGAATTTGAAGCGATTTGATTGCTCCTATCGAAAGTTATGGTGGCTTTGAACCCGGTGGGGTATCGAACGTTGCAATGCTGGTACGGAGCAACTGCAAGACTCCAAAATGTATTTTGTCATAGAGAAATGGTGTAGTATGAAGTGCTGAAAATAGAATGTCAATAACGCTTAACGTTCGGAAGATATAGTGATTCAAACGTTATTACACTATTGTTTTATAATGTTATAAAACGTACGAAAGTTTCGCGGATACTGTCCCATATATATATATATCATACTTAGACATGCATGGCTCATTCTCAAAGACTAAGCCATGCATGTCTAAGTATGAACGGTTCATACAGTGAAACTGCTAATAGCTGATTAAATCAGTTATAGTTTATGTGATGGTTCCTAATTAACTGTGGTAATTTACATGCAGAAAGTCCCGACTTTGCGGAAGGGATGTATTTATTAGATCCAAAGCCAATGCGGGGGGCAACCTCCGGACCCTTGGTGATTCATGATAACTGCTCCAATCGCATGGCCTCATGCCGGTGATGGTGCATTCAAATTTCTGCCCTATCAACTTTCGATGGTAGGGTAGTGGCCTACCATGGTTGTTGAAAGGGAAGGGGTGGTTTGAAAAATGTGGCAGTGCTTATACATGTACCTAGGTGTGAGTGATGTGTGAGCAACAGCATTGATGTGTGGGTTTACTTGTTGGGACACTGGGAAATGTCCCTGTGTGTGCATACATTGCCCTCGAAAGCAGACCGAATTGGCTACACGTGCATGCCCAATAGACAGTCCTGTTGCAAGGGAAGGGGTGTATATGCAACATGCATGTACATGTAGTCAACCCACCCATATGCAGTGTGTACTTGCATGTATCCATATGCAATGTGTACATTTATATGCATATACATGTAATTTTACCCATATGTATATGCAGTGTGTACAGTGCCGGATTTAGGGGGGGGCAAACGGGGCGGCTGCCCAGGGCCCACGGCTTTTTGAGGGGGCCCCACCGTTCTCATAATAATGATATTCATGTTTTTTTGGTTTATAATAACTCATACTAAAATTACTAATTAGTGTTAATTGAGCGAATTAACATGCATATGGAGCCGGAGCAAGAGACCGAGAATAGAAGTGCGCGAAGTGGAGCATCGAAACGAAAGAAGCGGAAAGAACAACTTGATGAATGGAATAAGCTACAAAGCAAACTGCCAAGGCTTTTGTCCTTTGGATTTCATGTTCAAAATGAGCCAAACCACAGTACCCTCCAGGGAGTCCAGGCTGGTAACCTCGAAACCGCAGTGGCAGAACATCAGTGCGTAGACGTAGTCGACAACGTGCATGACAGTATGAATGAAACTGAACCAAGTGCAACCATGCTGCCAACATCTTCTGATCCTTGTTCCAGCAGCCAATCGTCACGACCAAACGGACCAATCGATGAATGCGTACCAATTTCAATGCTGCAGGCGCCACTTGACGTATGCATTAGCGTTCATTCTTGTGATACTTCTTGTTCCAGCAGCCAATCATCACAATCATACTCCTTAGAAACTACAGCCACGGCCAACACTGTCAATGATCCAGCAAAGTGGACAGTTACTGATAACCTTCGAGAGTATTGGGCGCTGCATGGGCCCACAAGATGCCACAACAATGATGGAAGGTATACTGCTTCCAAAAGAAAGGATGCTGGTGGCCTAAGCCGTATGGTTACTGAGAATATGTTCAAACGTATTCTTCAAAATGGTGACACAGTGAGTAGAGAGTGGTTGATCTATTCCCCATCCATAGGATGCTTGTTCTGTTTCGTGTGCAAGCTATTTGGTAAAAGTAAATCTGCATTGGCTGATAAGGGATTTGATGACTGGAAGCATGCAGGTGTCAGACTGAGTGAACACGAGCACTCATCAGAACATACATCTGCTATGCTTGCATTCTGTAGCAGAAGGAAGAATATTGAAAGAATTGACTCGTCTTTGCAAATTCAGTTTGATAATGAAGTGAAATATTGGCGCAATGTATTGAAGCGTGTTGTGCATGTAATCACTTTCCTATCTGAACGTGGACTCGCTTTCCGTGGGGACAATGAGATCTTTGGATCACAACACAATGGAAATTATCTTGGAATTTTAGAACTTATTTCTAATTTTGATCCATTTCTGTCTGATCACATAGCTAGATTTGGAAATGCAGGAAGTGGGACTCCATCATATTTGTCTTCAACCATTTGCGAAGAAATAGTCCAACTAATGGGGAAGAAAGTATTGCATGTTATTCTTGAAGATATAAGGAAAGCAAAATATTTTTCTATAAGTATTGATAGCACACCAGATTTGGCTTAAATTGACCAACTTACTATCATAATTCGTTTTGTTGACCTAAACGGAACACCAGTTGAACGCTTCTTAAGTTTCATTCCCATCACCAGTCATACAGGGAGAAGTCTTGCTGATGTAGTTTTGTTGTTTTGTGAAGAACACAGTATTGATTTTTCTAACTGTAGAGGACAGTCTTATGACAATGCATCAAATATGTCCGGAATATACAAAGGAGTGCAAACGTTGCTGAGCTCTGAAAATCCCCATGCAATATACATTCCTTGTGCTGGTCATTCTCTGAATTTAGTTGGAAACAAGGCAGCTGACTGCTGCATTGAAGCCATCTCATTTCTTGGTACTTTGACGGGAATCTATAACTTTTTTTCATCCTCCACTTACAGGTGGGACATTTTGCACCAATATATAGGAAAGAAGGGAATTGTTGTAAAAAGGCTTTCTGATACCAGATGGTCTGCAAGGCATGATGCAACAAAGGCTTTTCAAAATGGGTATTTTGAAATACAGAATGCACTTGATGCTCTAAGTGACGATTCTGAGCACCAGCAGCCTGATGGCATGCATTTAGCTAAAGTATATAGTGAAGGAATGGATCATTTAGAAACAGTATTATTAACGGATTTGTGGAATACAGTTCTAGAGAGGTTTAACAAAACCAATAAGTCTGTTCAAGCTGAAGAAATTGAACTTGGAACAGTTGTAACATTACTGGAGGCTTTGAGCACCTTTCTTATATCTCTTAGGTCTAAATTTGATGAGTTTGAAAGACGAGCAATAGATGTAGCACATGTCAAAATATATAAAGATGTAAACCAGCGCAAAAGGCGACAAACAGCACAGCATCAGGACATCAATTCTACTACGCTGCATGGAAGGGATAAATTTCGAGTAGAGACATTCTTCAGAATAATTGACACTTTGATTACAGAGTGTAAAGAAAGGACTGCTGCCTACTTAATAGTAAACTTACGATTTAGATTCCTGACTGAATTTCATGACATGTCAGTGGCTGCAGTTGAAGAGGAATCAAAAGCCTTTGTGTCTATTTATGGGTCAGATATAGATGATTCTTTCCCAAATGAAATGATGCATTTCATAGAATTTATTGGAAAAGAAAAAAACAATGCTCAGCAGATGCTAAGTACAATTTTGAAAACAAATGTGATCTCCACTTTTCCAAATGTCACAACTGCTTTGCGAATTTACCTTTCACTGATGTGCACCAACTGTTCTGGTGAAAGGTCATTCTCTCGATTGGCACTTTTAAAAAACAAATTAAGAACAACTATGAGCGAAGATCGTCTGAACTATCTTGCAATAATGAGTATAGAATCTGATATAACCAAACAACTAGATTATTCAGATGTGATAAATGAATTTGCTAATGCAAAGTCTAGGAAACGCTGTTTTCAGAAATAGATTACGTTCCTAAACTTCCTAATTTCCTATTGTGTGTGATACTACCAGTCCATTGCCTGCAAGTGTATGAAGTGTTTGTGTAATTGTTACATTAATTGTGTATTATTTCAGTATGCATGTCTGATGGGTTAAATAGTGGGGGGGGGGGGGGGGGGGGGCCACCAAGTATAATTGCCCAGGGCCCACGACTGTCTAAATCCGGCGCTGAGTGTGTATGCAGGGTGTAGGTACCTATGCATTTACATGTACATTTACCCATATGTGTATACATGTGCATATACATGTACATGTACAAGTAATTAGTGCTTTCTGCAGTCATATAGTGTACATACATGTACATGTGTATGTAGATTTTTATCCTGTAGTGCATCATTCTGCAGAAGAAGCCTGGGTCAATACACACTAAATTGTACCACCCTGAATGCATCATGCTCTCATATTGGCATACCACTTACATATAATATACTCCCCTGTGATATTAACAAAATTCCCCTACACATGTATACTCTATGTTGATCTGTTCATATAATATGGCTTGCTGAATAATTAATTATTTTGGTGACCTTTGTCAATTGAAATAAGTGTAGTTTGAGTCCTGACATGCACAAGTTTGGGCCTTTAGCCCACAACAAAGTAGATTGTAGAGTGGCACCCATTGCAAGTAAACTTACTTTAATTAATGTTAATAGGTTAATGTTACTATGAATTTTTGATGAGTTTTGAAAGTAGCAAAAAATAACATCCTCCATTTCTCACCATTTTTTTTTAATACATAGCTGCTATTACCCTTAAGGCACTTAGCTTGACAGCTTTTGTGGGAAATTAACTACTGGACTGTAATACCAGTAAAATGACTAGTAGCCATTTTATTGCTTCTTGGTTTGGCTTTGTTAGTTGACATAGTCACTATGAGGTGTTAATGGATGTCATAACTGAGAACCCACACTTCCCAGGACTGTCTAAACAAAAGCTGCAGCAATGTCAAAGGGCCCTGTGCCTACTTGCAATCAATACATCACAATTATTGAATTGTTCGTAATGGACAATGCAACAGTAGTGGTGTCGTTTGTTACATGCGCCGGCCAGAAAGGGTCCTTTTGTCATTAATAAAGCCAGCGCTTAGTTGCGCAATGCTGGCTATCTATAAATGATTTCAAAGCAGCACGCTGTGTTCTATGCAATCCTCGCTGATAATGCCATTTCCTCCTCGAAAACGCTGTTGCAACCCACTGAAGCGCCATGAAGTGACTCGAAAACGAGGTCTGAATCCTGTCTTATCTACACTTATGGCTCTACATCCATCCCTTGGTCTTACCTGCTCTCAATATCTTTGCACTGATTGTCGCAAAGAATTGATGGCAGACCGCCAGCAGCCTTCTTCATCCCAGCAAGAGCTCCAGCAGCCTTCTTCATCCCAGCAAGAGCTCCAGCAGCCTTCTTCATCCCAGCAAGAGCTCCAGCAGCCTTCTTCATCCCAGCAAGAGCTCCAGCAGCCTTCTTCATCCCAGCAAGAGCTCCAGCAGCCTTCTTCATCCCAGCAAGAGCTCCAGCAGCCTTCTTCATCCCAGCAAGAGCTCCAGCAGCCTTCTTAATCCCATGGTACCTGTGCACCCACCCTTTCTGTTGACAATGCTGGTAACATTGAAGGCATTTTCTGGAATGAAGAAGACAGTATGCATTCACCTGAAAGTGAACAAACAAGTGGCTGGACTGAAGAAGAGTCATCTAATTCTGCTGGCCTATCACATGTGCTGCTGAAGCGTAAGACTGCACACACTGACAGAGGTGCTCAAGCAAAGAAGAGGAGAATGGATGATGGAACAAGGCCATGCACCACTGTCTCATTGAATGATGGAGAAGAGATTGTCCAACAGCTTAAGGAGAAGTTTAACTCCACAACAAGGAGTGAAAGGTTGAGAATTTTAACCATTCTTCCCAAGAGCTGGTCAAGGCGTAAAATTGCAAAGGTCTTTGGTGTATCCAGGTACTTGGCAAGGAGGGCCAAAATGCTGGTAGCTGAGAAAGGTGTTTTGTCAAGCCCCAATCCCAAACTAGGCAGCCTGACACTTTCTGCACAAATGGAAGAAGAAGTTAAAAACTTCTATCTTTCTGATGATATAAGCAGGATCATGCCAGGCAAAAAGGACTTTGTTTCCGTTTTAGCAGCTGATGGAAAGAGGGAGCATAAGCAGAAGAGGTTACTTCTCTGCAACCTGAAGGAAGCTTGTAATGAATTTAAAGGACGCCATCCTGATATGAAGATAGGCTTCTCAAAGTTTGCTATGCTGCGACCGAAGGAGTGTATCCTGGCTGGAGCTGCTGGTACACATTCAGTGTGCGTCTGTACAATCCATCAGAACATCAAATTGATGATGGCTGGAGGCAAGATAGAGTCACTAACTGATGGATTATACAAGCACTACCGACACTGCCTTGCAGCGATGCAATGTAACCCGCCAAACATAGACTGTCATTTTGGCAACTGCAATCAATGTCCTGGCACAGAACCACTCCACAAATCCCTGCAAGCTGCTTTTGATAAACACTCTATTGACACCGTGGAGTTCAAGCAGTGGACTTCCACAGACCGTGCCACTCTGGAAACAAGGGTGCTTCAAGTTGATGAGTTCGTGGACTGTTTCATCACCATGATGAAAAAGCTCGTTGTTCATGACTTTACTGCCAAAATGCAGTCAAGTTTCATGCAACAGAAGAAGGAGAGCCTGAAGGAGGGAGAATTTCTGGTGATTGCTGACTTCTCCGAAAACTTCAGTTTTGTTGTTCATGATGAAGTTCAGTCATTCCATTGGAACAACAGCTCTGCCACTGTCCACCCTTTTGTCTGCTATTACCGGGAGAAAGAAAATCTCAAGAGCCTCTGCTACATCATCATCTCTGAAAACACTCAGCATGACACCATTGCTGTACACTTATTTCAGGGAAAACTTGTGGAGTTTTTGTCCCAAAAATGTGGGGGGAAAAAGCCGCAGAAGATTTTCTACTTTTCTGATGGGTGTGCAGCCCAGTATAAAAACTGTAAAAATTTTACAAATCTGTGCTACCATTTTCTGGACTTTGGGGTACATACAGAGTGGTACTTCTTCGCGACATCTCACGGGAAGTCTGCAGGGGACGGTGCTGGAGGAACCTTGAAGCGGCTAGCCACAAAAGCCAGTCTTCAGCGTCTCTACAAAGACCACATTCTAACAGCCGAACAGCTATATCTCTTTGCAGTTAGTGAAATAAAGGGAATGCACTTTGGCTTTGCAACACTGAGTGAACATGAGCAAGAAGCCGAAGTACTTGAAGATCGACTGAAAAGGAGCAGAACTGTTCCAGGGACACATCAGCTGCACAGTGTTGTTCCAGTTAGTACCACTGTGGTTGAAGTGAAGTCTTTTTCAAACAGTGCATCCCCAAGGAAAGAAAGGGTTGCATTGGGTCAAGCTTTTACACCTCTTCCATTTGGTGCAATTAGTGGGTATGTAACTGTGGCATACGATGGCTCCTGTTGGCTTGGCTGTGTGCTCAATGTGAATGAACATGAACATACCATCACAGCAACATTTCTCCATCCCTGTATCCCAGCTACATCATTTGTCTACCCTGACCAACAGGATATTTTGGACATAGATCCATCAGACATTCTGACTCGTGTCCAGCCGTCAACAGCTACTGGTAGAACCTACACTTTAACAAAGAAAGAGATGCAGGAAGCTTCCCGTGCTCTACAGACCTACCTTTCATAAACCACATGCATGCAGATACATTGTATTGCACAGTTTAGATTTTGTGGGTTCTCAGTTATGACATCCATTAACACCTCATAGTGACTATGTCAACTAACAAAGCCAAACCAAGAAGCAATAAAATGGCTACTAGTCATTTTACTGGTATTACAGTCCAGTAGTTAATTTCCCACAAAAGCTGTCAAGCTAAGTGCCTTAAGGGTAATAGCAGCTATGTATTAAAAAAAAATGGTGAGAAATGGAGGATGTTATTTTTTGCTACTTTCAAAACTCATCAAAAATTCATAGTAACATTAACCTATTAACATTAATTAAAGTAAGTTTACTTGCAATGGGTGCCACTCTACAATCTACTTTGTTGTGGGCTAAAGGCCCAAACTTGTGCATGTCAGGACTCAAACTACACTTATTTCAATTGACAAAGGTCACCAAAATAATTAATTATTCAGCAAGCCATATTATATGAACAGATCAACATAGAGTATACATGTGTAGGGGAATTTTGTTGATATCACAGGGGAGTATATTATATGTAAGTGGTATGCCAATATGAGAGCATGATGCATTCAGGGTGGTACAATTTAGTGTGTATTGACCCGCCTTCAACAAGTGTGCTGTACTGAATACATGTGTGCATGTACACATATGTATATGTATACATGTATATGCATATGTACATACATCATTATAACACATGTATGTGCTGCTGTTCTTGTGTGCAGATTTGCTACATTACATGTACATGTACATGTATATTGTACATGTATATGGGATCTCTGCCACCAATCATCTTCTGGTCTCCAAGTACTGGAAGGAGATGAGCTGAGGAGAGGCTGCACAATGAGCTGGTGGACCTGAGAGGCAACATACGTGTCTTGTGTTCTGAGGACAGAGAGGGTACCCAGGCAGATGTGGTGGTCCTTTCCGACAGGGACAATGATGGTGTTATGAAGGTTTTGACATAAAAGTTGTTTGACTCCCAAGTCAAGTTAGTCGACACAGATAGAGGTACATTGTACATGTACATGTTGTGTAATTGTATGGATTTAAATAGAAACATACTCTTTTGCATGACAATATACTACTACATGTAATTTAACTGCCTAAATTCTAAATACTAGTTGGCACTCCATTGTTCCATGTCTTTACTCAACATTGATGGGTGTTTTCAGAAGTAAAGATCTGGTTGTGTCTTGTATGGATGGCTTCAATGTTAACATTTTTGCTTATGACCAGACTGGATACGTTCACAATGGAGGTAAGTATCATGTTAAATTGCATGACAAGTATTAAAAGGCTGTTTATACATATACATGTATATATACTGTAAGCTTATATTTATAGTACATGTACATGTATGGTGCATGCACATTTACATGCAGTTTTAAAACCTTGCAGGCTGAATATAAATATTGTACGTCAGACTTTTTTTTAGTGAGTACAATTGCAGCATGGTGCATTTATTTACATGTAGATTCATTGCATCTACATGTACATTGTATCTACATGTAGATGCTAATTGCTTTGCATCCTCATAAACCCTCTCTCATCTCCCTCTCCACTCTAATCCCTCTCCTTCCCCCTTCCTTCCCTTACAATGTAGTGAACAGTGGACTACCCTGCGGGCCATGCTTGAGCTGTTCCACATCACTGAAGAGTGCAGTGATAACTGTCAATACACTGTTGTGGTGTCAGTCCTTGAGATGTACAATGAGATAGTGAGGGGTCTGCTGTCCCTTCAGCACACAGAGAAGATGGAGATCAAGCTAGGAACTATATGCCGGGAGTGTCACAAGTCCAGGTGACCTGCCAGAAGTCAAACAGGTGTTTTTGGTGGTTTACTTATGTATATGTAATGGCCTTCTCCTTATACATGTACGTGTACTGTTGGCATTCTGTTGGCCTTCTCCCTATAGGTCTACTGTTGGCTTTCTCCTATACTGTTAGCTGTTGGCCTTCATGCCTAACCTCTACCACAAAACCCACAAGGGCATCCTGGTTAAATGAATACAATCAAAGCATCTTGTGAGCTCTGTAGGATTTGATTGGCAGGTAGCTGTGCAGTAAACCAGGTACCAAGAACCCCACAGAAGATGGGTATGGAGTAGACATGCGGTGGAGTGAATATATGGCAGATACCTGTGCATGTATGATGGATTTCTAAGGTGAGGAAGGTGTGTGTGTGCGTGTGCATGTGTGTGTGTGTGCATGTGTGTGTGTGTGTGTGTGTGCATGTGTGTGTGTGTGTGTGTGTGCGTGTGCATGTGTGTGTGTGTGTGTGTGTTTGTGTGTGTTTGTGTAGGTGTGTGTGCTTTGCATGTGGGTATATTGAGGGTTGGCATTTGATGCTGTGGTTTTAGTTCCGTTTGTGTGTGCTTAAAGGATAGGTTTGCAGCTACATGTACATATGTACATGTGTATTGGATTTATATGGACTTCTTGTACCATCTGGTTTGTTAGTGTGAGTGTATTTGTGTGAGTGTTACTGTTGGCCTTCTAGAACCATATCCCTGACTCTTATGTTGGCCTTGGTCCGTGACCTCTACCACAAAACCCACAAGTGCAGTCCAATGTGTACACAACCATTGTCTGAGATAAAATGAATACAATCAAATCATCTTGTTAGCTGTGTATACTTTTGATTGGCTGATAGCAATGCAGTATGCAGTAAACCAAGCTATGCAGTAAACCAAGCTATGCAGTAAACCAAGCTATGCAATAAACCAAGCTATGCAGTAAACCAAGCTATGCAGTAAACCAGCTACACATGTTTGAGTGGACACTACTACATGTAGACACGACAGTGGAGTGAACCTATGGCAGATACATGTACATGTGCATGTAGGTTGTAGTTCTAAGGACTACTACTACTTGTGAGGGAGGGGCTTGTACCGTCTGTGTGCATGTGCCTCAGGGTTAGTCTTGCAGCTACATGTACATGTATGTTGGATTCTACTTGAGGGAGGGGCATGTACCATCATGTGTGTGTATGTGTGTGTGAGTGTGTATGTTTGTGTGTTTGTGTCCGTGCGTGTGATTAGATTAGCTTTGCATGCAAGTAGCTGCAAACCTAACCTGTAAGCACACACAAATAGAACTAAAACTACAGCATCAAATGCCAACCCTCAGGTGTATTGGATTTATATGGACTACTTGTACTATCTGGTGTGTTTGTGTGAGTGTATTTGTGTGAGGCCTTCTAGAACCATATCACACTGGATGTTGGCCTTGGTCCGTGACCTCTACTACAAAACCCACAAGGGCAGTCCAATGTGTACACAACCATTGTCCTAGTAAAATGAATACAATCAAATCACTTGTCAGCTGTGTACACAATGCAGTAAACCAGCTATGCATGCAGTAAACCAAGCTGTGCAGTAAACCAAGCTATGCAGTAAACCAAGCTATGCAGTAAACCAAGCTATGCAGTAAACCAAGCTATGCATTATAAACCAGCTACGTGTACATGTACATGTACATGTTTGAGTGGACACTACTACATGTAGACACGACAGTGGAGTGAACCTATGGCAGATACATGTACATGTGCATGTATGTTGTACTTCTAAGGACTAATACTACTTGTGAGGGAGGGGCTTGTACTGTCTGGTGTGTTTGTGTGTGTAAATGTGTGTTTTTGTGTGTATGTGTGTGTGCACATGCGCATGTGCCTAAGGGTTAGTCTTGCAGCTACTGTACATGTACATGTATGTTGAATTCTACTTATGAGGGAGGGGCTTGTACCATCATGTGTGTGTGTGTGTGTGTGTGTGTGTGTGTAGCAGTGGCAATGACTGTGGTTATCTTATCTCACATCAGCTAAACCTCTTAGTCATGTATGTACATGTACTGTAGGCACAAGCACTGATACATACATTGTATATAATGGAAAAGCTTGCATGCACTCTTACAGCTGCTCCCCTATATACCCCAGCAGGACCGGGAGTGAGGCATAGGTCAATTGTACCCACACAAACTGGAAATCCTGGATCCATCACTGAAATTAAATGTACTCTTGCCAGGATCAGCTGAACAGGATGCCATTACCATGAAGGAGTCACCCCTCAAACACTTCCAAATTCTGATGCCACACCCCTAGTTCTTCTTAACTGCTGCAAAATGACTGTATGTGTACACTGTTAGAAATGACAACCTTATGCATTATCGCACATTGCACATTAGTTTTTGTATCAGTCCCTACACCATCATCTTTTATTGAAATGCTTGATCCTTGCACCCACAACGTACATGTAATATGTGCTTCTTTACTCATTGTTACATATACACAATGTATGTGATTACAGATGACATGTATAATGTGACCATGATACATTGAAGGGGTTCATCCTGTTGCCTGGTACTATCAAGGATGCAATTTCATCTTCTTTGTTCCATCTGGTTTGGTTTTGTATTGATATTTACATCTCTTCCATTCTGATCCATTGCCAAGTCTTTCTTTTGTAAGAAATATGTCTCTGGCAGGGTCCCGTAAGCTTACATCAATTTTTGCATCATCATTTAGCTTCTCAACAGCTATATACATGTACAGTACACATACAGGTACAATACTATGTCAGTGTACAATCATATTCACTAACCTTGGCAGCTAAACTGCTTCACATTTCCGTTGTCTTTGATCATGGCAGGAATGTGCTTAGCCAAGATGTGCATTTTTTCTTCATATCCTTCAAACGTTTTGAACATAGCAAGAAAAGATTGTATCGACTCTTCAGCCTATAGTAGATCAACTTGTGAATGTGCATAACCATTTACAAAAATATTTACCTCGGTCTGAAGTGACTCAGCATCAGGACTCCAGCTTG
Source organism: Spongilla lacustris (assembly GCA_949361645.1). Classification (NCBI taxonomy): domain Eukaryota; kingdom Metazoa; phylum Porifera; class Demospongiae; order Spongillida; family Spongillidae; genus Spongilla; species Spongilla lacustris. The sequence continues at coordinate 11,056,583 of OX442415.1, forward strand.
ACACCTGCTGGTGTATGTTTTCAAAGTCCTACATTACACAGTTCCATATACAGAATTGCTTCAAAGTACAGTGTCGGCATACATGTATGCAGCAGTGCTTTACCCTTCACAGCGTACTACATGTAACTGCATTATTGGGGGAAGTGGTGTGTCCAAATGGGGTGGTAACTGTGCTAGAAGCTATTTCCTGTTGTTTCCTCTAAGAGACGTTCAGTTAAAACCAAGATTATCTTCCTGAAAGACAGGCCAAAATGTCTGATAGTGTCAATGAGTTTGCTTCATTACAGGTCCTGATACTGGATAAGTGAATCCTGCTTTAGCATCGATCTGTCTCATTTGGAACATCAAGTTGTGTATCAGCACATCGAAGGTCCTAAGCAGATGATGTAGTTCATCAGGTACATGTAGGACTTATTTCAGAGGAATGTTCAGTAGTGGCTTGCACTTCACACTTACTCTTTGACCTTGCACATCTATTAATAGTTCTTTCTTCAGCATCTTTTGATATATATTCCATTTTATACAGTGTATGTACAAGTTAGTGAGCGTTTCATGCAATTAACAAATATACCTGTCTTCTGAATGTACAATGCACCAAATTTGAAACCTATTTTATCATTACAAAAACGGCTGTAATGTATTATAAACTGTAATTAATATAATGCATCTCAACTTAGTGCATCCTGCTAGCTCCATTGGCATGTGTTTCTGCATATGTAATACATGTGTGTATTTATTATCCACGAAAGAATGCAATGCTTTTGAATGAATACAATTCCTTAATTGGATTATCAATCTAAATCAATTTATGAATATAGAATAACCAAATACGAAGCACATTTATTTATTATCTTTAACACAGTTAAAAAAATAGCCTGCAATTAATTAATTTGACACAGCAATGTATGACAACTTTTAATTACAAAATTATTATAGCTGTGAAGAAAGTTTGAAATGGCATTTTGCTAGTTAATATTCAAAACAACAAATCAAACTTGAAAATCCTAAAAGGCCACAACAATTTTAATGAACTTTTTAATGACTCACCAATGATGTTTTGAGTTCATTTAATAATGGAGTAATTAGTTATGGTTATTAAAATTAGTCATCCCAAATAGCTTCAACCACTATAACTTAAAAGCAAATTATGATTTTACATATCTATGAATTCAGTAACTTGAAATCAGTGCTGTTCCACCACATAATCAAATCTAACCTTAGTTATTAGTAGGTTATTAAAATCAATTATCTCTAACCATATTCTCAAATAACGTTGATAATAGAGGGCTTTGAATATGATGGTTTTAATACAATTACATAACCACTTAAAATAATTGGAGCCTAACTACTGCAATATATATTTTAAAAATCAAGCAGTTCAATCCTGAGTTATAGCAGAGATCATATGATCTCTGGTATTAGGCTGTATATTAAATTCATACATGGCAGCAAGTGCCAAGTACATATGTTCAGTATAGAGGTACATGTAAATTTGTGGAGGGGTTAAATCTAAATATGCCAGTCAACCTTCTGTGAAGAATAGTCCACTTCAGTGAATACAAAATATCATGTGCAAGACATTTCAACTCCAAGAATTATTATCAACTGCCTCCAACTGTTTTTTCAGTCCCTTTTAGCCATTTCCCCTCACACCAAGTCCAGCAAATTAACTCCTCCTATAGCTAGTACCTCCTCGTATTGGCATAGGTTTAAGAGTTGAACGTTACATATATATACACCCCTGTAATAACAAACTTGGTTAATTATTGTTGCATGTGTGTGCAATGTGTTCAATTGTAATGCAGCTTTGCATTAAAGTAAATAAGGGATATAATTGTGGGTGGAGTACTTATGCTTATGATTTAGGCAATTTCACTCCCCTTGCTGGCTGGGCGGGAGGGCCGGGTTACGGGTATCCTCACCCCCCCCCCCCCCCCACCCCCCATGATGACAATTAAAATGTTTGGCCCCCCCCCCTCACACACACACACACACACTTTTAAACTCCTTCCTACGCCGCTGGATTTGACATCGCGTCATATTACGCGGTATGTTGTGGTCGGGATTTTACTATCGACGTACAATATATATATGTATAGGCGTGGCTGCATGTAACATCAAACCGCCCCTACCTAACCATCTGCACGTCGGTCAAATATTGTCAAATCCCCTACTAATCCCGGCATCGCCCGTACGGGGCAAATTCCAAGCGTACCTGCAATCTAATTGATGCCGCCAGTATGCATCCATGTTTGCCTAGGCTTGTTTCCCAACAGATAGGGTCTGGAAACGAGACTAGAGCTGATGTGCCACGTACCTTTCAACCTAAGTGGCGGATCCATCATCCAACCAGAGATTCTATATATAATCTCTGATCCAACCATCGGCATCAGTACCCGAATATCAAGAGGTATCAGCAATGCCAAATAAACACTCGCTGAATCTCAGAGTCAAAACTCGCGATCGAGCTGCAATTAGGTTTGTGCCTTTCATAGTCGATCGATATAACGCCCACAAAGATAGCGGAATATTTATTGGGCACGAGGCCAATTGGGCGTGGTTCTTCCTCCCCAGCACTTGAGTTATGTACGTATGATGATAGAATTTTATTTTTCTGTCTGGGTACGAGATAGGTTCATCATTTGAGATGCGCACGTGATGATGATCAGTGCAAATGTACGCAGATCTTAGTGCATGAATAGAAAATTCAGAGGAACCGGCAATTATCATAGCAAAAATCTGAAAAATACTCGATAATTATTTCCATAGATTCAAGATTTGGGGACACGTCGGGCAAATCCCTTACCACATTAAATACAGCAGATATGTGAGCTGGAATATAGTAATTAGGTATCAATTTCAATGTCATCAAGTCAAAAGCAGAAAAATCAAGGGAACCGACAGGAAGGGGCTACAAATTTTGAACAAATCATGACAATTCGTACCATGTCCTATATCTTATAGAACTAGTCGGGCAAATCTTCAAATGCATAAGATTGAAGCAGAACATGGGATTTTCTTGAGTTTTCCATACAATCTCCTATACTGCCCATTGCGGTTAGTTGTACATACCGCTAATTCCCGTGACCGCACATTTCTCCATATGCACCACACACACACACACACACACACACACACACACACACACACACACACACACACACACACACACACACACAGACATGACTCATACCCCCCCCACCCCCCCAAGACTAGGATAATAACTCCCCCCAGGTCATGATTTATATCATTACATGGATATCGAACATACCCCCCAGGACACAAATTTATGTCATCAGTAGGGGTGTACACTTATTTACTGGAATAGCCCAATGGGCAAATGCTACGCATGTTTGTTTAGGTCTATATATGTTGGAGAAGAGGGTGCTGAGTCGATTTATTCAAAGTGAAGCAAATGCAATGCATTGTTAAAGACCATTAATTCTGTTTTTTTTAGAGATAAGAGCCACAATTGGTTGCTGCCATTCCCCCTCCAACGAGGAGACAAAAGCTAACACAATCCAGTACCACAGATATGTAAAGCTCCATTGGGCTATCTATGGCATGTGACAATACGTTCTGAAACCAATTTTAAATAGTAGCAATTCTGTTAGATTAATACATATACCGATGCATGCATTATCCGTACCGACCGTACGTAGGCCTACATTACGAAGAAAATGGCCGATTTCAAGAGGCTTTAAAACCATTTCAGAAAATTCGTTAGCACTAGCTTTTACTAAAAACAAATAGGACATTCTACTTACTTTATCACAATAGTTGTTTTTTGCTCAGTTCTTGTGACCGAGCGTCAGTATCGTTTATTAAATCCACGAGGTCACCGTTCCCCGCAAGGAGTACCTTTGCTTTCGAGCGCAAAAACCAACGTTTCATATAATAAGGCAATTTGATTTTTGCTATATAAAAGGATCAATGGTGCTTGTAACTTGTGGTGCAGCGTTAAACTGCTTACTACATTTCTTGTACGTTCTACACAGCACATTCCTAAGGACATCGGTTGTCAAGTCCGTTGCTATGGGGCTTCGAAACCATTTCAAAATTTCTGGGCGTAGGGCCTAATTTCCACGCGTTCAATGAGAGCAGACAGCCGTGCGGATAAAGTTCTGCAAGCGCAGCGGCCAATCAGTAATATCCACCATTGCAGATTTGCAGGGCCGTAGCATCGATAAAACTGAACCGGTCCGGCCACAGTGGAAATGAATATGCATGCAGAAAGTCCCGGGGAGATGCGGAAGGGGTATAACCTACAGAAACTATACACAAAACGTAAAGTGCGTGTATTATGGTATATATATTGTGGGCGTTATCGTTATTGCTATGAGTCGTAGGAAACAATAACGCCCACAATACATATATACCACCGTACCATTATGATGGGTCCATGCGCGTGAATTATTAATGCTTTTAACTTGGCTCTGGACGGTACTTTAGCTTTAACGCGTACTGTATACGTTCTCGTGAGCTGCCAAAGTCATTCAAGCACGAGACGATTGCAGGTTAATCGTTGTCGATCGTTTCCAATACGCAATAATGATCATAATCATTAATAATGTCAAATGTTTCAGGTTAAAACATAGATATTAGAGGTAAGCTATTGAGATCGGGATATACGCTTCCACTACCCCCCTTCCTTCTCAAAAAGGGCGGGGGGGGGGGGGGGGGGGGCGGCGCATAAGCCACGTGTATAGTTGTTGAAGTGAGAGAGCCAGCTCGCATGGATATCAGTATTGTCGAGGATTACTTTGTAAGAATCAATATCCTAAGGGCATTTCGAAGGGAGAGAAGGACAATCTAAGGCGCAAATGCAAAAACTTCAAGTTCGACTGGGGAGTGCTCTATTTCAGAAGAGTGAAGAAAGGAGTTGAGGAGGAAGGGTGGAATAAAAAAAGACGCATTCTCGACTCCGACGAGTCATGTCATGCTGCATGGGATTGAAAAGTATATATTCAGTACGATAATTGTATACCTATCTGTATGTGTACGTGTAGGAAGCAACTTAGGTAGAGATAAAACCATTCAAAAAAATATCCATGCATACAGTCGTTTCTTCTGGAAAAATATATATGACGACTGATACTGGAATATTTGTACAACACTGCGACAAGAGCCAGAGATCCAGGGTTGCCGCGATATATCGCGGTTAAAGGCGTTTCTTCACTTGCAACCGCAATCCGGATTGATCCGGATTCTAATTAGTTTCATCGACCAAATCGAGTCGATGCGGTTAGGGCGTGCCGATACTGATGATTAATGGCCGCTGTCACGAGCCCGCTGGGAATGGCATGCATTTGCTTAGCGGCGTACATATATGGAGCTACGCAAAAGTCACCTTAGAAAAAGGGGACACGTGTTACATGTATACCATTACTACCTCCGTTAGAGTCCTTAACCTGTGCGCGTTTACGTCTCGTATAATATATATGGATCAAGCATGCTTTTTGTATTTCTGCAATAGGTTTTTCATCAGACTTCAGGACACACTGCTCCCACATACGTTCATATATGTGATTTGAATAACTCTTTCTTATTTAATTTTAGTAAAAACAGTGGGTTATTCCAAAGCGGAAGACAACACCTAGATGAGGTTAATTTTTCATGGAGTCCCAACTGATGATCAGCTGGATGACATTGCACATCACGACAGTGTGTTTGACTACGCAGGACTACCAGCAGTTGATGAAGCACCAGCACCACCAGGCACCAGTCCCTAATACCGACAGTACTCAGCAATAACTGGAATATTATAGCTTAACATCGATATCACCGCTTGATTTTATAGTGTATTGCAGCCATTTCAAATGTACATATTTGAACTAAAACTTGTCGGTAAATTACATATAGTAATCGCGCGCGAGTACGTACTATTACATGTAGTAGTGTGCAATACTAGAATGCGTAGAATTAACTGAACATGTTAATGTCGCGTGCCCTACCAAGCTGTCAACACATGGGAACAATATGTCATTGTGTAACAGGATATAGACAAGACTGTATAGTCTCGTCCCCAGGCCCTGTTTTTTATAAGTTGCGGGGGGCGAAAAACAGGGCCTGGCAGGGTCCTAGCGCGCATGCGCTAGCCATTACCAGTATCGCCTACTGTTGTAATTTTCGTTTGTAAACCTTTCCGTACACCATCTCGTTCTCAGCGTAAACTCTTCCTCGTCCCAGACTGTCGTATATGTAGACATAGATATTAATATCTATGATGTAGAGTTTCGTACGTCGACTTAATACCCTTGCTCGTTCTTACCTCTCTACGATTGGTACGTGTAGCCTCGGTAGGCTGGCCACCTCACGCTACTTGCCACCTTTAACCGAAGCCACAATGCTGACAACCTACTTGTACTCTCGTGGTGCGCACTCATTTGAAATACCCAACACTTGGCACAAAGGCCTTGTCCGTCGATACCTCGTCACCGATAGTTTTCCAAATGTAGGGTAGTTCCAATGAGTGCGCACCACGAGAGTACAAATAGGTTGTCAGCATTGTGGCTTCGGCTAAAGATGACAAGTAGCGTGAGGTGGCCAGCCTACACGTACCAATCGTAGAGGTGATCCAAGGAGCAGGGGTAGTAAGTCGAGTCGACGTAAGAAACTCTGACTGTCTGGGACGAGGAAGAGTTTACGCTGAGAACGAGATATAGTGTACGGAAAGGTTTACAAACAACAGTATGCAATTATCAAGCGTTTGGTAATGGCTAGCGCATGCGCGCTAGGACCCTGCCAGTGCCCTGTTTTTCGCCCCCGCAACATATAAAAAAAAACAGGGCCTGGGGACGAGGCTACTGTCTGTACAAATTAAACTGCATCGTCCCGATATGTCATTCCTCGCGATGCCGTACCAGGTTGTATTACAATGATGTACCGTTATAATTATGTGATAATACACGGGCCTGTACCGACGTGAAAACATTTCGTTGTGTACCGCGCGGTTACTTCACCGCGGTTTAACTGAGTATGCAATATTTCACGGAGTACGACTGAATGCGGTGATCACATTAAATAAGGAATACAGAGAGCAATAATCAAGTCTCCTGCAGCGAATAATTGACCTTGCTTTAGTCTAGAAGCTTGGAGTTCTGATGGTGTGCTTACGTGCCATACATCTTTGCTTTGATATGCTATTAATTTGGCAACAGTAAATGCACTTTCTGAAGGAGCGGTTATAATTGAATCAGGAATGTTAAATAATATTTATATAGCCATATAAAGTATTTTACGTTCCTTCCACCACATATACATGTAAGTGGCAGTGTTGCCGCGATCCGAAAACGATCTCGGGATCGTCGATGCATATCCTGTATCGCATCCGGTATCGATAATCGGCGATGTTTATAATTATGTATCATCGAGGCTCGACGATACCTCTTTATTCATAACGACACTCACTAATTTTACTTAATTTAATGTCGGAAGGGAGTGTGGACTGTGGATAGTGAGTGTTGTACATGTAGCAGTACGACCACAAGGAATGCGCAAAGCTGGGTGTGGAAGCACTTCACAATAGAACGGCAGCCTGCTGCGAAGGAAAGATTCCCTCCCGCCAAGTGTAAACTGTGTCATAAAGTTGTGTCACGTGCCCACGGAACAACCCATCCAAAAGCTTGCTGTAAGTCGTCAAAGTAGTTCGCTGTTATTCCTTCTTGGTGATGTGTGATGCACGATTTTTCAAGCCAGAACTTTCAAAGCCTCTCATAGGCAGCCCCGAGATATGTTTTGGCTTGCCAACTAACTTAAGCGAGGAAAGCATAAAGGAAGCAAATGACCTATTAGTGAATGCCATTGTGTGGGGTATTTTCAACAGTTTATTCAAAAAATCTCACGCACGAGGTTCTTGTACTGCCACACAGAATTGAAACCGCTAAATATGAGGAGGTGAAAGACCTGATAGGTTCATCAGTTATTGAACTGATTCTAATAATAATTACTACCCAAAGGTGCAGCTAAAGAAAAGTCTTGCACAGGCATCTTCAGTAACCATCACAACAGATGGAGCCACAATGAAGAACACAGGTGATTCCTACATACAATGTAGCTAACACTGGCCATTGGTAGTGTACAGTGTGTGTGTGGGGGGGGGAGGGGGGTGAAGCAAAATAGAAGCTTGTCCGGGGGTGGGGGGGGGGGGGGGGGGGGGGGGGAGGGGGGCAGGCATTTACAAGTCTGTCCCAGGGGACATAATAAATGCTTGTGCAGTGGTGCTTAACCCGGGGGGGGGGGGGGGGGGGGGGGGGGGGGGGGGGGGGGGGTTATTTGCAATTATTGTCATCCATAGGGGTGTACTGTTAGATAATGGAATAGCACGACAGCTATTACCTGCTCTGCATGGTTGTTTATGTTAACAGCCTGCAACTCCATTATACCAATTTTTATACACTTTGTACTGTTCTTCAATTCAGTCTAGCTGCAGTTCACACATGTGCATGGCACTGTTTGTCTTAACCGGTCACATCTAAGCAGTGATGCCGCGGCCAGCACGGACCGTCCGTGACCGTATTCATTTGACGGTTTTTGACGGCCGACCGTGACCGTGACCGGGAAGCTTACCGATCACGTGATTAAACCGTGAAAAATAATTGGCCGTCAAATTTATTTGCTGGCCGTCCGTGGCCGTCAGAACTTTTGACGGTCCATTAAGCCTATCACGTCACTAGCGTCACGTGCAGTGGATTATAGTTCCATAGCCACGTGTTGGTGACAGTCGGGTGGGTTTGCTGCAGACTTCACCGCGCTATCAGGTGGCTTATCCTCAAAGGTTCTTGGAAAGACGACATTTGCCTATTTACGTTGTCCCCCTCGCCATGACATAGTCTCGTCCCCAGCCTGATAAATATGCATCCGCTGCTGCCGAATGTGAGTCTGGGGACGCGACTTGCCATGATTATGCGTTATCGCGTGGATTCCACGTGCGAGCGAGTTTTCTCCCAGTTGAGACTCATTGTGAAGATGGAGGATAGATCCAGCCAGGATTGAATCTGTTCTCTTTCTCAGCTGCAATAAAACCTTTAGTTAATTGAATCTGTTCTTTCACACTTGTTTTGCTATGCCCATGCATACCGTTCATGAACCATTTCTATTGATACGTGCATGCCAAACTTCTATAGCATAAATAATGACCGTCCGTGACCGTATTAAAATTTTGACGGTTGACGGCCAGCCGTGTACGTGACCGTATTGAAATCATACGGTCCATATTTGACCGTGAACGTGACCGTCTATATCCAAACGGCCAGCCGTGAACGTGACCGGATTGTCAAAAGCTGGCCGCGGCATCACTGCATCTAAGTGGACAAAATGCAACTACAACTGAGCTGTGGAAACAATTTGAAGATGCAGCAGGTATGTACATAGATTGCTGCACATTTGAAATAATGGATCCATGTCTTCAGATTGAATTAGTCACCCGCTACCGTGTCCATCCTGGCATCATCAGGCTAATCCACAGGGCTACAATCACTGCTTGTGTACATCAGGGGCGGACGGAGGAATTCGGAGAGAGGGGTGTCCAATACGAATTTGATGAAGGGGCGGGGCAGGAGATGATGGTTCCTTAGGGGTCTGGGGCTGAGCCCCAGAATTTTTTTTGTATCACAAGGCTAGGAGTGTTAGTATCGAAAAGATTAATTAGCCACGCCGATAGTGAATTACTTAACGGTATATGTCCATATACGTGCGTCCCCATGCACACATCAATGACATCATATGTATCGGGGTCTGGGGAGGAGCCCCAGAAGCTGGAGCATTTCATACTATTAGCGATCTCGAAGTCGAAATCGTTTAATAATTGGCAGATGCTGGACTTTAATGTATTAAAACAACGTATTTAGTGCTTTCAAACAGGCTTGGCCTATTAGATTTCTACACTTTAATTGCTGCTTACTATATAGGAACTAACTTATCATGAAGCGAAAACAAAATACTAACTATTAAGTAACATTTTTGGTTACTATACAAAGGGAGTTTCTCATTCTCGTGCACAACTGACCATGCTAAAGAACTCCATTATTCACATGACTTCTCTAATGCACCACGTACATGTTAATCACTTGGAACAGGAATTTATATCCCACACCATGCATGATCAATGAAGCACATCATGCTAAAAGGGTTGAGAATTGCTAGCCAGTTTATTCCCTTCCCCCCCCCCCCCCCCCCCCCCACCACACACACTCCTACCCACTACCCCTTCACCAATAAAAAGGGTTGCTTGTTGGCAATATGTGACAGGGTATATGTAATATGGAACACTGAAATGTGCTTGGGCTTATACTGCCCTATATGTAATCAAGCTACACGAAGGTATAGATTTGAATACCAGAATACATACTGCCTATAACACACACGTAATTTAAATAGCTTTCTATAACTGAGTCAGGGCGCGCAAAATCAGTCAAAGCATACACATAGAGTTAACAAATTAGGATGATCATGATGTATAACGCCATAACGTACAATTGCTGGTGCATGCATGATGCGACAATCTTCTTGCCTTGTGGGTGGATCCAAGCCTGTCAGGTCAGGGTTTGACCTGCCAGGCCAAGTGGACAGTACGGCCGACCTGTCAGGCCGTGTTGGCCTTTGGCAACCCTGATCCAGCCTTTTGCAAAATATGTAAACTAGTCTGGCGGGCCTTACTACCGCGTATGGTCAATCATATCTTTAAGAATATTACGTTACTGATTCCGATTCAAGGCAAATAAAATTCTATTTGGTGAGTATAAGGTCCTATACATTTACGTTTCGGTTCGATTGCATGCATACTGGTGTATGGGGTGACGAAATCGCTTCAAAGCATACGGTACTATACATGTAATTGCATTTATATGTGCGCGATGTGGGCTAATTATATTCATCAATGGTTCCAAGGGGGGTGTCCGGACACCCTGGACTCCCCCCCTGTATCCGCCTCTGTACATGTACGTCAGTACAAATCTTAAGAAGAATTCATTTCATCCGTATTTTTATTGCAATGCAAGTTAGTTGCAGAGTCGAATCGTATCTATCAATGTCAAGCAAAACAGCAATATGGTCCCTTTTTGTGTCTTTGTGTTCTTAATATGTTTTTTACATTTTTTAAATATCTTTTTTACCCAGTTTTGTGATGTACTGCATGCATGCAATCTAGGTGCATGCATATTAATTGATATCTTCACCACAAGGTTGTTTTAGCTGCAGACTTCAACCTGTGAAAGGTAACATTAAGCTGGAAACTGCCCAAAACGTGGTAGTGACAATCTTTTACCATGGTTGTTACCATGGGCGTCCCTAGCATTTCTGGAAGGGGAGGGGCCAGGATGAAGGCGAGGGGCGCCGATGGGCGGTGCTTCCCCGGGGAGGGTGGGGGAGGGGGGCACCCTTCCCGCCCAGCTAGGGGGTATGGGGGAGCGCTGCAAGCTCCCCCATAGGGGTCTGGGGCGGAGCCCCAGAAGCCAACGCTTTTTGCGGTGAAAGACTCCGAAAACTGCTCAAAAAAGGCATCCAGGAGCTAGGACTTTTACAGACTAAAGTAGCACCTATTTTATTTATACGTGTATACAATGCAAGAATAAAGCAGAAATAATATGGGACAGTTTCCGCGAAAATGTCCGAGTTTTATAACATTATAATCTTATAAAAATGCTTCTTGTTTGAGTCGCTATATCTTCCGAACGCTAAACGGTATCGAATTTCTATTTTCAAAAGTTCATACTACACCATTTCGCTATGATAAATTACATTTTGGAGTATTGCACTTGCTCCATGCCAGTATTGCAACGTTCGATACCCGACCGGGTTCAAACCCGTCATAACTTTGGGTAGGAGTAATCAAATCGCTTCAAATTTGGTTTGTAGGTACAGAGGTCCTATACCTATCGATTTGTACTGTTCGCTAATTTTTATGCCATCCGTTACGGAGATACAGTTGAACAAACTACGTGCACTTTTTCCCGCTCGTTTCGCGCCTATGATATAACAACCGCCTCCCCATACATTGAGCGGGACGCGATTTGCCAAAATCATTGGCACGAATCGAGCGGGATAAAGTGGACGTAGTTTGTTCAACTGTATCTCCGTAACGGATGGCATAAAAATTAACGAACAGAACAAATCGATAAGTATAGGACCTCTATACCTACAAACCGAATTTGAAGCGATTTGATTACTCCTACCTAAAGTTATGGCGGGTTTGAACCTGGTCGGGTATCGAACGTTGCAATACTGGCATGGAGCAAGTGCAAGACTCCAAAATGTAATTTATCATAGAAAAATGGTGTAATATGAACTTTCGAAAATAGGAAGTTGATAGCGTTTAGCGTTCGGAAGATATAGCGATTCAAACAAGAAGTATTTTTATAAGATTATAATGTTATAAAACTCGGACATTTTCGCGGAAACTGTCCCATATATTATCTCTAAATAAAGTTACAACAGTAATTGATTGGTAGCTGGACGCTGGAAATTTGAATGCTATAGCAATTGCCAAACTGAATTACTTTTCGATCTCCTCAGAACAGGTATTTTTCCATAACCAATATAATGTCATGTTAGATAGTTGGGAGTATCAGTTTATAGAGCGTTCGCACTTTTAATATGCTTGTTTTAAGTTAAAATAAGAACAGTGATTAAGCTCAGCTTCTATATGTTCGACGCCCCGATCTTTTTGTATTCATACTTATAATTGACTCTCCCCCTCCCCTCCCTTCAGTCTTCCTTTCTAGCGCGGCATGGCTTCGTGTCCGCGCACCGGTACGCAAAAATAAATATAATATTCAAGCATTATGTTGCGTCTACCGGTGCATAGACACAAAACAGTGCCGTGCTAGAAAGGGGGTGGGGTGGGGGAGGGGGCGCCATAAAGCGGGGGGGGGGGGGCCATATGGCGGGGAGGGGGGGGGCATCTGCCCCAAATGCCCCCCCTATGCGGACGCCACTGGTTACAACCTTGTTAATAACGTTGTAACGACCATGCATGTAACAAGCTTATAACAACCATGCACACAAGGCTGCCACAAGGTTGTCACCAGCTTGCCATTTTTACTTGCATGGGTTTGTATGTGCATATGTGTACATGTGCACATAGTACTGATAGACCATTTAAAAAAAACCTCTGATGTGGTGGACAACACATTGAGCTGCATACACACATGTTGCTGTTCTGGCTCGCAAGTATCTAGCCATTCCAGCCTCATCAGCACCATCCGAGCGTGTTTAGTTGTTTACTCAACCACAAAGAAGAAAAAAAGATGGCGGATTTTGCCCTCCCATCTTCACCAAGTCTTATTCTTACGACACAATCGTGCAATTTTAGCACACTTGTGCGACCTTTTGTAAGTCACAAAATTTCATCATAAGAGATCAATATTAAAAACTCGTTTATTTCTGGTATACGCGTGGTCTGTACGCGCGTGCACTTTAGTCTCGTACCCAGACCCTGATTACCACAGCTGCGGATGGATTACATCACGTGACTCTACCACGTAGCGGTGATGTAATCCATCCGCAGCTGTGGTAATCATGGTCTGGGTACGAGACTAGGTGCACTTTGTATGGTTCAAAGAAGCCATGCATTTATACAGCATTTGCAACAGATACAGTTCCAGTGCAATCATTTATAAGCTTACTGCTTAGTGTTTACTAGACAAATTCCTTACACTGCTATTGTCACTGCCCTATGTAGCCATTTTTTATTAGATCGTCGATTAGGCTCGTAGATCGACGATATAATGAGTATGAATATTCGTCGATATAATGACTCGACGATGCATACTAATTGCGATCCATTAATTCGTAATCGACGATATAATTAGAATCGCGGCAACACTGGTAAGTGGGTAAGCTTTTCTAAAGCCTGCATGTTTCGTCTTCTTTCATATATACTTATCAAGTTTTTTTATTATGTATTTGCACCCATCAAAACATCTCTTCAGCGTACAACCCTCAGACAAATGGCTTAATTGAAGCAAGTCTTATAAAGTTGTGAACAGCAGCTAAGACGACCGGGAAGGAATGACTACGAGCGTTGCCATTTTATTACGCAAAGGTCCGCGAACGTGACACAATGTATTTTAGTAATGTAGGTCTGAAATAATGAATGTATAAATACTTTTACTCATTTTATGCTTCATATCCGACATTATCAATATATCTCGACTGGTAGAATAATTGTAATAATATAATTATATATATAATTATATAGCCTAATGTACGTTGGAATTTTTGTGGTTTACTAGCTGATTCTATCAGGAAGCATGTTACATGTATGAAGTGCACGTGTCGGGGCACATTAAAAAAAAATTCGATTCCAGCTATACGTATACCGTATTTGGATAGCGGTGCCGGCAACTGGCAAATACATGTACTTATACAACCAAGTGTAAGTGAAACTGCCTCACGCAAAACGGCTTAGAAACATTCTCCTCCTCGTTCCTTCCGGATATCATCAGTCCGTTCAAGGTAATGTATAGAAATAAAATCATTATGTGAAGTAAAAGAAACCATACATCCTGGTATATATATACTGCAATTAACGTTCAGTAAATCCATAACACATACCATATTTGCAGAGGCCTGACTCGACAACAGGACATGTATGCATGTTTGCCCTTTCCGTAAGAAACATCCCTTCCAATGTACAAACTACCATGTCAGTTATATCATATTATGAAGCAGGGTTGCCGAAGGCCAACCCGGCCTGGCCTGTCAGGCCGACCTTTCAGGCCGGACCATCCGGCCGGCCTTTCATGCAGGCCAGACCCGGATTGCCAAGTACTCATCTCGCAAGCTTAGAAATTCTTGGAATGAGTTGTGCAATATCCACTATGCAAGGGGATCTATAGGAAAAGTAGCATTCACTTGTCGTATCTCAGGAACTAAAAGCCAAGCATCAAATTCATCTTTATCCCTGCAGTGACATGTCATAAATGTACATACAAATACAGGTTAGAACTGATGAATGCACTTGCTTGTACTAGAGGGCAGGTACACAATGTCACACTGCAGCTGGTGACAGACTGGCACTGACTAAGGCAACCCAATGTAAAAAAAACGAAGGAAACAAGATATAAAAAACATTCTCTCTGAGAAAGTTGGTGGTATATAGGATTTGAAGGCAATGGTGGTGTAAAAAGGAATGGAACAAGGGATCAACGATGATACGAAATTTTTTTAACAGTCCTATATTTAGCAACGTAAAATGTACGTACTACAAAAATGCTAAATATAGAATTGTTAAAAAAAATTCGTATCATTGTTGATCCCTTGTTCCCTTCCTTTTTACACCACCATTGCCTTCAAATCCTATATACCATTAACTTTCTCAGAGAGAATGTTTTTTATATCTTGTGTAACTTAATAGTCGTCCAAGGCTATGCCTAATACAGTTTGACAAATTAAAACCTTTGAGCGAGAATTTATTTCGCGACGGTATGCAAGTTAAGATAAAAAGAGGCGCGATATAAAAAACATCGGCCTACGGATGGACGTAATCTGTGTACTACTGGCGGCACTACTGTTCCACGTGACACCATCAAGGTCCACCGATGGTGAGTGTATATCTGTGTGCAAAGCTCGTATCTCATCGTGCGCTATGCCAGTAAAAGTTCACAACGAGCGAAAGGATACGTATGTATCGGAACCTAAGACTAAGTTAGTACGTAGGTCGTCCTAGCCGGCTATCATACTGATAGTTATTAACGTAGACACGTAACAAAAGGCGTATAATTAGAACCACCTGACAGCATTTACGGTTCAACTCAAATATATTGCACTATCTCATTATTAAAAAGTTCACCCACAAGTCCAACATCCAAAACTTGCACGTCTTGAGACCATTTGTAACTATTCTAAACGCATGTCCCAGCGCGTAACATATTCCTTCACTCATAAATTAAAGCGCTCTCCTAATGGCGTTAAAAATACCACTCTTTGTATCGTCTTCCCTTGTGAGTTAATTGGTCACAAAAGACACTTAAATAGAAAATTCAGTCCTATTCAATTAAGAACATGGTGCCACTCTTCCTGCCCCTCACACTTCATGAATAATGCGTACTATACCCTCTACATATATGGAATTCCACTACAAAATGCCGATTAGCGGATTTCTCCAGGCTGGGTGTGAGGACGGGTGCAAACTTTACATAGTGATAGTCTATTGGTTGCATTTGACATCAATGTACCAATGGAGCAGGAGGAGATGCACCCACAGCCCACAAATATTCTTTGTGCCACAAGGAGAATCAATACAAGTGCCAAAGTGTGGCCATACAACTGAACCACATGCACTGTAAATAAACAAGTTCTACGTCAAACCAAATTTGGTTTACACTGTGTATACGTAGTCAACACGTAAACCAAATTTTGGGCCGGGTTGAAATAGCAACCAATCTTATTGTAGTTGTTAATTGCAGTGTATTGAATTGGTTGCACTATAATTAATTTGGTTGCTATTTTTAACCAAAAATTCGTTTCACGTGTTGACTAATGGCATGGTACATGTAGCTTAGTTCCATGGGGCGATGAAGCATGTCTACAGAATAGCATAGCAAGTCATATGCAAGTCATATGCATAAAACTATGTGCGTGTGCATGCATAAAGCTATGTGTGTGCATGCACACACATAGCTTTATGCATATGGCTTGCACTATGCTATTCTGTAGACATGCTACATCAACCCATAGAACTAAGCAACCACGCCATGCTGATGTTTGCAATGGCTGTCTTACAGTCATAATGGATTCATGTCACTGTATGACTCATTAGTAAGTACAACAGTCTTAAGCCGGTTTGAGCTCAAACAGCCTAGAACTTGTAATTCAGTTGCTTGGTGACATAATGGTGCATTCAATTTGTGCATCTTGCATTGTGGCTCCATCTACCTACAACACACACTGTACCACTGCATGTGCATGGTCAGCACAACAAGCCACAGTTAATTAATGATAGCAGCAAAGGTTTTACATCAACTTCTTCAAAACAGCAGTATACATGTACAGTACAACTATACCAAGGAGCAGTATAAGCACATACAATGTTACAGTTTCTGTATCGAACTAACGACACATCTTTAACTCGTATGTGCATGGATAATGCAGACACACGAGCAGCCATCAGCTAGCTGAGTATATATGGAGCAGGAAGTGTCGCAAGGGGTGGTAGCAATAGAGCTGTTCAGCCTTAGTACAGAAAGCTATGTGATTCTTGAGCTGCATGAATATTTCAATCCTTAAACAGAAAAGACAAAGGGCATTTACTTAAGTCTGCAGGAATCAGAAAAAGAAGCAGGGAACGTTCACATATAATATTGACCCATTCCATCTCATCACGCACTATCCCATACTAGCATAGATGTACGAAAGTAAGACCGTTACACTTGGTGTCACCATGCTCCTCCCTACTTTGGGGTGCAATTTGTGTTCCCTGTATAAACCGGTAAATGGATGCATGCATATTAAATTCGCCTTTTATGGCCGGTCGGGTAAATGGGAAGGACGTTTTTTTAATTAAAAAAATTAAGTGTCCTTGGTATAGCAAAGATAAAAGAGGCAAGATAAGACAGCGGCCTACTGATGGAAGTAATCGTTGTACTACTGGCACTACTGTTCCACGTGACGCCGTCAAGGTCCACCGATGGTGAGTGTATATCTGTGTGCAAAGCACGTTTCTCATCGTGCGCTATAGCATGCTCCCTCACACACTAATTCAATCGCTGGTTTCATTGTGCGTCAGTACCAATGAAGTTCGCAACGAGCGAAAGGAGACGTATCAGAACCTACGTTGTCGTTAGTAGGTTCTATGTAGTTGGGCGTGGCCCGACCTTCGAGCTTAGTCGGTAAGGTCGGGTTGCAAGCCTATACATGTACCATGGTTTGTTCTGGAGTGTTATATAATATCTTTGTGGTGCCGTGAACATTGAAGGTCTGGCCATGCCCGACTAGGTTCTATGAGGTCTCGTGAATACGATTACTAAAACACCATTGCCTGTGTACCACACGTGTATTGGACTTCAGCGAGAATAGAGCCGATACTTACAATGTAGAAATAATCCACTGAAGCGCTTCAGAGGGCACGCACACCACCATTATAGAGCAGTAAAAAGGTGTGGAATAAGATACCAAAGGTTTAATTAGGGATGTTGGACTGATCATATTTACAGACACCAATTACGTAAAAAATATAATTACGGAAATTGCACATTCATTGATTTATAAATCACATATCTACACTTAGCAATTTCAGGTAGGTAAATTGTCTGTAATATTTATAAATTATAATGTAAAATTTCCGTAATCAAGTTTCTTGTTTACTTAATTGGTGTCTACAAATCCTACATCACCAATTCTATTTTAATTAAATTTTAATATCTTGTATATGGTAGGGTGTGGAGTGCATGAAGCAACATAACGTATATGTGGGATGATGGCAGAGTGACGTGTAGAGGATTGGAATTTTTGTGGTTGACGTCGTAATTGGTTGCATCAGGGAGTACGTTACTACGATTTGATAAGTGAGTATCCTAGGACAGAGCTTCGGTAGGATAGGGGACCCCTAACGTTAATACATGTGCAGGCATTTTCAGCTAGAGAGGCCAAATATTGCGGTATAAGCGTGACTGTTCTAGCAGTATGTATAAAATGATGGAAAATGTAAATTGATAAGAAGGGAAGAAGTATGGAACTGAAAAAAACGCAAACTTCGACGAAAGCATGTGTTTTATTTCAGATTCGATGAGAATTGGGCGCATACTGTATAAAAACTCAGGTTTATATTGCTACACTCAGCAAATGCATTAAATTATATCGATGTCTTTTATCTGTGTAGCACAAATTCAAATGTGGCTTGAAGCAGGCTTTTTGTGCTCACAAGGGGACACAGGATGCACAAAACTGCTACACCCAAAATTATAATAGACAAAGTTCAGTACTGTACAGGGTGTTTCTCAATCAAGGAAAATTGTTTATAAATTAATCACAAGCAGAAATTTTGCTAAATGCTCTAATAACGCAAGCTTAAATGTTTGATGTAAACAAATTACATATTAACAGCATTTTCAAACATAAAATGTACAGTTAAATTTAAATAGTTTAAGCTACGAGAGTCCGGGCTCTCATGATGGACCTGGTCAAGGTGAGGTTAAGTTTGCTGAATATCTCGAAGAAAAGGCTGTTCTTAGATTTGGATGAGCCAAGGGTCAATAAGAAGGAAAATGTGATAGGTCTCGACTGCCAGAAGGATACAGGGGTCGTTACACCACTATGCTTGCTTTCTTCTGGTGCATGCTTGATTCAGAGAGGGGTAATGACACATTGAAATCAAAGGCAGCAAATCTGCTAGCAATCCACTCACGAACCAAAACATCGGCTTGGCAAGATTGTGACCCATCAGGTTATCAGGGTGGTACGAACTTCAATCTGGACACCAAGATGTGCCTGGTGACATAAATCACATCCCATAGTGGATTATGACGTGTGACCACATCTTCACCCTTCCAGGGGCGGATACAGGATTTGGGAGCGAGGGGGGGAAAGTTATAGCGGCAAGGGACACGCCCACCCCAGCAAGGGGGTATGGGGGAGCGCTGTAAGCTCCCCCATCGGGGTCTGGGGCGGAGCTCCAGCCGCTTTGCAACTTTCGCACTTTTTAAGTCACAAAACACAGCATAATTGCATAGTAACATGACAAGAATTACTGACTTCTACTATTTTAACCGGTCCTATCTACATATGCATATGCATGCATGCTTACATTCATGTAATTACTATATACTGCCATATAAACGCCGTACTAGATCAAATCGCATGCACTCGCGCGCATGCGTGGATTGCAAAAATGAAAAAATGCCTCATGTCATACATGTAGTCATAGATACAGGTTAAATGCTTTACTCATCATACAAAGGTCTGAATAGGCGTCTTGGATTTGCTCTAACAAAACGTTCAATACTCATTTCAGGATGTAATTTGTATGCATTTTAATGCGAGTGATTGCTAGGCGTTCTTCGCCCATTCTATTTCTCAACGACGTTTTGAGCCTCCGAAGAACAGGGAAAAAACGTTCCGCTTCTGAACTTGTAACTGGAAATATACACCCATGCAGTACTTAAATTTAAAGAACTTGAATGCCGGTTTGGGAAAATGTCGGGGTCTGCATGCGTGTAGCAATTAACTAAGGTTTCAGGTGGACTAGATGTTTCCATTTTTCTCCTCCAATAAAGAACCCAGTGATCCAGTGAGGGCAGTGAGGAGTATGATGGAAGGTCATTTTCGTAAAATGCAAACAGTTTATATAATCCAGTGCACATTTGATAGCTATTCTGGGCAGCAAGGACAGTATTGCTGTATATATATAGGAATATCACGAGAGTTTGACAACTATTAAATAATGCAATGACAAGAATTCGATGTGGGCTACACGTTATATTAACTTACCTAGTCTGCTTGTGTATACATCTTGGAAATTCGACTTTCGAAACTCTATAGGCATGCAGATTTTTACTTCATCACTGACTGCATGTATTACAAAATTTTATACTCACCGATAAAACAGAGAGAAATTGCTAAGATCAGTCTGGCTAAGATGACTGACAAGTAATCCGACAACAGCAAAGCACGCACACTAGAGGTCTTTCCTGTCCTCTTTGTCCCAACACAGCATTAGATCCCCTGGATCACTCTGCTGTTTGTTACATGTACGAAGGCAGAGGCGGATCCAGGGAGGGGGGGGGGAAACTAGGGAATCCCCCCGCTGGACCGTCCATAATAATATTCATTCACTACACTGTAGACTCCATTACATAATCAATTCGTATGTGTTGATTAGTTATGCAATGGATCGTGGCATCCGTTAGGCGCTAGCCGGTTCTATATCCTTTGATAAAGGCATTATTGTCCCTTTTGTTATCGACGTCATATTATAGCGCCAGACAAAGACCCTTTCTCAAAAGCTGTATTATTTTATACGTCTCAGTTCAGTGTGCTTTGTTATCCACTCCTACCACCACCTTTAGCCTACACGAATATCATAGGGGTCAAGGTTCAAACCCAGTTCAGTTGGGGCTGATGCCGAGAGGAGGCAGGCCTTGTTAGCAGGGGATGAAGAATCTAAGAGAGTCCTAAACTTCTGTATGTCAATTTTGGAAGGCAGCATCTTTTGAGGTATGGGTGCATTTAGAATAGAGGCAATGATTAACTAAAATCAGATAACGAATTAATAATTCCCAATAACACCTAATTAAACTGTTTAGAGGCACCTAAAAGTTCCAACATGTTCTTGAATTTTAATAATATCAACTTGGCTGAATTTATTAATAAATTCAAACCACTAAATCAAGATACAAATGGTCCCTAAATCAAGTACATTGCGAAAATCAAGATTTCTATTTTGAGAATAACTTCTAAATGGAAGTAGTTAATTAAAAACGGTTTGCATCTTTTAACTAACCAACCACCCTACAATTATAATTTATTTCACCAGCATGTCATCTTTTGCAGTTAGAACTTTCAACAACAATTACCAGTTAATTATCTGGTTGTGGTTAATTCATCAACAATTTTCCTTGATTGAGAAACACCCTGTCAGTATATTTCATTAATGCATGGTTATCAAAACTTATACCATAATGTATTTGATGTAGGACAAATAATATTGTTCTCAAGATCTTAGGGAAAAGGGAAATCGAATAACTGTATATGGCTTAGTGCTTTGTGCACAATGTATTGCAATCTTACCTGATAACACCACTCGTGCAGTTGTGTGCAGACCATTAAATGACACCACCTGGGGTCTTAAATGGCCCCCCACTGCTGCCAATTCTACATCATCTCAGCCTTGTCCTGGGGGGCCCAGTGTTGTGACAGGTGAGAAGCCTACACATATGAATGCCATGTGAAAATCATGCTCCATTCAGGACAGGCTGTACGTGTGTGCACTCCTGATGGAGAATGGAGCAACACAAATGTGACACAGTGCAGCAGCTATGCATTCATGAATCTTAAAAACCAGGTAGGCATCAATTTGGAAATGGCACCGTAGTGTATATAGTGTAACCCATACTTTAGGTTATTATGTGTTTTGTATGCTTTAATAATTATAGTTATTATTGTAATTATCATTAAAATATTTACAAATGCAGTACATATACGACCATGCACACAACTACCCCCTAACCCTCAAGCAGGTCTGCCATTGTTGTGGCTCCCGTATTAGAACATGCAATAAAAGCACGGGCATTGCCTCAAACTAAGAGTAGACTTAGCTTGCCGTAAATGGAACTCAGCATGGTAACATTATGCATACATTCTAATTGTCAAGTTAAGCTATTAGACCAAAGTAAAAATTTACCAGCATCACTTTCGCATGCTGCAAATGTTGTATTATCCAAACAATGATGTAAACTGCGCTGTATAACAGCTGTATGTTGATACCAAAGTGAATGGTAAATAACCCACATTGTAAATGCATATGTGTGAGTGAACACACGTCTTTATATTCAGATAGCAGATATGATATTATTCTCCATGAACTTCACCCAAGCACCTATCATTTTGCAATCCCTGGTGGATACAACCCTTCCTGGGCCTACATCTCTGCTGCCTCAGGACATTGGGGACATCATCGACATCCTGTGTGCAGCAGTAGACCTATTGAACATAGAACTTCAAACTAACATCCCACATAACAGACAGCTTGAATTGAAAGTCAAAGAGGTTCTCCCCCCCCCCCCCCCCCCCCCCCTCCCCCCATCATGGCAAATAACTACTTTCCTCTTTATTAGAATATTCCAAATGTGATCAACAACCTGCTGAATGAGAACAACTCAGTTGGCTGGGAAGCTCTTCAGACAACAGTGTATTCAAACCAATTCACTCTGATGCAGTGTGTAGAGGACTATGGTCTCTACTTGGTAGCAGCAACTAGTAGTGCTGAAGGTGTTGTACTGTCAAGGTCATCTATAGGTACATAGTTACATTAATACCACTAATCTATTCCTTTTAATTCATAACTTCAGTCATTCAGGCTTCAGCTTACAGTGTGAAACAAGCAGACATACAATTCCCCAGTGGCAACACAAGTGAACTATTTTCAAATGCTACATTCTCAGCCTCTGATGTGAACATCATCATCCCTGGTGCTCTTCTATTGGAGAGAGGAAATAATTGTATGCATGTAAATCAAGTTGTTCACAATTACTTATCTCAAGCATACTAACTTTTTATCCAGCCACATCACTTCCTGCTGTTCATATCATTGTCAAACTACCTTACAGGTATGAGAGCAAAGCACTTCAATTAAATATTAAATGTGTCCAACTCCACCCCATTGACATATAGCACTGGTCTGCTTGGTCCACTGATCATATCCAGTCAAGTTGGGGCCAAGAAGTCTCCCCTTGAATCAACTGTCCTAAAGAGTACTCCAGTGACCATAAAATTCAGCCTATCTCATGTCAGTGTCATATCTGGGTTTTGTGGTATGTACCCTAGTGCTAACATTCTGTTTTTAATTCTTTTTGCAGCATTATATATATCCAGAATGTTCCTTTTGGAACTTTACAACATTGTATGCATTTATAAAATGGTGGTTCCGACAGACAAATTAAAATGCAATCGTCACAACAGGTCATCATCTACTAAGGGGATGGTTACATCACTTTCCCAACGCTCATACATCCTCTGCTACTCCACCCACCTAACCACCTTTGTGATGGCCTTGAATCCATACACTGCAGTAAGCCTCAAATACAAAAGAGAAAATGCATTAACATTGTTTTCACCTTGTAGCCTGACGTATGGAAAATACTCAGCACATTTGTTGCAGTTATACTCTATCCCATTTCCATGATATGCCTTCTGCTAACAACTATTTTCTACCTGACCATGGGGCAAGACATTTTTGGATGATGCAATATTTGCTTAACTCTTAAAAAAAAATCTTTTTTTTTTCACAGAAGGCTGGTGTTGGTAGAGATGAAATACTTTGCCCACCTCAATTTGTCTGTGGCACTATTTCTGGCTTTTGGCAGTTATACTGTGACAACTGTTGTTATTGAAGCACGCCAGAGTGCTGTAAGTAATCCTCCATGTGCATCTATAATTCAGTTCCATTTTGGTAAACCCTGCATGCAGGTAGGATGTACAGTCTTAGCAGCCTTCACTCAGTACTTGTGGCTCTCTGCCTTCTGCTGGATGATGTGTGAGGGGTTGGTCATATGCTTTAAAGTGGTGGCAGTGTTTGGGAGCCTAGAGGGAAAATGGTACATCTTTCTTCTGTTAGGATGGGGTATGTGTCAGCCAATGCTCTATAATTTGCCTGTGTACTGGATTGACCCCAATCCCTACAGTCCTCCCCATGCTACCTGTTGTCATAGGATTGGCAGTAAGGAGTGACTACTATGTGCAACGAGATACCAGTGATGAAATAATATTGTAGGTCAAATGCCAGTAGAGGTAAAATTTTTTAGGTTGTCTCTCTTGCACTAGATGCTTCTTGTCCCCTGATAAGGGTACCAACATTGCTTTTTATATTCCAGCAGCAGTTGTATTGATGGTGATGACCTTTTACTCTACCACAATAATGCTTTCACTCTATCTATTCATCCCAAAGGTCAATTTTTTTCTCTTTATAGTATTTCTGGCTGTGTTGTGCAGACAACATATAAGGAAGAGGAAAACAAAAGTTTATGCAAAGAAGGAAAACATATTTTTGTACTGCAAAACACACATAATGTCATCCAATTATTATTATTGTCTTCCACTGTAGTGTATGTGCAAAGGGTTCAGCCATTGTGTTGCCCCTGCTAGGAGTCACTTGGTTACTTAACTTGGTTCAAGTCGGTCCAACTGTGGTATTTCTGTTCATTAATTCACTGCAAGTACATTCATTGATTTATTGGTATTGTACAAATATATGACTGTTCCACTCTCCCCACTTAGGGACCACTAATATTTATCCTGTATGTATTAAGACATGAGAAGGTAACTTGGGCTGATTCTGGTGCATGGTTTACTGAAGTATGAAAAGCCATCCTCTCTTCAGATATGGGGCAGGTTAACGAAGAAGTACAAATTATGGAAATATTCTAAACGAGCAGTGAACTACCATATTCAGGTCACACCTACAGTGTCCTTGTTCCATGTGTTGCTATATATGTCCCCACAAGGCCATGGTATAGCTGCTGAAACATATACATCACTATCATGAAACTCCCTGCATGGGCACACACCTATATAACTTCAGATCCCTGGTCACACACCTGTATAACTCCGTACTTTGGTCATGTACAGTACTGTACCTCCATGGTCATACATACATACTTACTCCTTACTGATCATGAATCATGCTGCATATATGTACATGACTATGATTTTTGATTTTTTGTATTATGTGCATGGATGACAAAACTGCTGCCTACATACATACAGCAGTTTGTTTCTGATGGGAACAGTGGAATGAAGACAACTGCGTCAACAGCAATGCTGGCTGATACGTATATGTGATGAAGATCAAGTGATATGGCTAAAGTAACAGTTTATGTTTTAGGCAAATATACTGTATAACGTTTATTATTGTTGGATGTTCTTATCATTTAATTCCAATATTACAATTAGTGCAGCTTATACAATTATAGTACATAAATACAATATTCAGCTCTATGATGGAGGAGCTATCCTAGAGAGGATAGCTGTAGCATTCAACCGGCCATAGATCTCGTTGAGTAGGATGGACTTTGGCCAGCACATGGAAGTGGCAAGTCTGGAGGCTACTGAGGAGAGATGATGGCAGTGGCTTCTTTTCCCCAAGTCCACAGGTTTCGACAATCATGGGGACACATACCCATCTATCCTAGCTCCGAGCATTTGGAGTCATTAGCTTGGTGCTACCTAGACTCAGTGGCCTGGGCAACAGCTGTGACCGACACTCCTGCATCCAACAAAGTGACAGGATTTAGCGGTGAGTAAGATGTCAGCTGCATGGACGGGTCCCGGACTCTACTGTATAAGATGCATATGTACACTGAAGTATTTTGAGTGCGTATTCAAACGAAGCGGTCTATGTCAGTACTATTATATCGGCTGAGCTCTTCATCTGTCTCTCCATCTGTAATTACGTCATTCTTGCAACGTCACAATTACACGTATGATTAAACTTTTTTGGCGAGTATCTTATGCCAACGGCATACAAATAAAATTGGCGTATAAAAACTGCAGGCATTTTGCAATAAACTTATATTAAGTCGAATGTTTGCAGCCGTATATCGCCGTTTAGACCTACGATCGCGATGAGCTAGCTCAAATCGCTACCATGCACTGAGATATGCTAGACACATAAACAGACACTTGAAGATTAGCTTGCGTATTTTATAAAAGTGATATTTCATATGATCATTATGCAGAAATACATGCTGATTCTCAAAAATATATTTGCAACCTTAAAGCGTGCTCTATTCTAGAAAAACTGGAGGAAAATATTTCTACCCTATTTGTGACAAGCGCTGTATTTGAAATGAATTCCTCAGCAGAAATGTCGCTCGCTATAAATGCCTTCGGGTTGTGTTTCTTTAATAACCGAGCGTATCGAGCCCAATTTGGCTGGGAACGAGGCCCAACGATAATGACAATTTTAGATGGATACAGTTACGCGACGGATTCCAATCCATCTATTGATAGTCCTAGGCGGTATAGCAGAGATAAAGAGGCGCACCTCGGCCTACTGTTGGAAGTAATCTTTGTACTACTGGCACTACTGTTCCACGTGACGCCGTCAAGGTCCACCGATGGTGAGTGTACGCTATAGCATGCTATCTCTCACACTAATTCAATCCGCTGGTTTCTTTGTGCGTAAGTACAAATAAAGTGCGCAACGATCGAACGAAAGGCCACATGTCGGAAGCTACGTCATACTATTACAAATCTAGAACTGTAGACATTTAGCGAGCGCATTTGGATACAGCCGTGAAATACCTACAATTAATGCAGAAAAGCTGCCGTCGCTTAGAAAGCTCGGGCAATATATAGAGAGATAACGCTCACTCGTTCCCACAGTCGAACCTAGCTAAAAATAAACATAAAATTAAAAAAAAAAAACAGTTTCCCCAGAAACCATCGAACTGCTCTTCATCTGACGCTGTACAACGGGTACTCGGCACGCCTGTATAGGGAGGTAGCATGGCGCGCGAAGCGCGCAGTATGGCGCCGAAGGCGCCTGGTCCGCGAAGCGGACTCGGGACGAGGCTGTTCAATTTTTTTCGGGTGTTGGTTTTGTTGAATGAAGAGTGTCTGGTTAGCACCCGGGGTGTAATTTGACACCGGATTCGTTCTCCGGGTGGAAAGTTGGGTCCAACCGCGCGCTACGCGCGACCCTACCCTAGACCCTAAGGGGACCCTTCGGGCCCTCCCTATCTTCCCTCTCTCCTAACATACACCTGCTTCGCAGTCTTAGAGTATGAGTGGCTAGTCCTACGAGGCCTCATATTTATGTTATCACAGTCATGGACTCATGGCCTACCAGGCACACTCAGGTTAGATACAAATGAGTGAAACAAGACATAAAAACTCATTTGTGATGTAGGAGTAAAATGTATGGAAACAACGAATCAGTTACGGAAATTCATTAATTTTAATACCTACATTTAGCAATTTCAGGTAGGTAGATTTTAATGTATGTCTATTTTATACATGTATATCTGGTAGAATAGCAGGCTGTATACGTGAGACTGCATATATAGATTACGAGTAGAGAGCGATTTGGAATTTTTGTGGTGTATCAGGGAGTATGCTACGAAGCGTCGTGAACATAATACGACACACATACAATTGGATTCCAGCTACCGTATTTGGATAGAGGTGGCAATTGGCAAATATCTACAATATAACGGAACTGCATGCCTCACGCAAAACGGTTTAGAATGCTCAGACAATCATATGGAGATAACTTTCCTATGTGATCTATTCCTAGACCCGAACCCTCCTCGTTCTTTCCAGATCTGTTAATTAAGATAAGATTAGATCGGATAAGAGGTTTATTACAATATATTACATCGAAACCTATACTTGAGCAGATTAAGTTAGAAACGAATTTATGATTTTGTAAAAGGAATGTATGCATGCTTCTTTATATACCACTGTCACCAGAGATGGCCGTGTAAACAGGTGCAGGAGGGTTAGGTGAGTATCCTTTAGGATATATAGCTAGAGCTATAGTAATCGGGGATGAGATAGGGTGTCCCCTTACGTGGCCGTGTAAAACACATTCTCAGCTATACAGAGCCGGACTGCTTGTCTGATAGGATATATGGTGTCATATTGCGGTAGGAGCGTGGGGGAGATGGGGTGGTGCATGGGGGTTGGGTGGGGTAGATGGGATAGGGGGAGGTGGGAGTATGGGGTGGGTAGGCCTAAGGTTGTGGGCTTTCAGACCTCACTATTGAGTTCCTTTCAGAGTATTGTGTGCACGTATAGACCACCCCTCAGTGGCAAGATGGTGGTGGATGGGATGGTAGACTAAGGAATTGGAGCCTCTTACACACATAACGGCAGAGCACTGTAACAAATAAATCTATGGCTCACATGTGTTCTGCATGTATTGCACTACTCATGCAGCTGTGTGCAGACCAGTGAATGACACCACCTGGGGTCTTACATGGCCCCCCACTGCTGCCAATTCTACATCATCTCAGCCTTGTCCTGGGGGGCCCAGTGTTGTGACAGGTGAGAAGCCTACATATGAATGCCATGTGGTAATCATGCTCCATTCAGGACAGGCTGTACGTGTGTGCACTCCTGATGGAGAATGGAGCAACACAAATGCGACACAGTGCAGCAGCTATGCATTCATGAATCTTAAAAACCAGGTAGGCATCAATTTGTAAATGGATATAATATAATATTATTTTTATATACATAGTATTATTATTGTAATAATGATTTGGAATAGTTCAGCTATTGGACAAATTAAAAATGTGCCAAAACTATTTTTACTTGCTGCAAATGTATTGTCCAAATAATGCTGTATAATAGCTGTATGTTGACACTGAAGTGAAATAACCTTTGTCCTTTTGAGCTGTTCGTGATTTTTTAATGTATGCATGTAAGCGAATGCACATCTTTATATTCAGATAGCAGATGTGAAAATCTCCACGAACTTCACCCAGGCGTGTAGCATATTGCAGTCCCTGGTGGATACAACCCTTCCTGGGCATACATCTGGGAACATCATCGACATCCTGTGTGCAGCAGTAGACCTATTGAACATAGAACTTCAAACTAACATCCCACATAACAGACAGCTTGAATTGAAAGTCAAAGAGGTTCTCCCCCCCCCCCCCCCCCCCCCCATCATGGCAAATAACTACTTTCCTCTTTATTAGAATATTCCAAATGTGATCAACAACCTGCTGAATGAGACCAACTCAGCTGGCTGGGAGGCTCTTCAGACAACAGTGTATTCAAACCAATTCACTCTGATGCAGTGTGTAGAGGACTATGGTCTCTACTTGGTAGCAGCAATTAGTGATGCTGAAGATGTTTTACTGTCAAGGTCATCTATAGGTACGTAGTTACATTAATACCACAAATTTCATTCCTCTTAATTCATAACTTCAATCATTCAGGCTTCAGATTACAGTCTGAAACAAACAGACATAAAATTCCCCAGTGGCAACACAAGTGAACTATTTTCAAACGCTACATTCTCAGCCTCTGATGTGAACATCATCATCCCTGGTGCTCTTCTATTGGAGAGAGGAAATAATTGTATGCATGTAAATTAACAATTACTTATATCACGCATTCAAATTTTTATCCAGCCACATCACTTCCTGTTGTTCATATCATTGTCAAACTACCCTACAGGTATGGGAGCAATTAAAGCATTTCAATTAAATATTAAATGTGTCCAACTCCACCCCATTGACATATAGCACTGGTCTGCTTGGTCCACTGATTATAGCCAGTTATGTCAGTGTCATATCCAGGTATTTTGGGATGTACCCTAGTGCTAACATTCTGTTTTTTTTTTTTTTTTTTTTTTTGATTCTTCTTCTTTTTGAAGCATTATTTTTATCCAGAATGTTCGTTTTGGAACTTCACAACCTTGTAGGCATTAAAAATTGGTGATCCCGACAGACAAATTATTCAAGTGCAATTGTCACAACAGGCTATCATCCACTCAGGGGATGGTTACATCACTTTCCCACGGCTCATACATCCTCTGCTCCTCCACCCACCTAACCACTATTGTGATGGCATTGAATCCATACATTGCAGTTAGCCTCAAAATACAAAAGAGAAAATGCATTAACATTGATTTCACCTTTGAGCCAGACGTATGGAATTTACTCAGAATTATCAGTGTCATATTGGTTGCCTTTTCCACGATATGTCTTCTGCTTACAATCATATTCTATCTGACTTTTGGGTACTTTGGACAATATTCACTTTTAATTAACTCAAACATTTTGTTCCCCCCACAGAAAGTTGATGTTTGTAAATGTGAAATACCTGTCCCACCTCAATTTGTCTGCAGCACTACTCCTGGCAGAGAACAGTTCTGCAGTGGTACTGTTTGTAGTTAAAGCACACCAGAGTGTTGTAAGTAATCCTCCATGTGCCTCTATAACTCATTTCCATTTTGCTGAACCATGCAGGTAGGATGTACAGTCTTAGCAGCTTTTTATCAGTACTTATGGCTATCTGCATTCTGCTGGATGACGTGTGAGGGGCTGGTCATATGCTTTAAAGTGCTGGCAGTGTTTGGGAGCCTAGATGGAAAAGGGTACATCTTTCTTTTGTTAGGATGGGGTATGTGTCAAGCATTGTTATAACTTGCCACCATATTGGAAAGACCCCAATCCCTACAGTCCTCCTCCCCATGCTGCCTGTTGTTATCGGACTGGCAGTAAGGAGTGACTACTATGTGCAACAAGATACCAGTAATGAAATCACATTGTAGGTTAAATGCCTGTACAAGTAAAATGTTTTAGGTTGCCTCTCTTATACTAAATAGATGCTTATGGTCCACTGAGAAGGGTACCAACCTTACTTTCTACATTCCAGCAGGAGTTGTATTGATGGTAATGACCTTTTACTCTATTGTCTAATATTATCACTCCATCTATCGCTCCTGAAGGTCAATTTTTTCCTTTTTATAATATTTCTGGTTGTGTTGTGCAGACAACATATAAGGGAGAGGAAAAAAAAGTTTATGCAAAGAAGACATATTTTTGTATTGCAAAGCTCGCATAATGTCCTCATATTATTGTTATAATTGTTTTCTTCCACTGCAGAGTATGTGCAAAGGGTTCAGCCATAGTGTGGCCCCTGCTACGATTTACGTGGGTGTTTAATGGGGTTCCGCACTCCAGCTGTGGTTTTTCTGTTCATTATATCACTACAAGTACATAATACTTATTGGTAATATTAGCATTTGACTGTTCTACTCTCCCCACTTAGGGACCACTAATATTTATCCTGTATGTATTAAGACATGAGAAGGTAACTTGGGCAAATGTACTGAAGTGGCAGACTGATATGAAAAGCCATCCACTCTTCAGATAAGGGGCAGGTTAAAGAAGAAGTACAAATTATGGAAATACTCCGTTAAACAAGCAGTGAACTACCATATTCAGGTCACACCTAATAATATTGACCTTGTTCAGTGTGTTGCTAGATATGTCCCCGCAAGACCACTGTAGCTGCTGAAATGTAAATGACTAACATGAAACTCCCTGCACGGTCACACCTAATTCACTGATAATTTTGCACCTACTTGGTAACTGGTAATTTTGGTCATACATCCCTGGCCATTTATGGTGCACTATATGCTTCAATTAATTGTCCTGTACAATACAATTAGTACCTGTTGATATGATTTTCAGATGTTGTTGTACCCAGCTCGAGTTGATGTACCGCATTAATTTCTTGTACTTTGCACCTTACTGATCATGAATCATGCTGTATTCATGTACATGACTATGATTTTTTGATTTTTTGTATCACATGGATGACAAAACTGCATACAGCAGTTTGCTTCTGATGGGAACAGTGGAATGAAGACAACTGCTTCAACAGCAAAGCTGACTGATACATGTATTTAATGAAGAATAGAGTGATATGGCTAAAGTAACAGTTTATGTTCAAAAATACACGGTTTAATTTGGACTCAAATTAAATTTTTTAAACATTTTGTATGGTCCGGGACAGTTATTAACAGTACTCTTTGACTAAATTGGTGAAACCAATCAGAGTTGATATGTAGGGCATACTTGTACTATGCATTTTACTGTAGAATATTTGAAAGAAACGAAGCTGCATTGAACTCACACTGTGAGGAAAGTAGCAGTTCTGCTATGTATGCATCACCGACTCAAAAGTTAGTCTTTGAACAAGAAAATGATACAGCAAGGCACCACAAATGAGCATTCAGAGTCAAATCAGGTTAAAGAAGAAGTACAAATTATGGAAATACTCCACTAAACAAGCAGTGAACTACCATATTCAGGTCACGCCTACAGTGTAATAACATTCTTCTTGTTCCGTGTGTTGCTAGATATGTCCCCACTAGACCATGGTACATGCAGCTGCTGAAACTTACGTGACTAACATGAAATTCCCTGGTCACACACGTACACAACTCCCTGGTCACACACCTACATAACTCCCTGGTCACACACCTATATAACTCCCTGGTCACACACCTATATAACTCCCTGGTCACACACGTACACAACTCCCTGGTCACACACCTACATAACTCCCTGGTCACACACCTATATAACTCCCTGGTCACACACCTACATAACTCCCTGGTCACACACCTACATAACTCCCTGGTCACACACCTACATAACTCCCTGGTCACACACCTATATAACTCCCTGGTCACACACCTACATAACTCCCTGGTCACACACCTATATAACTCCCTGGTCATTCTGTGTACCTCCATGGTTATACATCCCTGGTTGTTTACAGCACTATATACTTCCCTTTTAATTTTTCGGATGTTGTTGTACCCCCAGTTCAAAGCTCAAGTTCATGTGCCTTGTACTCCTTACTGATCATGAATCATGCTGTATACATGTATATGTACATGACTATGATTGTTTTGTATTACATGGATGACAAAACTGCTGCCTACATACATACATCTGCTGCCTACATACATACATCTGCTGCCTATATACATACATCTGCTTCTGATGGGAACAGTGGAATGAAAACAACTGCTTCAACAGCAACGCTGTCTGATGCATGTATTTGATGAAGAACAAAGTGATATGGCTAAAGTATAACAGTTTATACTGTAGGCAAAGATACTGTAAAGTTTATTGTTGATATTACATGTTTTTATCATATTACAATTAGTGCAACTTATACAATAATAGCACATAAATACAATATTCAGCTCTATAGTGGAGGAGCTACTGTATTCTAGATGGACTTTGGCCAGCACATGGAAGTGGCAAGTCTGGAGGCTACTGTGGAGATGATGGCAGTGGCTTCTTTCCCCAAGCCCATAGGTTTCGACAACCATGGGGACACATACCCATCTATCCTAGCTCCGAGCATTTGGAGTCATTAGCTCGGTGCTTTCTAGACTCAGTGGCCTGGGCAGCAGCTGTGACCGACACTCACGCATCCAAAAAAAGAAAAGATTTTAAATAATCCATGAACTGACAGATTTAGCGGTGAGTAAGATGTCAGCTGGACTGGTCCTGACTCTACTGTATAAGATGTACACTGAAGTATTTTGAGTGCGTACTCAAAGGAAGCGGTCTATGTCGTGTTAGTTCAGTACTATTATCAGCGTCGGCTGAGCTCTTGATCTGTCGCTGCACCTGTAATTACGTCATTCTTGAACGTCACGAAGATCACAATTACACGTATGTTATTTGGCGAATCTTTTATGACAACAGCATACAAGTAAAATTGGCGTATAAAAACTGCAGGCAATTTGCAATAGGATTCCTAAAAATTGGAGCTTATATTAAGTCGAATGTTTGCAGCCGTATATAGCCGTTTAATAGCCCCAGTAGACCTGATCTGAAATACGACGAGCTGGTTTGCATGGGGGCGTGTAGCTCAAATTGCTACCATGCAGATATATATGCCAGACACATAAACAGACACTTGAAGATTAGCTTGCGTATTTTATAAAAGTGATATCGTACGTAGTTTTCATGTGATCATTATGCAGAAATATATGCTGATTCTCAAAAATATATTTCCTTGCAACCTTAAAGCATGTTCTATTCTAGAAAACCTGAAGGAAATAATGGTTTTCTACTATTTGTGACAAGTGCTGTACTGTATCTGATATAAATTCCTCAGCAGAAGTGGATGCGTCCCCAGACCCACATACGCAGCAGCGGGACTTTAGTAGCCCTGAACTACCTAAATCCGCAGTTGTTAGCATTTCAGCTATGGAAATCCTCATGCAACCCATGCCTAGATCACTTTTTGAAAACAAGCATCTATTATCGCTCGCTATAAATGCCTTCAGGCTGTGTTTTTTAATAACCTATAAGCTTCCCTTAGTTTGGCTGGAAACGAGGGCCAACGATAATGACAATTTTAGATGGATAAGTTACGCGACGGATTCCAATCCATCTATTGACAACCCTTGGTATAGCAAAGATAAAAGACGCGCGATAAAACATCGGCCTACTGATGGAAGTAATCCTTGTACTACTGGCGCTACTGTTCCACGTGACGCCGTCAAGGTCCACCGATGGTGAGTGTACGCTATAGCATGCTATCTCTCACACTAATTCAATCCGCTGGTTTCTTTGTGCGTAAGTACAAATAAAGTGCGCAACGATCGAACGAAAGGCCACATATCGGAAGCTACGTCATACTATTACCAATCTAGTACTGTAGAATATCTCGGGCAATATACATAATTATAATTATATATATATATTATATATATATATAGACGCTCACTCGCCCCACAGTAAATAAATAAACGTTTCCCCAGAAATCATCGCCGCGGCGAGGCGCTCTTCAGTCCTGCGAGGCCCCATATTTATGTTATCACAGTCAATTTTCAAATGCTACATTCTCAGCCTCTGATATGAACATTATCATCCCTGGTGCTCTTCTATTGGAGAGAAGAAATAATTGTATGCATGTTCAGTGGCAGATCCAGCATGTTTTAGGATTCATTAAGATCGAGCAATTATGGGCATGTATACGTAATTGCCCTGTTTTAACGAGCCTAAAATATGACTGGATCCGCCAGTGATCTTCACAGTGACTTATCTCAAGCATACTAACTTTTTATCCAGCCACATCACTTCCTGTTGTTCATATCATTGTCAAACTACCTTACAGGTATGAGAGCAAAGCACTTCAATTAAATATTAAATGTGTCCAACTCCACCCCATTGACATATAGCACTGGTCTGCTTGGTCCACTGATCATATCCAGTCAAGTTGGGGCCAAGGGGTCTCCCCTTGAATCATCTGTCCTAAAGAGTATTCCAGTGAACTTCAAGTTCGACTGTGGAGTGCTCTATTTCAAAAGAGTAAGGAAAGGAGTTGAGGAGGAATTAAGGGTGGAATATTTGTTTTAGAACCGAAGACGAAAAAAAGACGCATTCTCGAGTCATGTCATGGGATTGAAAAGTATATATTATTATATTCAGTACGATAATTGTATACCTAGCTGTATGTGTACGTGTAGGAAACTTAGGTGGAGATAAAAACCATTCAAAAAAATATCCACGACTGCATGATACTGGAATATTTGTACAACACTGCGACAAGGGCCAGAGAACCAGGGTTGCCGCGATATATCGCGGTTAAAGGCGTTTCTTCACTAGCAACCGCAATCCGGATTGATCCAGGATTTCACACTAGCTAATTAGTTTAATCGACCAAATTTGATATCATATCGAGTTGATGCGGTTAGGGCGTGCCGATACGGATAATTAATGGCCGCTGTCTAGAGTTCACATGAAACCCGCTGGGAATGGCATGCATTTGCTTAGCGGCGTACATGGAGCTACGCTCGGCATATACTGTGTACGTACGGACCCCGCGGGAGGTGCTGCAGGGCGTGGTGAACCGTCTTTGTGCAAATAAGCTAGCGTTAATTATACCGCGTTTACACGACGATGGTACGGTACGGAACGGCTCAGCATGGCACGGTACGGCACGGTTATCGAGTAACGTTTACACGTGTTTGTGGCTATAATGGTTTTTAAAAAGCAATTCCGTAATTAACCATAGATCTACCGCGCTGTGTTAACGCTGGTCTTCGCCGGAGTTAACATTTATCTGTGTGTACCTAGGTTAACAGTGCTGGTTGTAAAACTAATGAATTTCTTTTAAAACCAATAATTGTAAAAAAAATAACTTATACCCTGCCCATTATTAATTTTGTTCAGTGGTGCGTATTACATGTATATGTATGAGCGTATCCAATTCACTGCCGAGCCGAAGAGCTTACTAGCTGATTCAGAAGGT
This sequence comes from Spongilla lacustris, assembly GCA_949361645.1. NCBI lineage: Eukaryota > Metazoa > Porifera > Demospongiae > Spongillida > Spongillidae > Spongilla > Spongilla lacustris. Next base: position 11,093,048 of record OX442415.1, read on the forward strand.
TTTATAGTAGTGATGTATACATGTATATCAGTGCAGACAACGCACTACAAGTTCAGTATGTACAGCGTTTATTTTGTTCGTATTTTGTACGCCATCAATGCTATAGCTAGGGGTTGGCAAGTCCAATTAAACCCTTTCTAACGAAACTCTGTACGCTTGTGGTAGGGGGAAAAAACCAACCCATTTTTGTGATCGAGTCGAGGGCATTAGTCCAATAGAGCGTGCTGCTGCAGCGCGAGAGCCGATGACTTTGCCCACACAAGCGGTAAGACCATAGATATTAAAGGTAAGAGCAACACCGATTTCGAATTGTTTACCCAAAGGCCAATGGCCATGTTATTCTATAAATAGCACGAGGTAGGCGGAAACAAAACTCCGCAACACCACAGCATTTGTTAGGTTTTGTCCGCATTTTAAACGGATGTTTACCCCGGTTAACGCTCTATTTTGTAAATCGACGGCAATTGTGACCGCTGCAGTGTAATTGCACATTTTCATACGCTAAATGTGACACATTAAGTAAAAACTTATGTTTCGCTAGTACCCAAATGGATGCTAATCACAACCGAGGTTGTTTGGTTGCTATGCTTCAAAAGATGCTTAGAATATGATTGAAAGAAAGGGAAGGAAAAACGTTATCTCCGGTTAACAAAATGTTAACCGGAGATAACATCGGTAGATCTATGGTTAACTACAATTATTGCCAGAAATCAAAATGGATGCCTTGTTTACAACCTTCCGTGCAATCGAGAAAAGGAGGCATCAGATGCACGAAAGAAGGAGAGCGATTATTTTCTCGTAACATACGCAATATTATGGCAATGGCCATCCAATACACCTCAAATGGCCTCAGTACCGATCTTGTTGTACACCAATTGATTTTTTTCCCCCAGTTTTCCAGTTGCACTTGCATCGATTCCTCTCCCCAAATCATTATCACCCGTTTGTTTCGTCCAATCCACCATTTCAATACTATGGAAACCAGTTCTACGCATGCTCAATTGCTATCATATCCCGATTGACCACAATCGAGTCGTGCCGTGCCGGGTAGCACGGTTATTGCAACCGTGCTGGCTCGGCACGGTACGGCACGGTTTTGACAGGGTTTACACGTCAAATTTTAACCGAACCGCACCGTGCCGAGCCGTAGCGTATCGTGCTGGCACGGAAAAATTGTGTCGTGTAAACGGGGTAATACGTGTATGCTTTCATTGGATGAATTTTCTAGGAAAGTACATGAGATAATTAAATTTAAGGCTTGGGGGAGGGGCCAACCATCACCATGGTTACGGTGGTCGCCCCTTTGGGCATTCCAGAAGTTCCCTCCTGGTTCCCCCAAGCATTGCTGCTATCGGAAGGGGTGCCTATTGGGCCTGCTGGCCGTCGGCACGCGCGAACCGGGGGGGTGGGGCCCAGCACCTTGCCAAACCCTTGCTAGGGACGGGTCGCGGTTGGGTCTCTATAATAGAGAGTTTTTTTTTAGCTGCAATGTTGAAGTGAAGTTTTCTTATACTCTTTAGGGCTTCAAGTTAAATTTGTTATTTTTTAAAGCCATGTATAAGGGACTTCAAATTTTGTATCGCGTTGATTTTCTTCCACTGAAATCGGTTTCTATATGGGATATGAGGCATCCAAAACATCTTTTTTCTATGGAAACAATGAATTACGGAAATTCATTGGTTTATAAATCAAATACCTACATTTAGTAATGTACTTATCAGTGTAGGTCTGAATTAATGAATGTATGATTACTTTTACTCAATTGATGCTTCAAACCCGGCATTATCAATATATCTCGACTGGTAGAATAGCTGGCTGTACGTTGGAATTTTGTGGTTTACTGATTATATCAGGAAGCATGCATGTTACGAAGTGTCGGGGCACATCAATTCCAGCATTTAAACTGGCAAATACATGTACCTACAACAGAGTGAAACTGCCTCACGCAAAACGGCTTAGAAAGCTCAGATCCATGGAGATAACGTTCACCCGTTCCCAGACCCGAACCTTTCTCCTCCTCGTTCCTTCCGTATAAACCATTCTTTACTTCAGCATAATTCAAACTGAGCAATGAATCAATAATTAATGATCACGAGTCAATTAGTTCAAGTATAGAAATAAATACGGGTCCAGTCATTATGTGAATTGAAGTTAAAGAAACCATGCATCTTGGTATATACCGTCTGTGAATTGTGAAACGTTCAGTAAATCCATAAGGCATAACTCATACCATATTTGCAGCTGGGGCCTGACTCAACTACAGGACATGCATGCAGCATGCGCATCGATAGATTATAAAATTGGTTACCCTTTCCGTAAGAAACATCCCTTCTAATCAGTATACAAACTACCATGTCAGTTATATCACATCATGAAGCAGGTGTAATGTAGGTCTACTAGTTTAATAGAAAAGGGCACACACAAAGTACATAGACAGACAAAAGTACTAGCTACCTATATAAGGGTTGAACACGTGACTCACACCTCAGGTGTTAATCACTAGTTCATTACAATTCCCCCTTCAGTTTCTTGTGTCCACACAAGGTGCATGTCCACGTGATATGATCTTATAGCCGGACAGGGGGGTTTCGAATACGTTGAGGGTATCTTTTGACTGGTAGAGAAATTTCAATCTGTTCCTCTTCTGGTCCAATATCTTCACCACTTTCATCCTCATTTGTGATGGGACCTTCTTGGATTATAGCTTCCTCTTCTCCATGAACCAGTGCTTCTTCTACATCTTCCCTGATGGCCTCTTCTTGGATCATATCTTCCTCTTCTCCATCTTCTTCCTCTACCATAACATGCCCACTAGCAACATCTGGCTGGTCTGGACGACTGTGTCCAACATTCTTCTCCGTTCTGCTAATCGGTTCAGGGTGACCATTATACAGTTTCAGTCGATTGCTATGAACAGTTTGACACTTTGTACCACCTATAAGCTGTATCTTGTAGTTGACTGCAGTAACTTTGTCCAAAATTGTGTAGGGTCCCCACCACAAAGATGATAGCTTTCTGCTCAAACCCGTCTTTACAGCTGGTATGTACAACCAAACTATATCGCCTACCTGAAATGTGCTCTCCCCTGTACTTGACCGGTCAGCTGAAAGTTTTTGACGTTGATGAGCAGCATCCAGGTGCTGGCGTACTGATGAGAAGGTATCTTTGAGGGACCTCTGTACATTCTGCACATACTGTGGCAGTTTCTTCTTTAGATGCTGCACGCGTCCTAGCATAACATCCACAGGTAAGCTAGGAGAATGGCCAAACATAACAAGGAATGGTGTGTATCCAGTGGACTCATGAATAGCAGTTCGATATGCAAAAAGGACACTTTGCAAGTGATCATCCCAATCCTTTTGATTTTCAGTAACAACCTTGGAAAGCATGGCCTCCAGTGTACGGTTAAACCTTTCCACTTGTCCATTTCCTTGGGGGTGATAGGCAGTGGTCTGTGTACATTGTATTCCCAACAATATGCACAACGACTGTATTACATCACTCACAAGATTAGCACCTTGGTCACTGTGAAGGTACTGAGGTACTCCATAACGACACACCACTTCTTCTACCAAGACCTTAGCCAGGGTAAGACTATCTGTTTTAACCAAAGGGAAGGCCTCAACCCATTTACTAAACAGGTCTGTTACCACAAGTATGTATTTGTGCCCCCTTGTCGTAGCTGGTAAGGGACCCATGATATCCCAAGATATTTTTTGAAATGGATATTCACTGCTAATAGTGCCAATTGGGGCTTGATGCTTGGGAATAAGATGGTTTCGTCTTTGACAACGGTCACATTGTTGGACAGCATCTTTTACATCTTGCTCATACCCAGGCCAAAAGAATCGTTCTTTCACTTTTTCAAAGGTTTTGTGGATTCCCAAATGCCCAGCATTGTTATGCAACTGTTCCAAAATGGTTTGCCTTAGGGCAATGGGAACAACTACCTGCTTGTATGGATTGCTACATGTACTAGTTTTCAATTGACGAACTAGAATGCCATCCTCTAGAAGAAAATCATCCAGTTTAGCACTGTGTTTTCCCTCCTGCAGCTTCTGGATGATCTCTGAAGTGTAAGCATCTTTTGCTTGCTCTTGCCGTAGCATTTCACTATCTCCTACACTTCAGGTTATTCCATATACCTCAGAAACCTGTTCCCTATAAATTTCTGGTCGTCTTGACAATCCATCTGCATTGCCATTATTTCTTCCAGGTCTATACAGCACAATCATGTCAAACTGTTGAAGGTACAAGAGCATCTGGTCAACCGCCCTCCTGTATCTTTAAGTCCATGAAGAGAGGTCAAAGGGTTGTGATCATTATAGAGGGTAAAAGGTTTGCCATACAGATAAGGGTAAAATTCCTTAACTGCAGCTACCACTGCCAATGCTTCTCTCTCCACGGTAGAGTAATTCCGTTCAGCTTTATTCAACTGACGACTCCAGTATGATATAACACGTTCTTGGCCATTAATCACCTGGCTTAAGATTCCTCCTAATGCACTGTCAGATGCATCAGTTGCCAATGTGAATTTGTGTGCAAACTGAGGATATGCTAGTATTGGAGGAGATACCAGCTGCTGCTGTAATGCCAAAAAGGCTCTTCCACACTCACCTGTCCACTTGTATCCAGCTGCAGACTTGCTAGTGAGTTTATGAAGAGGTTCAGCAATGACAGAATAACCTTCAATAAAGCGACGATAATAATTAGCCAAGCCAAGAAATGGTCTTAACTCCTTGACATCGCGTGGAATAGGATATGAGGTTGTAGCACGCAACTTCTCTGGGTCAGCCTTCACTCCATCTCGAGATACAATGTGACCAAGATAGCGAATCTCACTTCTAGCAAAGTGGCACTTGTTAGGTTTTAGTTTCAGACCAGCATGGGCAAGGTGTTCAAACACTGTCCTGAGTCGTTCGAGGTGTTGAGGAAATGTGGCACTGAACACAACTATATCATCAAGATATATAAGACACTGTTCAAATGTGAGCCCAGCCAGAACACATTCCATCAGCCTTTGAAAAGTTGCTGGAGCATTGGTTAGACCAAAAGGCATGACGTTAAATTCATAATGACCATCTCTGGTTGAGAATGCTGTTTTCTCCTTATCACTTTCACTCACCTCTACTTGCCAATATCCAGAGGCTAGACCCAAGGTAGTAAAATACTGAGACCCAGAGAGTGACTCCAGAGTTTCATCAATCCGCGGCAGAGGATAAGCATCTTTATGGGTCACAGAATTAACTTTTCTGAAGTCTATGCAGAATCTCCAAGCCCCATCTTTCTTCTTTATCATTACCACTGGGGATGACCAAGGACTGCAACTCTTCCGGATCACCTCTTGCTGAAGCATCTTCTTGATCTCTGTCTTAACAGTATCCTGAAGCACAAATGGAATTCTTCGGAGTGGTTGCCGAATTGGTGACCCTTCAGTGCGGATGGTATGCTTGATGACAGAAGTCCGTCCAGTGCATCCTCCTTCTGAAACAAATAGATCCCGAAATTCCCAAATCAGTCTATTTAAGTCGTGCTTCTGAGAGGGACTGAGGTTAGCTCCAGCAAGATCCACATCTGGCATACCATCACCTTGCATTTTATCTGGAGAGTGCTCCTTGTCACTAACTGACATTATCTCCACACTGGAGCTGAAACTAGCTATTGACATTCCAGAATACAATGTGATAGGCTCATGCCCTGTGTTTATAACCTGAATGGGCACTTCATTTTGCGGGTCTACAGTATTCAGGCTTCTAGCAACCAACAACCTGCCTTGACCCTTATACTTAGGCTCCACCAATCCCTCTTGCCCTGCCTTTATGCCTGGAAGTGTGATTGTTCCTCTAACAAACCCTTTTGACCTTGCGGAAATCTGCACTGTCTCTGAGACAGAAACAACTGCCACGATATCACTGACAGGCTTTTTTGTTTCATGAATTTGCAAGTAGGCGGATCCCGATGTTAGTGATAATGAATTCTTCACACAATCAATTACTGCCCCGTGCTTAGCCAAAAAGTCCATGCCCAATAAACAGTCAACAGTAAGTTTCTGTACCACAATAAAAGAATGATTTGTACAGAATGTATCCATTGTGATTTCAATGTTCACACGACCAACTACGTCCAGTGGGCTTCCATTTGCACCGATCGCAATAGGCGCCACGTTGCTAATTTCGGCACGGATACTAGAGGGTAGAACGCCATAGGTCACTACCGATACTGCTGCCCCTGAGTCTATCAAAAAGCCCAAGGGTCGACCTGCTAACATCCCTTGTACTTGTAGGGTAGTGAAATTAACCCCACATACCTTCAATGACGTCCTATCGCTCCTCTCTTCTTCTCGATCCGAGACGACTCCACGCGTCTCTTTACCATAAGAGCAGTTTCGACGTATGTGTCCCTCCTTGCCACATCTGTAGCAACGGCGACGTGGACGCGTATCGTTCACCTGCTTCTCTCCAAAACGTGCCTCCAGCCCCTCCAACCTTTTAAGCACCTGATCCAGTGTCTTTTGAAGCTCCTCGTTCCCCCCTGAGGTATCCGACAATATCTTGGCTCTCACTGCTTGCACTGGTGCTATTCGATGGCCATCCTCAAATGCCAGTGCACGCCCAATTGAGACAGCATCCTTCACAGCCTGGTCCAAAGTAGGGGGTTTCCTCTGAGTAGGATGTGCTTAGTTATTTCTGAGCGTAACCCCGTGAGAAATCTTTGTCGCAGCACCCCAGACGTTGAAGCAGTCTCTTCACCCTCGAAATCTGTCACGGTTTCTTGTTCGCCTTGCCTGCGCTCAGAGAAGACTTTCGCAGACGCTAAGGGATCCTTCGAGATGCCCGCTCTATCCATCAACGCCTTTTTAATGTCTCAGGGTCGGCTTTCTTTTCATCTTCAAGAGACACATAGTACTCGACCAGTTTACCTCGTAGCAATGCAGGAAGTACAGTCAGCTCCTTTTCTTTCTCCCATTTGTTGGCCGCAACCGCCAATCGAAATTTGGTCCACGAGTGCTCAAAGTCCTCTACGCAAATTTCAGGTAGCGGGATACTGGATTTAGCCATCCCACCGCTGCCACCAATGTAATGTAGGTCTACTAGTTTAATAGAAAAGGGCACACACAAAGTACATAGACAGACAAAAGTACTAGCTACCTATATAAGGGTTGAACACGTGTACTCACACCTCAGGTGTTAATCACTAGTTCATTACACAGGGTTGCCGAAGGCCAACCCCGGCCTAGATGTCAGGCCGACCTTTCAGGCCGGACCTTCCGGCCGGCCGGCCTTTCATGCAGGCCAGACGCCGGATTGCCAAGTACTGTACTTTCTCGCAAGCTTAGAAATTCTTGGAAAACGTGAGTCGTGCAATTTCCACCATGCAAGGGGATCTATAGGAGAAGTAGCATTCACTTGTCGTATCTCAGGAACTAAAAGCCAATCATCAAATTCATCTTTATGCCAGTGCAGCACTATTATGATCCAGTTTTGCAGATTCTTTTTCATCTGCTTCAAGAAAGTCACTCTGTTCTCATCATGATATCAATGGGTATCTCAACCACAGCTAACATCTCATTAAACAGTTGCTGTTGATGCGTGCGGTTTTAACCACTCTCATCTGTGTTATAACCGGGTTTGTAGGATACACAAGCTTATGGGAAGTATCTGCTAGAGAGGCAAGCACCTGAGGCTGTATTCATACGGGGTTAACGAATGAATAAACGTACATGTGTTACGATGTGTATAGTCTCATTAATAAATCCATGCCTATTTAGAATGAATAATTGTAACTGGAAATTAATAATTGTATCCTTATCGGGTCGACCTTTCAGGCAACGTACAGGCCGGAGCCCTGGCCTGACTTTCGGCGACCCTGTCATGAAGCGCTGTAAAAAAAATTCTACTCATCGGTGTGTCCAGGAGGCTAACCAAAATAGCATAGCAAGGCAAAAAGTCTGTCTTAGATACGTTAACCTTTAATCTCCCATCGTCCTACGCGTAGGATTAGCGTCCTACGTGTAGGACGCAAGTTAAAATTAATTTTTAGCAAGCTCATATATGAACAAAAAATAAACCAAAATCTCATTGTACTGTAAAAATGGTTATTAATTCAGAAAATACTTTTCCTTTAATTCTTGCAATTCTTCAAAGATTGTCAAATACATTCAATACTACATTGCCAAAAGATGTATTTGCGGTAGATTGTAAAGCAACTTAAAGTAATGTTGGGATAATCAGAGCAACATTTAAAAAGAAGGGGGTAGTAGGACAGGTCTATTGCACAAAGCATATAAAAAAGTACATTGTAGATTTGGAAATTGCTAGCTCCACAAGCTTATGAACGATAGGTATTTGTCTGACGCATGTTGCGGGAATAGCCAATTAAGTGAATGGACAAAATCTTGAAAACGTACAGTGCGTTTTCGGTAAAAATGGCAAAATCAATTAGAGTAAAAACACTGCCGTAGAATGTATAAAGTAGCCCACACATCATACTTCAAAAAACATTCAAAAAAAGTTGTACTTGTCGTACTTTTTCTGTGACAATTAAATCCACTACATAATGCATTTTTAAGAACCGTATCTGTTTATTTGCATCGTGTAACCAAGGGTGTGATTTAAAAAATAGACTGACAATTGGTAAATTTAGCATGATAGACACATCAAACAACAGTAGAGAAATGGATGCCAAAAAACTGCATTTCTATTTATAATGAATTTTCAAATATTGGTCCTACGCGTAGGACTTGGACCTGGAGAATTAAGGCTAACGTAATCTTTAAGACGTTTCACGGGTTTACCTCAACAGCATAACAGCTTTATGTGTAACTTAAAAGCCGCTCCAAGGCTAACATAGGGGGCACTGCAGCTGACGCTACAGCAAGTATGGCGAATGCCTATAGATCAGTTCGAATTCTCAGGGTTGTAACTGATATTTCGACAGAAGTAGAAAAATTTGCCAAAAAATGAATTTATGAAGTGTCCAAATTTCACTGCTGCATTTCATGCTTCCTATAGGTTGACTCAAAATTCGTAGTTGATAATGCATTGTCAGGGGCGGATCTATCATGGTTCACCCATTTTAATATTAGCTGTCCTTGCATAATTATAGCTAGCAAAGAACCCGCGTTTTTTTTTTTAACTTGGCGATCTTAGACGTTCTTTCCAGTTCCAATTGTTGCCCTTTGTTGCCCTTAATTTGTTGCCTGATGTTACAGTTCCGCATAATATGTTTCGGGCAGTTCCGCGTAACTGTCAATAACATGTCCGTTGCTTATTGTTGTTTCAGTTCCGCGTTGTTGCATATTAAACTTGATTCGCCTTTTAGGCATAAACAACACAACATTACGCGCATGCATATCATATGCGCTGTGGAATTTCCTATATAGGATGCATGGATGGGCCACCGCGACCTTTTTCACCTAGCGGGGCCGCCAAATATCTAATGTGGACACTTGTAGTTGATAATTAGGAGTACTGAAATTTCATGCCGGTGATTAATAACGATAACTCGCAAACTTGTAGCTTATAGCACTCCCCAATACACTGCATGCCTGGTGGCAGGGAGAGGGTACTTCCCTGCATTGGTGACCCACCCTCACCCCCACCCCCCCACCCCCACACACACACAGTGACACCATGCATATTTCAGCGGTCACTGATTGTTTAATAGCCATATCATGTAGGCATCACAAGGGTCAGTTTCTTCTAACGAACTATCAGTTTCGGGCGTTAAATATATATGATTAAAAATGGGTAATCTGGCATTGTGACACATGCATGACTGTATTCATTGAATCAAACGGATGTCGATAGGTATAATTGGTTGATATATATATATATATATTATAATTATATATATATATATATATTTATAATACTCCCATCTTAATTAACTCCCTTTCAATCGTTAACTGTTAGCTAGAGTTGTTTTGCTTTGTATTTATACTGATTCACTTGGCCTTAAAGGACTAGGTTAGGTGGGATTTGCAACCACCCCGGCCGCTGTGTCACTTTTTACATTGCTGCGCCGCCGCTGGCTAATACAGCTTGACAAATTAAGCCTTAGATTGTCCGAAAAGGGTTAGGAACGAGGCGCAACGAGAGGCGACAATTTATTACGCGGCGGTATGCAAGAAGAGGCGCGATATTAAAAAGCATCGGCCTATAACTACGGATGGAAGTAATCTTTGTACTACTGGCACTACTGTTCCACGTGACGCCATCAAGGTCCACCGATGGTGAGTGTATATCTGTGTGCAAAGCTCGTATCTCATCGTGCACTATAGCATGCTCCCTCTCACACTAATATAATTCAATCCGCTGCTTTCATTATGCGTCAGTACCAGTAAAGCTCACAACGAGCGAAAGGAGACGTATCGGAACCTAAGTTAGTACGCAAGTCGTTCTAGCTATATACTGATAGGTATTAAAGTAGACACGGCTGTTTTCAGTGGACAAAAGGCTTATAATTAGAACCACCTGACATCAAGTCAGCTAATTACCACTATCTCATTATTAAAAAGTTCACCCATCAAACATCCAAAACTTGTACGTCTTGAGACCATTTGTAACTATTCTAAACACATGTCCTAATGGCGTGAAAAACACCACCAGTACTTATTGTATCTTCTTTTCCGCCCTTATGAGTTGATTAGTCACAAAAGACACTGAAGTGGAAAATTCAGTCCTTTTCAATTACGAACACGATGCCGCTCTTCCTCCCCCTCACACTTCATAAATAATGCGCACCACGTACCCTCTATGGAATTCCACTACAAAATGCCGATTAGCGGATTTCTCCAGGCTAGGTGTGAAGACGGGTGCATACTTCACAGAGTGATAGTCTATTGGTTGCATTTGACATCAATGTACCAATGGAGCAGGAGGAGATGCACCCACAGGCCACAAATATTCTTTGTGCCACAAGGAGAATCAATACAAGTGCCAAAGTGTGGCCATACAACTGAACCACATGCACTGTAAATAAACAAGTTCTACGACAAACCAAATTTGGTTTATACACTGTGTATACGTAGTCAACACGTAAACCTAATTTTGGGCCGGGTTGAAATAGCAACCAATCTTATTGTAGTTGCAACCTATTTAATAGCATTGTATTGAATTGGTTGCACTATAATTAATTTGGTTGCTATTTTTAACCAAAATTTCGTTTCACGTGTTGACTAATGGCATGGTACATGTAGCTTAGTTCTATGGGGGTGATGTAGCATGTCTACAGAATAGCATTGCAAATCATATGCAAGTCATATGCATAAATTAAAGCTATGTGCGTGTGTATGCATAAAGCTATGTGTGTGCATGCACACACATAGCTTTATGCATATGCACTATGCTATTCTGTAGACATGCTACATCACCCCATAGAACTAAGCAACCACGCCATGCTGATGTTTGCAATGGCTGTCTTACAGTCATAATGGATTCATGTCACTGTATGACTCATTAATAAGTACCCCTGGTCAATCAACAGTCTTATGCCGGTTTGAGCTCAAACAGATAATTCAGTTGCTTGGTGACATAATGGTGCATTCAATTTGTGCATCTTGCATTGTGGCTCCATCTACCTACAACACACACTGTACCACTGTGGTCAGCACAACAAGCCACAGTTAATGATAGCAGCAAAGCTAGGTTTTACATCAACTTCTTCAAAACAGCAGTATACATGTATACCAAGGAGCAGTATAAGCACATACAATGTTACAGTTTCTGTATCGAACTAACAACGCATCTTTAACTCGTATGTGGATAATGCAGACACACGAGCAGCCATCAGCTAGCTGAGTATATGGAGCAGGAAGTGTCGCAGGGGGTGGTAGCAATAGAGATGTTCAGCCGCAGTACAGAAAGCTATGTGATTCTTGAGCTGACTATTTCAATCCTTAAACAGAAAAGACAAAGAGCATTTACTTAAGTCTGCAGGAATCAGAAAAAGAAGCAGGGAACGTTCACATATAATATTGACCCATTCCATCTCATCACGCACTATCCCATACTAGCATAGATGTACGAAAGTAAGACCGTTACACTTGGTGTCACCATGCTCCTCCCTACTTTGGGGTGCAATTTGTGTTCCCTGTATAAACCGGTAAATGGATGCATGCATATTAAATTCGCCTTTTATGGCCGGTCGGGTAAATGGGAAGGACGTTTTTTTAATTAAAAAAATTAAGTGTCCTTGGTATAGCAAAGATAAAAGAGGCAAGATAAGACAGCGGCCTACTGATGGAAGTAATCGTTGTACTACTGGCGCTACTGTTCCACGTGACGCCGTCAAGGTCCACCGATGGTGAGTGTATATCTGTGTGCAAAGCACGTTTCTCATCGTGCGCTAGCATGCTCCCTCACACACTAATTCAATCGCTGGTTTCATTGTGCGTCAGTACCAATGAAGTTCGCAACGAGCGAAAGGAGACGTATCAGAACCTACGTTGTCGTTAGTAGGTTCTATGTAGTTGGGCGTGGCCCGACCTTCGAGCTTAGTCGGTAAGGTCGGGTTGCAAGCCTATACATGTACCATGGTTTGTTCTGGAGTGTTATATAATATCTTTGTGGTGCCGTGAACATTGAAGGTCTGGCCATGCCCGACTAGGTTCTATGAGGTCTCGTGAATACGATTACTAAAACACCATTGCCTGTGTACCACACGTGTATTGGACTTCAGCGAGAATAGAGCCGATACTTACAATGTAGAAATTAACCACTGAAGCGCTTCAGAGGGCACGCACACCACCATTATAGAGCAGTAAAAAGGTGTGGAATAAGATACCAAAGGTTTAATTAGGGATGTTGGACTGATCATATTTACAGACACCAATTACGTAATAAATATAATTACGGAAATTGCACATTCATTGATTTATAAATCACATATCTACACTTAGCAATTTCAGGTAGGTAAATTGTCTGTAATATTTATAAATTATAATGTAAAATTTCCGTAATCAAGTTTCTTGTTACTCAGTTTATTGGTGTCTACAAATCCTACATCACCAATTCTAATTTTTATATCTTGTATATGGTAGGGTGTGGAGTGCATGAAGCAACATAACGTATATGTGGGATGATGGCAGTGTGACGTGTAGAGGATTGGAATTTTTGTGGTTGACGTCGTAATTGGTTGTATCAGGGAGTACGTTACTACGATTTGATAAGTGAGTATCCTAGGACAGAGCTTCGGTAGGATAGGGGACCCCTAACGTTAATACATGTGCAGGCATTTTCAGCTAGAGAGGCCAAATATTGCGGTATAAGCGTGACTGTTCTAGCAGTATGTATAAAATGATGGAAAATGTAAATTGATAAGAAGGGAAGAAGAATGGAACTGAAAAAAACGCAAACTTCGACGAAAGCATGTGTTTTATTTCAGATTCGATGAGAATTGGGCGCATACTGTATAAAAACTCAGGTTTATATTGCTACACTCAGCAAATGCATTAAATTATATCGATGTCTTTTATCTGTGTAGCACAAATTCAAATGTGGCTTGAAGCAGGCTTTTTGTGCTCACAAGGGGACACAGGATGCACAAAACTGCTACACCCAAAATTATAATAGACAAAGTTCAGTACTGTACAGGGTGTTTCTCAATCAAGGAAAATTGTTTATAAATTAATCACAAGCAGAAATTGTTGCTAAATGCTCTAATAACGCAAGCTTAAATGTTTGATGTAAACAAATTACATATTAATTTACATTTCACAGCATTTTCAAACATAAAATGTACAGTTAAATTTAAATAGTTTAAGCTACGAGAGTCCGGACTCTCATGATGGACCTGGTCAAGGTGAGGTTAAGTTTGCTGAATATCTCGAAGTAAAGGCTGTTCTTAGATTTGGATGAGCCAAGGGTCAATAAGAAGGAAAATGTGATAGGTCTCGACTGCCAGAAGGATACAGGGGTCGTTACACCACTATGCTTGCTTTCTTCTGATGCATGCTTGATTCAGAGAGGGGTAATGACACATTGAAATCAAAGACAGCAAATCTGCTAGCAATCCACTCACGAACCAAAACATCGGCTTGGCAAGATTGTGACCCATCAGGTTATCAGGGTGGTACGAACTTCAATCTGGACACCAAGATGTGCCTGGTGACATAAATCACATCCCATAGTGGATTATGACGTGTGACCACATCTTCACCCTTCCAGGGGCGGATACAGGATTTGGGAGCGAGGGGGGGAAAGTTATAGCGGCAAGGGACACGCCCACCCCAGCAAGGGGGTATGGGGGAGCGCTGTAAGCTCCCCCATCGGGGTCTGGGGCGGAGCTCCAGCCGCTTTGCAACTTTCGCACTTTTTAAGTCACAAAACACAGCATAATTGCATAGTAACATGACAAGAATTACTGACTTCTACTATTTTAACCGGTCCTATCTACATATGCATATGCATGCATGCTTACATTCATGTAATTACTATATACTGCCGTACTAGATCAAATCGCATGCACTCGCGCGCATGCGTGGATTGCAAAAATGAAAAAATGCCTCATGTCATACATGTAGTCATAGATACAGGTTAAATGCTTTACTCATCATACAAAGGTCTGAATAGGCGTCTTGGATTTGCTCTAACAAAACGTTCAATACTCATTTCAGGATGTAACTTGTATGCATTTTAATGCGAGTGATTGCTAGGCGTTCTTCGCCCATTCTATTTCTCAACGACGTTTTGAGCCTCCGAAGAACAGGGAAAAAACGTTCCGCTTTTGAACTTGTAACTGGAAATATACACCCATGCAGTACTTAAATTTAAAGAACTTGAATGCCGGTTTGGGAAAATGTCGGGGTCTGCATGCGTGCATGTAGCAATTAACTAAGGTTTCAGGTGGACTAGATGTTTCCATTTTTCTCCTCCAATAAAGAACCCAGTGATCCAGTTCTGAGGGCAGTGAGGAGTATGATGGAAGGTCATTTTCGTAAAATGCAAACAGTTTATATAATCCAGTGCACATTTGATAGCTATTCTGGGCAGCAAGGACAGTATTGCTGTATATATATATAGGAATATCACGAGAGTTTGACAACTATTAAATAATGCAATGACAAGAATTCGATGTGGGCTACACGTTATATTAACTTACCTAGTCTGCTTGTGTATACATCTTGGAAATTCGACTTTCGAAACTCTATAGGCATGCAGATTT
This sequence comes from Spongilla lacustris, assembly GCA_949361645.1. Taxonomy (NCBI): domain Eukaryota; kingdom Metazoa; phylum Porifera; class Demospongiae; order Spongillida; family Spongillidae; genus Spongilla; species Spongilla lacustris. The sequence goes on from OX442415.1 coordinate 11,108,213, forward strand.
TTACTTCATCACTGACTGCATGTATTACAAAATTTTATACTCACCGATAAAACAGAGAGAAATTGCTAAGATCAGTCTGGCTAAGATGATCCGACAACAGCATGTATCTCTAGAGGTCTTTCCTGTCCTCTTTGTCCCAACACAGCATTAGATCCCCTGGATCACCCTGCTGTTTGTTACATGTACGAAGGCAGAGGCGGATCCGGGGGGGGGGGGGGGGGGGGGGGAAACTAGGGAATCCCCCCCCCCCCCTCCCCCCCGCTGGACCGTCCATAATAATATTCATTCACTACACTGTAGACTCCATTACATAATCAATTCGTATGTGTTGATTAGTTATGCAATGGATCGTGGCATCCGTTAGGCGCTAGCCGGTTCTATATCATTTGATAAAGGCATTATTGTCCCTTTTGTTATCGACGTCATATTATAGCGCCAGACAAAGACCCTTTCTCAAAAGCTGTATTATTTTATACGTCTCAGTTCAGTGTGCTTTGTTATCCACTCCTACCACCACCTTTAGCCTACACGAATATCATAGGGGTCAAGGTTCAAACCCAGTTCAGTTGGGGCTGATGCCGAGAGGAGGCAGGCCTTGTTAGCAGGGGATGAAGAATCTAAGAGAGTCCTTAACTTCTGTATGTCAATTTTGGAAGGCAGCATCTTTTGAGGTATGGGTGCATTTAGAAAAGTGGCAATCATTAACAAAAATCAGATAACGAATTAATAATTCCCAATAACACCTAATTAAACTGTTTAGAGGCACCTAAAAGTTCCAACATGTTCTTGAATTTTAATAATATCAACTTGGCTGAATTTATTAATAAATTCAAACCACTAAATCAAGATACAAATGGTCCCTAAATCAAGTACATTGCGAAAATCAAGATTTCTATTTTGAGAATAACTTCTAAATGGAAGTAGTTAATTAAAAACGGTTTGCATCTTTTAACTAACCAACCACCCTACAATTATAATTTATTTCACCAGCATGTCATCTTTTGCAGTTAGAACTTTCAACAACAATTACCAGTTAATTATCTGGTTGTGGTTAATTCATCAACAATTTTCCTTGATTGAGAAACACCCTGTCAGTATATTTCATTAATGCATGGTTATCAAAACTTATACCATAATGTATTTGATGTAGGACAAATAATATTGTTCTCAAGATCTTAGGGAAAAGGGAAATCGAATAACTGTATATGGCTTAGTGCTTTGTGCACAATGTATTGCAATCTTACCTGATAACACCACTCGTGCAGTTGTGTGCAGACCATTAAATGACACCACCTGGGGTCTTAAATGGCCCCCCACTGCTCCCAATTCTACATCATCTCAGCCTTGTCCTGGGGGGCCCAGTGTTGTGACAGGTGAGAAGCCTACACATATGAATGCCATGTGAAAATCATGCTCCATTCAGGACAGGCTGTACGTGTGTGCACTCCTGATGGAGAATGGAGCAACACAAATGTGACACAGTGCAGCAGCTATGCATTCATGAATCTTAAAAACCAGGTAGGCATCAATTTGGAAATGGCACCGTAGTGTATATAGTGTAACCCATACTTTAGGTTATTATGTGTTTTGTATGCTTTAATAATTATAGTTATTATTGTAATTATCATTAAAATATTTACAAATGCAGTACATATACTACCATGCACACAACTACCCCCTAACCCTCAAGCAGGTCTGCCATTGTTGTGGCTCCCGTATTAGAACATGCAATAAAAGCACGGGCATTGGCTCCAACTAAGAGTAGACTTAGCTTGCCGTAAATGGAACTCAGCATGGTAACATTATGCATACATTCTAATTGTCAAGTTAAGCTATTAGACCAAAGCAAAAATTTACCAGCATCACTTTTGCATGCTGCAAATGTTGTATTATCCAAACAATGATGTAAACTGCGCTGTATAACAGCTGTATGTTGATACCAAAGTGAATGGTAAATAACCCACATTGTAAATGCATATGTGTGAGTGAACACACGTCTTTATATTCAGATAGCAGATATGATATTATTCTCCATGAACTTCACCCAAGCACCTATCATTTTGCAATCCCTGGTGGATACAACCCTTCCTGGGCCTACATCTCTGCTGCCTCAGGACATTGGGAACATCATCAACATCCTGTGTGCAGCAGTAGAGCTATTGAACATAGAACTTCAAACTAACATCCCACATAACAGACAGCTTGAATTGAAAGTCAAAGAGGTTCTCCCCCCCCCCCCCCCCCCCCATCATGGCAAATAACTACTTTCCTCTTTATTAGAATATTCCAAATGTGATCAACAACCTGCTGAATGAGACCAACTCAGTTGGCTGGGAAGCTCTTCAGACAACAGTGTATTCAAACCAATTCACTCTGATGCAGTGTGTAGAGGACTATGGTCTCTATTTGGTAGCAGCAACTAGTAGTGCTGAAGGTGTTGTACTGTCAAGGTCATCTATAGGTACATAGTTACATTAATACCACTAATCTATTCTTTTTAATTCATAACTTCAGTCATTCAGGCTTCAGCTTACAGTGTGAAACAAGCAGACATACAATTCCCCAGTGGCAACACAAGTGAACTATTTTCAAATGCTACATTCTCAGCCTCTGATGTGAACATCATCATCCCTGGTGCTCTTCTATTGGAGAGAGGAAATAATTGTATGCATGTAACTCAAGTTGTTCGCAATTACATATCTCAAGTATACTAACTTTTTATCCAGCCACATCACTTCCTGTTGTTCATATCATTGTCAAACTACCTTACAGGTATGAGAGCAAAGCACTTCAATTAAATATTAAATGTGTCCAACTCCACCCCATTGACATATAGCACTGGTCTGCTTGGTCCAATGATCATATCCAGTCAAGTTGGGGCCAAGAAGTCTCCCCTTGAATCAACTGTCCTAAAGAGTACTCCAGTGACCATAAAATTCAGCCTATCTCATGTCAGTGTCATATCTGGGTTTTGTGGTATGTACCCTAGTGCTAATATTCTGTTTTTAATTCTCTTTGCAGCATTATATATATCCAGAATGTTCCTTTTGGAACTTTACAACATTGTATGCATTTATAAAATGGTGGTTCCGACAGACAAATTAAAATGCAATCGTCACAACAGGTCATCATCTACTAAGGGGATGGTTACATCACTTTCCCAACCCTCATACATCCTCTGCTACTCCACCCACCTAACCACCTTTGTGATGGCCTTGAATCCATACACTGCAGTAAGCCTCAAATACAAAAGAGAAAATGCATTAACATTGTCTTCACCTTGTAGCCTGATGTATGGAAAATACTCAACACATTTGTTGCAGTTATACTCTTTCCCATTTCCATGATATGCCTTCTGCTAACAACTATATTCTACCTGACCTTGGGGCAAGACATTTTTGGATGATGCAATATTTGCTTAACTCTTTTTTTTTTTTTTTTCTTTTCTTTCCTTTTTTTTTCACAGAAGGTTGGCGTTTGTAAAAATGAGATACTTTGCCCACCTCAATTTGTCTGTGGCATTTTTTCTGGCTTTTGGCAGTTATACTGTGACAACTGTTGTTATTGAAGCACGCCAGAGTGCTGTAAGTAATCCTCCATGTGCATCTATAATTCAGTTCCATTTTGGTAAACCCTGCATGCAGGTAGGATGTACAGTCTTAGCAGCCTTCACTCAGTACTTCTGGCTCTCTGCCTTCTGCTGGATGATGTGTGAGGGGTTGGTCATATGCTTTAAAGTGGTGGTAGTGTTTGGGAGCCTAGAGGGAAAATGGTACATCTTTCTTCTGTTAGGATGGGGTATGTGTCAGCCAATGCTCTATAATTTGCCTGTGTACTGGATTGACCCCAATCCCTACAGTCCTCCCCATGCTACCTGTTGTTATAGGATTGGCAGTAAGGAGTGAAAACTATGTGCAACGAGATACCAGTGATGAAATAATATTGTAGGTCAAATGCCAGTAGAGGTAAAATTTTTTAGGTTGTCTCTCTTGCACTAGATGCTACTTGTCCCCTGACAAGGGTACCAACATTGCTTTTTATATTCCAGCAGCAGTTGTATTGATGGTGATGACCTTTTACTCTACCACAATAATGCTTTCACTCTATCTATTCATCCCAAAGGTCAATTTTTTTCTCTTTATAGTTTTTCTGGCTGTGTTGTGCAGACAACATATAAGGAAGAGGAAAACAAAAGTTTATGCCAAGAAGGAAAACATATTTTTGTACTGCAAAACACACATAATGTCATCCAATTATTATTATTGTCTTCCACTGTAGTGTATGTGCAAAGGGTTCAGCCATTGTGTTGCCCCTGCTAGGAGTCACTTGGTTACTTAACTTGGTTCAAGTCGGTCCAACTGTGGCTTTTCTGTTCATTAATTCACTGCAAGTACATTCATTGATTTATTGGTATTGTACAAATATATGACTGTTCCACTCTCCCCACTTAGGGACCACTAATATTTATCCTGTATGTATTAAGACATGAGAAGGTAACTTGGGCTGATTCTGGTGCATGGTTTACTGAAGTATGAAAAGCCATCCTCTTCAGATATGGGGCAGGTTAACGAAGAAGTACAAATTATGGAAATATTCTAAACGAGCAGTGAACTACCATATTCAGGTCACACCTACAGTGTCCTTGTTCCATGTGTTGCTATATATGTCCCCACAAGGCCATGGTATAGCTGCTGAAACATATACATCACTATCATGAAACTCCCTGCATGGGCACACACCTATATAACTCCAGATCCCTGGTCACACACCTGTATAACTCCGTACTTTGGTCATGTACAGTACTGTACCTCCATGGTCATACATACATACTTACTCCTTACTGATCATGAATCATGCTGCGTATATGTACATGACTATGATTCTTGATTTTTTGTATTATGTGCATGGATGACAAAACTGCTGCCTACATACATACAGCAGTTTGTTTCTGATGGAAACAGTGGAATGAAGACAACTGCAATGCGGGCTGATACGTATATGTGATGAAGATCAAGTGATATGGCTAAAGTAACAGTTTATGTTTTAGGCAAATATACTGTATAACGTTTATTATTGTTGGATGTTCTTATCATTTAATTCCAATATTACAATTAGTGCAGCTTATACAATTATAGTACATAAATACAATATTCAGCTCTATGATGGAGGAGCTATCCTAGAAGGACAGCTGTAGCATTCAACCGGCCATAGATCTCGTTGAGTAGGATGGACTTTGGCCAGCACATGGAAGTGGCAAGTCTGGAGGCTACTGAGGAGAGATGATGGCAGTGGCTTCTTTTCCCCAAGTCCACAGGTTTCGACAACCATGGGGACACATACCCATCTATCCTAGCTCCGAGCATTTGGAGTCATTAGCTTGGTGCTACCTAGACTCAGTGGCCTGGGCAACAGCTGTGACCGACACTCCTGCATCCAACAAAGTGACAGGATTTAGCGGTGAGTAAGATGTCAGCTGCATGGACGGGTCCCGGACTCTACTGTATAAGATGCATATGTACACTGAAGTATTTTGAGTGCGTATTCAAACGAAGCGGTCTATGTCAGTACTATTATATCGGCTGAGCTCTTCATCTGTCTCTCCATCTGTAATTACGTCATTCTTGCAACGTCACAATTACACGTATGATTAAACTTTTTTGGCGAGTATCTTATGCCAACGGCATACAAATAAAATTGGCGTATAAAAACTGCAGGCATTTTGCAATAAACTTATATTAAGTCGAATGTTTGCAGCCGTATATCGCCGTTTAGACCTACGATCGCGATGAGCTAGCTCAAATCGCTACCATGCACTGAGATATGCTAGACACATAAACAGACACTTGAAGATTAGCTTGCGTATTTTATAAAAGTGATATTTCATATGATCATTATGCAGAAATACATGCTGATTCTCAAAAATATATTTGCAACCTTAAAGCGTGCTCTATTCTAGAAAAACTGGAGGAAAATATTTCTACCCTATTTGTGACAAGCGCTGTATTTGAAATGAATTCCTCAGCAGAAATGTCGCTCGCTATAAATGCCTTCGGGTTGTGTTTCTTTAATAACCGAGCGTATCGAGCCCAATTTGGCTGGGAACGAGGCCCAACGATAATGACAATTTTAGATGGATACAGTTACGCGACGGATTCCAATCCATCTATTGATAGTCCTTGGCGGTATAGCAGAGATAAAGAGGCGCACCTCGGCCTACTGTTGGAAGTAATCTTTGTACTACTGGCACTACTGTTCCACGTGACGCCGTCAAGGTCCACCGATGATGAGTGTACGCTATAGCATGCTATCTCTCACACTAATTCAATCCGCTGGTTTCTTTGTGCGTAAGTACTAATAAAGTGCGCAACGATCGAACGAAAGGCCACATGTCGGAAGCTACGTCATACTATTACAAATCTAGAACTGTAGACATTTAGCGAGCGCATTTGGATACAGCCGTGAAATACCTACAATTAATGCAGAAAAGCTGCCGTCGCTTAGAAAGCTCGGGCAATATATAGAGAGATAACGCTCACTCGTTCCCACAGTCGAACCTAGCTAAAAATAAATATAAAATTAAGAAAAAAAACAGTTTCCCCAGAAACCATCGAACTGCTCTTCATCTGGCGCTGTACAACGGGTACTCGGCACGCCTGTATAGGGAGGTAGCATGGCGCGCGAAGCGCGCAGTATGGCGCCGAAGGCGCCTGGTCCGCGAAGCGGACTCGGGACGAGGCTGTTCAATTTTTTTCGGGTGTTTGTTTTGTTGAATGAAGAGTGTCTGGTGTGTAATTTGACACCGGATTCGTTCTCCGGGTGGAAAGTTGGGTCCAACCGCGCGCTACGCGCGACCCTACCCTAGACCCTAAGGGGACCCTTCGGGCCCTCCCTATCTTCCCTCTCTCCTAACATACACCTGCTTCGCAGTCTTAGAGTATGAGTGGCTAGTCCTACGAGGCCTCATATTTATGTTATCACAGTCATGGACTCATGGCCTACCAGGCACACTCAGGTTAGATACAAATGAGTGAAACAAGATATAAAAACTCATTTGTGATGTAGGAGTAAAATGTATGGAAACAACGAATCAGTTACGGAAATTCATTAATTTTAATACCTACATTTAGCAATTTCAGGTAGGTAGATTTTAATGTATGTCTATTTTATACATGTATATCTGGTAGAATAGCAGGCTGTATACGTGAGACTGCATATATAGATTACGAGTAGAGAGCGATTTGGAATTTTTGTGGTGTATCAGGGAGTATGCTACGAAGCGTCGTGAACATAATACGACACACATACAATTGGATTCCAGCTACCGTATTTGGATAGAGGTGGCAATTGGCAAATATCTACAATATAACGGAACTGCATGCCTCACGCAAAACGGTTTAGAATGCTCAGACAATCATATGGAGATAACTTTCCTATGTGATCTATTCCTAGACCCGAACCCTCCTCGTTCTTTCCAGATCTGTTAATTAAGATAAGATAAGAGGTTTATTACAATATATTACATCGAAACCTATACTTGAGCAGATTAAGTTAGAAACGAATTTATGATTTTGTAAAAGGAATGTATGCATGCTTCTTTATATACCACTGTCACCAGAGATGGCCGTGTAAACAGGTGCAGGAGGGTTAGGTGAGTATCCTTTAGGATTTATAGCTAGAGCTATAGTAATCGGGGATGAGATAGGGTGTCCCCTTACGTGACCGTGTAAAACACATTCTCAGCTATACAGAGCCGGACTGCTTGTCTGATAGGATATATGGTGTCATATTGCGGTAGGAGCGTGGGGGAGATGGGGTGGTGCATGGGGGTTGGGTGTGGTAGATGGGATAGGGGGAGGTGGGAGTATGGGGTGGGTAGGCCTAAGGTTGTGGGCTTTCAGACCTCACTATTGAGTTCCTTTCAGAGTATTGTGTGCACGTATAGACCACCCCTCAGTAGCATGATGGTGGTGGATGGGATGGTAGACTAAGGAATTGGAGCCTCTTACACACATAACGGCAGAGCACTGTAACAAATAAATCTATGGCTCACATGTGTTCTGCATGTATTGCACTACTCATGCAGCTGTGTGCAGACCAGTGAATGACACCACCTGGGGTCTTACATGGCCCCCCACTGCTGCCAATTCTACATCATCTCAGCCTTGTCCTGGGGGGCCCAGTGTTGTGACAGGTGAGAAGCCTACATATGAATGCCATGTGGAAATCATGCTCCATTCAGGACAGGCTGTACGTGTGTGCACTCCTGATGGAGAATGGAGCAACACAAATGCGACACAGTGCAGCAGCTATGCATTCATGAATCTTAAAAACCAGGTAGGCATCAATTTGTAAATGGATATAATATAATATTATTTTTATATACATAGTATTATTATTGTAATAATGATTTGGAATAGTTCAGCTATTGGACAAATTAAAAATGTGCCAAAACTATTTTTACTTGCTGCATTTTTTAATGTATGCATGTAAGCGAATGCACATCTTTATATTCAGATAGCAGATGTGAAAATCTCCACGAACTTCACCCAGGCGTGTAGCATATTGCAGTCCCTGGTGGATACAACCCTTCCTGGGCATACATCTCTGCTGCCTCAGGACATTGGGAACATCATCGACATCCTGTGTGCAGCAGTAGACCTATTGAACATAGAACTTCAAACTAACATCCCACATAACAGAAAGCTTGAATTGAAAGTCAAAGAGGTTCTCCCCCCCCCCCCCCCCCCCCCCCCCCATCATGGCAAATAACTACTTTCCTCTTTATTAGAATATTCCAAATGTGATCAACAACCTGCTGAATGAGACCAACTCAGCTGGCTGGGAGGCTCTTCAGACAACAGTGTATTCAAACCAATTCACTCTGATGCAGTGTGTAGAGGACTATGGTCTCTACTTGGTAGCAGCAATTAGTGATGCTGAAGATGTTGTACTGTCAAGGTCATCTATAGGTACGTAGTTACATTAATACCACAAATTCATTCCTCTTAATTCATAACTTCAATCATTCAGGCTTCAGATTACAGTCTAAAACAAACAGACATAAAATTCCCCAGTGGCAACACAAGTGAACTATTTTCAAACGCTACATTCTCAGCCTCTGATGTGAACATCATCCCTGGTGCTCTTCTATTGGAGAGAGGAAATAATTGTATGCATGTAAATTAACAATTACTTATATCACGCATTCAAATTTTTATCCAGCCACATCACTTCCTGTTGTTCATATCATTGTCAAACTACCCTACAGGTATGGGAGCAATTAAAGCATTTCAATTAAATATTAAATGTGTCCAACTCCACCCCATTGACATATAGCACTGGTCTGCTTGGTCCACTGATTATAGCCAGTTATGTCAGTGTCATATCCAGGTATTGTGGGATGTACCCTAGTGCTAACATTCTGTTTTTTTTTTTTTTTTTTTGATTCTTCTTCTTTTTGAACCATTATCTTTATCCAGAATGTTCGTTTTGGAACTTTACAACCTTGTAGGCATTAAAAATTGGTGATCCCGACAGACAAATTATTCAAGTGCAATTGTCACAACAGGCTATCATCCACTCAGGGGATGGTTACATCACTTTCCCACGGCTCATACATCCTCTGCTCCTCCACCCACCTAACCACTATTGTGATGGCATTGAATCCATACATTGCAGTTAGCCTCAAAATACAAAAGAGAAAATGCATTAACATTGATTTCACCTTTGAGCCAGACGTATGGAATTTACTCAGAATTATCAGTGTCATATTGGTTGCCTTTTCCACGATATGTCTTCTGCTTACAATCATTCTATCTGACTTTTGGGTACTTTGGACAATATTCACTTTTAATTTAACTCAAACATTTTGTTCCCCCCACAGAAAGTTGATGTTTGTAAATGTGAAATACCTGTCCCACCTCAATTTGTCTGCAGCACTACTCCTGGCAGAGAACAGTTCTGCAGTGGTACTGTTTGTAGTTAAAGCACACCAGAGTGTTGTAAGTAATCCTCCATGTGCCTCTATAACTCATTTCCATTTTGCTGAACCATGCAGGTAGGATGTACAGTCTTAGCAGCTTTTTATCAGTACTTATGGCTATCTGCATTCTGCTGGATGACGTGTGAGGGGCTGGTCATATGCTTTAAAGTGCTGGCAGTGTTTGGGAGCCTAGATGGAAAAGGGTACATCTTTCTTTTGTTAGGATGGGGTATGTGTCAAGCATTGTTTTCTTCCACTGCAGAGTATGTGCAAAGGGTTCAGCCATAGTGTGGCCCCTGCTACGATTTACGTGGGTGTTTAATGGGGTCCAGCTGTGGTTTTTCTGTTCATTATATCACTACAAGTACATAATACTTATTGGTAATATTAGCATTTGACTGTTCTACTCTCCCCACTTAGGGACCACTAATATTTATCCTGTATGTATTAAGACATGAGAAGGTAACTTGGGCAAATGTACTGAAGTGGCAGACTGATATGAAAAGCCATCCACTCTTCAGATAAGGGGCAGGTTAAAGAAGAAGTACAAATTATGGAAATACTCCGTTAAACAAGCAGTGAACTACCATATTCAGGTCACACCTAATAATATTGACCTTGTTCAGTGTGTTGCTAGATATGTCCCCGCAAGACCACTGTAGCTGCTAAAATGTAAATGACTAACATGAAACTCCCTGCACGGTCACACCTAATTCACTGATAATTTTGCACCTACTTGGTAACTGGTAATTTTGGTCATACATCCCTGGCCATTTATGGTGCACTATATGCTTCAATTAATTGTCCTGTACAATACAATTAGTACCTGTTGATATGATTTTCAGATGTTGTTGTACCCAGCTCGAGTTGATGTACCGCATTAATTTCTTGTACTTTGCACCTTACTGATCATGAATCATGCTGTATTCATGTACATGACTATGATTTTTTGATTTTTTGTATCACATGGATGACAAAACTGCATACAGCAGTTTGCTTCTGATGGGAACAGTGGAATGAAGACAACTGCTTCAACAGCAAAGCTGACTGATACATGTATTTAACGAAGAATAGAGTGATATGGCTAAAGTAACAGTTTATGTTCAAAAATACACGGTTTAATTTGGACTCAAATTAAATTTTTTAAACATTTTGTATGGTCCGGGACAGTTATTAACAGTACTCTTTGACTAAATTGGTGAAACCAATCAGAGTTGATATGTAGGGCATACTTGTACTATGCATTTTACTGTAGAATATTTGAAAGAAACGAAGCTGCATTGAACTCACACTGTGAGGAAAGTAGCAGTTCTGCTATGTATGCATCACCGACTCAAAAGTTAGTCTTTGAACAAGAAAATGATACAGCAAGGCACCACAAATGAGCATTCAGAGTCAAATCAGGTTAAAGAAGAAGTACAAATTATGGAAATACTCCACTAAACAAGCAGTGAACTACCATATTCAGGTCACGCCTACAGTGTAATAACATTCTTCTTGTTCCGTGTGTTGCTAGATATGTCCCCACTAGACCATGGTACATGCAGCTGCTGAAGCTTACGTGACTAACATGAAATTCCCTGGTCACACACGTACACAACTCCCTGGTCACACACCTACACAACTCCCTGGTCACACACCTATATAACTCCCTGGTCACACACCTATATAACTCCCTGGTCACACATTTACACAACTCCCTGGTCACACACCTACATAACTCCCTGGTCACACACCTATATAACTCCCTGGTCACACACCTACATAACTCCCTGGTCACACACCTACATAACTCCCTGGTCACACACCTACATAACTCCCTGGTCACACACCTATATAACTCCCTGGTCACACACCTACATAACTCCCTGGTCACACACCTATATAACTCCCTGGTCATTCTGTGTACCTCCATGGTTATACATCCCTGGTTGTTTACAGCACTATATACTTCCCTTTTAATTTTTCGGATGTTGTTGTACCCCCAGTTCAAAGCTCAAGTTCATGTGCCTTGTACTCCTTACTGATCATGAATCATGCTGTATACATGTATATGTACATGACTATGATTGTTTTGTATTACATGGATGACAAAACTGCTGCCTACATACATACATCTGCTGCCTACATACATACATCTGCTGCCTATATACATACATCTGCTTCTGATGGGAACAGTGGAATGAAAACAACTGCTTCAACAGCAACGCTGTCTGATGCATGTATTTGATGAAGAACAAAGTGATATGGCTAAAGTATAACAGTTTATACTGTAGGCAAAGATACTGTAAAGTTTATTGTTGATATTACATGTTTTTATCATATTACAATTACTGCAACTTATACAATAATAGCACATAATATTCAGCTCTATAGTGGAGGAGCTACTGTATTCTAGATGGACTTTGGCCAGCACATGGAAGTGGCAAGTCTGGAGGCTACTGTGGAGATGATGGCAGTGGCTTCTTTCCCCAAGCCCATAGGTTTCGACAACCATGGGGACACATACCCATCTATCCTAGCTCCGAGCATTTGGAGTCATTAGCTCGGTGCTTTCTAGACTCAGTGGCCTGGGCAGCAGCTGTGACCGACACTCACGCATCCAAAAAAAGAAAAGATTTTAAATAATCCATGAACTGACAGATTTAGCGGTGAGTAAGATGTCAGCTGGACTGGTCCTGACTCTACTGTATAAGATGTACACTGAAGTATTTTGAGTGCGTACTCAAAGGAAGCGGTCTATGTCGTGTTAGTTCAGTACTATTATCAGCGTCGGCTGAGCTCTTGATCTGTCGCTGCACCTGTAATTACGTCATTCTTGAACGTCACGAAGATCACAATTACACGTATGTTATTTGGCGAATCTTTTATGACAACAGCATACAAGTAAAATTGGCGTATAAAAACTGCAGGCAATTTGCAATAGGATTCCTAAAAATTGGAGCTTATATTAAGTCGAATGTTTGCAGCCGTATATAGCCGTTTAATAGCCCCAGTAGACCTGATCTGAAATACGACGAGCTGGTTTGCATGGGGGCGTGTAGCTCAAATTGCTACCATGCAGATATATATGCCAGACACATAAACAGACACTTGAAGATTAGCTTGCGTATTTTATAAAAGTGATATCGTACGTAGTTTTCATGTGATCATTATGCAGAAATATATGCTGATTCTCAAAAATATATTTCCTTGCAACCTTAAAGCATGTTCTATTCTAGAAAACCTGAAGGAAATAATGGTTTTCTACTATTTGTGACAAGTGCTGTACTGTATCTGATATAAATTCCTCAGCAGAAGTGGATGCGTCCCCAGACCCACATACGCAGCAGCGGGACTTTAGTAGCCCTGAACTACCTAAATCCGCAGTTGTTAGCATTTCAGCTATGGAAATCCTCATGCAACCCATGCCTAGATCATCTTTTGAAAACAAGCATCTATTATCGCTCGCTATAAATGCCTTCAGGCTGTGTTTTTTAATAACCTATAAGCTTCCCTTAGTTTGGCTGGAAACGAGGGCCAACGATAATGACAATTTTAGATGGATAAGTTACGCGACGGATTCCAATCCATCTATTGACAACCCTTGGTATAGCAAAGATAAAAGACGCGCGATAAAACATCGGCCTACTGATGGAAGTAATCCTTGTACTACTGGCGCTACTGTTCCACGTGACGCCGTCAAGGTCCACCGATGGTGAGTGTACGCTATAGCATGCTATCTCTCACACTAATTCAATCCGCTGGTTTCTTTGTGCGTAAGTACAAATAAAGTGCGCAACGATCGAACGAAAGGCCACATATCGGAAGCTACGTCATACTATTACCAATCTAGTACTGTAGAATATCTCGGGCAATATATATATATATAATATTTTATACATAATTATAATTGGGACAGTTTCCACGAAAATGGCCCTTCGTTTATAAGTATAAAATCTTATAAAATTGCTTTGCATTTGAATCGTAATAACTTCCGAATGATTAAGGCTATCAACTTCCTATTTTCAACACTTCATACCACACCGTTTCTCTACGGTAGAATACATTTTGGGGTCTTGCACTTGCTCCGTGCCAAAATTGCAACGTCAGATACCCCACCGGGTTCAAACTCAACATAACTTTCTGTAGGAGTTATGAAATCGCTTCAAATTTGGTTTGTAGGTGTAGAGGTCCTATACCTATCGATTTGTTCTGTTCGTTAATTTTTATGCCATCCGTTACTGAGATACAGTTGAACAAACTACGTGCACGTTTTCCCGCTTGATTCGCGCCAATGTTATAATCCCCGCCTCCCCATACATTGAGCGGAACGTAATTTGCCCAAATCATTGGCGCGAATCGAGCGCGAAAATGGGTACGTAGTTTGTTCAACTGTATCTCCGTAATGGATGGCATAAAAATCAACGAACAGAACAAATCGATAGGTATAGGACCTCTCCACCTACAAACCGAATTTGAAGCGATTTCATAACTCCTACAGAAAGTTATGTTGGGTTTGAACCCGGTGGGGTATCGGACGTTGCAATTCTGGCACGGAGCAAGTGCAAGACCCCAAAATGTATTTTACCGTAGAGAAATGGTGTGGTATGAAGTGTTGACAATAGAAAGTTGATAGCCTTAACCGTTCGGAAGTTATTACGATTCAAATACATAGCAATTTTATATTATTTTATACTTATAAACGAAGGGCCATTTTCGTGGAAACTGTCCCAATTATATATATATATAATTATATATATGGGACAGTTTCCGACAAAATGGCCCTTCGTATATATATACATGTATATAAAATGTTATAAAAATGCTTCTCTTTTGAATTGCTATATCTTCCGAACGGTTAAGGCTATCAACTTCCTATTTTCAACACTTCATACTACACCATTTCTATATGGCAAAATACTTTTTGGGGTCTTGCACTTGCTCCGTGCCAGTATTGCAACGTCCGATACCCCTGTGGGTTCAAACCTGCCATAACTTTCTGTAGGAGTAATCAAATCGCTTCAAATTCGGTTTGTAGGTAGAGAGGTCGTATACCTATCGATTTGTTCTGTTCGTTAATTTTTATGTCATCCGTTACGGAGATACAGCGGCGCAAAGTTGGTACAAGTTTCCCGCTCGAATCGCGCCGTTGTACGTGCGTGACCCACTTCCATGCACCAAATACATGAATATGCAACTACTTCCTGTGGGCTGACACTTCGATAACTTATAGCCACATCTACTCTGCGCTGGATACGTGAATCCATCTCCCGGTCGGACTCACATGCAGTTGTTATACTATACGATCCCTATTTCGTTATCTTCTGCGTACATAAACTTTATGGCGACGTCAACTGAAGACAAGATCATAAGAGTTTCAATCGGCGGACGTGAAGTTCGAGCGGTGCGAATACGACGATCGTGAGAAAGGTTACTAGATCTATGCTTGTACAGTGACGACGGTGGTCCCATTTACACCGTGCACTTGTGTCTGTTGTGGGATAATATCCATGGTCCCTGCAGTGGGATCAAATCCATGGTCCATTTACATGTACATCCTGTACTTGTGTAGTTTGGGGTCAAATCCATGGTCCCATTTACACACTGTAGGTGTATCAATTGTGGGGTCAAATCCATGGTCCTGTACTTGTGTCTGTTGTGGGGTCAAATGCATGATCCCATTTACACCCTGTACTTGAGTCTGTTTAGGGTCAAATCTATGATCCCATTTACACCAGCACTTGTGTCTGTTGTGGGGTCAAATCTATGGTCCCATTTACACCCTGTACTTGTGTCTATTGTGGGGTCAAATCCATGATCCCATGTACACCCTGTACTTGAGTATGCTCCATGGTTCCATTTACACCCTGTACTTGTGCCTGTTGTGGGGTCAAATCCATGGTCCCATTTACACCCTGTACTTGTGTCTATTGTGGGGTCAAATCCATGATCCATGGTTCCATTTACACCCTGTACTTATGTCTGTTTTGGGGTCAAATCCATGGTCCCATTTACACCCTGTACTTGTGTCTATTGTGGGGTCAAATCCATGATCCATGGTTCCATTTACACCCTGTACTTGTGTCTGTTTTGGGGTCAAATCCATGGTCCCATTTACTCCCTGTACGTGTGATCAAATCCATGGTCCCATTTACACCCTGTATTTGTGATCAAATCCATGGTCCCATTTACACCCTGTATTCGTTTGTGTTGTGGGGTCAAAACCATGGTTCCATTTACACCCTATACTTGGTCTGTTGTGAGATCTAATTCATGGTCGCATTTACACCCTGTACTTGTGTCTGTTGTGGGGTCAAACTCATGCTCCCATTTACACCTAGAACTTGTGTCTGTTGTGGGTTCAAATCCATGGTCCGATTTACACCCTGTACTTGTGATCAAATCCATGGTCCCATTTACACACTGTACTTGTGTCTGTTGTGAGATCTAATCCATGGTCCCATTTACACCCTGTACTTGTGATCAAATCCATGGTCCCATTTACACCCTGTATTCGTGTGTGTGTGTGTGTGTGTGTGTGTGTGTGTGTTGTGGGGTCAAAACCATGGTTCCATTTACACCCGATACTTAGTCTGTTGTGAGATCTAATTCATGGTCGCATTTACACCCTGTACTTGTGTCTGTTGTGGGGTCAAACTCATGCTCCCATTTACACCTAGAACTTGTGTCTGTTGTGGGTTCAAATCCATGGTCCGATTTACACCCTGTACTTGTGATCAAATGCATGGTCCCATTTAACCCTGTACTTTAGTCTGTTTTAGGGTCAGATCTATGGTCCCATTTACACTCTAAACGTGTGTATGTTTTGGGGTCAAATCATTGGTCCCATTTACACCCTGTACTTGTTGTGTCTATTGTGGGATATCCATGGTGTATGTGTCTGTTGTGGGATCAAATCCATGGTCCCATTTACATCCTGTACTAGTGTCTATTGTGGGATCAAATCCATGATTCCATTTGCTTTACACCCTGTACTTGAGTATGCTGTGGGGTCAAATCCATGGTTCCATTTACACCCTGTACTTGTGTCTGTTGTGGGGTCAAATCCATGGTCCCATTTACACCCTGTAGTTGAGTCTGTTTAGGGTGAAATGTATGGTCCCATTTATACCTGTACTTGTGTATGTTGTGGGGTCAAATCCATGATCCCATTTACACCCTGTACTTGTGTATGTTGTGGGGTCAAACTCATGCTCCCATTTACACCCTGTACTTGAGTCTGTTGTAAGATCAAATCCATGGTCCGATTTACAACCTGTACTTGTGTCTGTTATGCGGTCAAACTCATGCTCCCATTTGCACTGGGTACATTTGTCTGCTTTAGGGTCAAATCTATGGTCCCATTTACACTGTGTACTTCTGTCTGTTGTGGGATCAAATCCATGGTCCCATTTACACCCTGTACTTGTGTCTATTGTGGGGTCAAATCCATGATCCATGGTTCCATTTACACCCTGTACTTGTGTCTGTTTTGGGGTCAAATCCATGGTCCGATTTACTCCCTGTACTTGTGATGAAATCCATGGTCCCATTTACACCCAGCCTGTTACTTGTGATCAAATCCATGGTCCCATTTACACCCTGTATTTGTGTCTGTTTTGGGGTCAAATGCATGGTCCCATTTACACCCTGTACTAGTGTCTGTTGTGGGGTCAAACCCATGGTCCTATTTACATCCTGTACTAGTGTCTATTGTGGGATCAAATCCATGATTCCATTTGCTTTACACCCTGTACTTGAGTATGCTGTGGGGTCAAATCCATGGTTCCATTTGCTTTACACCCTGTACTTGAGTATGCTGTGGGGTCAAATCCATGGTTCCATTTACACCCTGTACTTGTGTCTGTTGTGGGGTCAAATCCATGGTCCCATTTACACCCTGTAGTTGAGTCTGTTTTAAGATCAAATCCATGGTCCGATTTACAACCTGCACTTGTGTCTGTTATGTGGTCAAACTCATGCTCCCATTTGCACCCAGGTACTTTTGTCTGCTTTAGGGTCAAATCTGTAGTCCCATTTACACCCTGTACTTCTGTCTGTTGTGGGGTCAAATCCATGGTCCCATTTACACCCTGTACTTGTGTCTATTGTGGGGTCAAATCCATGATCCATGGTTCCATTTACACCCTGTACTTGTGTCTGTTTTGGGGTCAAATCCATGGTCCAATTTACTCCCTGAATGTGAGATCAAATCCATGATTCCATTTACACCCAGCCTATACTTGTGATCAAATCCATGGTCCCATTTACACCCTTGTACTTTTGTCTGTTGTGGGGTCAAACTCATGCTCCATTTACACCTGTACTTTTGTCTGTTGTGGGGTCAATCCATGGTCTGATTTACACCCTGTACTTGTGATCAAATCCATGGTCCCATCCTGTACTTGTGTACTCGTGTCTGTTGTGGGGTCAAACTCATGCTCCCATTTACACCCTGTACTTTTGGCTGTTGTGGGGTCAAATCCGTGGTCCGATTTACTCCTTGTTCTTGTGATCAAATCCATGGTCTCATTTACACCCTGTATTTGTGTATGTTGTGGGGTCAAATCCATGGTCCCATTTACACCCTGTACTTGTGTCTATTGTGGGGTCAAATCCATGATCCATGGTTCCATTTACACCCTGTACTTGTGTCTGTTTTGAGGTCAAATCCATGGTCCGATTTACTCCCTGTACGTGTGATCAAATCCATGGTCCCATTTACACCCAGCCTGTACTTGTGATCAAATCCATGGTCCCATTTACACCCTGTACTTGTGATCAAATCCATGGTCCCATTTACTCCCTGTACGTGTGATCAAATCCATGGTCCCATTTACTCCCTGTACGTGTGATCAAATCCATGGTCCCATTTACTCCCTGTACGTGTGATCAAATCCATGGTCCCATTTACTCCCTGTACGTGTGATCAAATCCACGGTCCCATTTACACCCAGCCTGTTCTTGTGATCAAATCCATGGTCCCATTAACACCCTGTACTTGTGATCAAATCCATGGTCCCATTTACTCCCTGTACGTGTGATCAAATCCATGGTCCCATTTACTCCCTGTACGTGTGATCAAATCCATGGTCCCATTTACTCCCTGTACTTGTGATCAAATCCATGGTCCCATTTACTCCCTGTACTTGTGATCAAATCCATGGTCCCATTTACTCCCTGTACGTGTGATCAAATCCATGGTCCCATTTACTCCCTGTACGTGTGATCAAATCCATGGTCCCATTTACTCCCTGTACGTGTGATCAAATCCATGGTCCCATTTACTCCCTGTACTTGTGATCAAATCCATGGTCCCATTTACTCCCTGTACGTGTGATCAAATCCATGGTCTCATTTACTCCCTGTACGTGTGATCAAATCCATGGTCCCATTTACTCCCTGTACGTGTGATCAAATCCATGGTCCCATTTACTCCCTGTACGTGTGATCAAATCCACGGTCCCATTTACACCCAGCCTGTTCTTGTGATCAAATCCATGGTCCCATTAACACCCTGTACTTGTGATCAAATCCATGGTCCCATTTACTCCCTGTACGTGTGATCAAATCCATGGTCCCATTTACTCCCTGTACGTGTGATCAAATCCATGGTCCCATTTACTCCCTGTACGTGTGATCAAATCCATGGTCCCATTTACTCCCTGTACTTGTGATCAAATCCATGGTCCCATTTACTCCCTGTACGTGTGATCAAATCCATGGTCCCATTTACTCCCTGTACGTGTGATCAAATCCATGGTCCCATTTACTCCCTGTACGTGTGATCAAATCCATGGTCCCATTTACTCCCTGTACTTGTGATCAAATCCATGGTCCCATTTACTCCCTGTACGTGTGATCAAATCCATGGTCCCATTTACACCCAGCCTGTTACTTGTGATCAAATCCATGGTCCCATTTACACCCTGTATTTGTGTCTGTTTTAGGGTCAAATGCATGGTCCCATTTACACCCTGTATTTGTGTCTGTTTTAGGGTCAAATGCATGGTCCCATTTACACCCTTGTACTTTTGTCTGTTGTGGGGTTAAACTCATGCTCCCATTTACACCTGTACTTTTGTCTGTTGTGGGGTCAATCCATGGTCTGATTTACACCCTGTACTTGTGATCAAATCCATGGTCCCATCCTGTACTTGTGTACTCGTGTCTGTTGTGGGGTCAAACTCATGCTCCCATTTACACTTGTACACCCTGTACTTTTGGCTGTTGTGGGGTCAAATCCATGGTCTGATTTACACCCTGTACATGTAATCAAATATATGGTCCCATTTACACCCTGTACTTGTGTCTGTTGTGGGTCAAATCCATGGTCTGATTTACACCCTGTACTTTTGTCTCTTGTGGGGTGAAATCCTTGGTGCGATTTACACCCTGTACTTGTGTTCAAATCCATGATCCTATTTACACCTGTACTTGTGATCATATCCACGGTCCCATTTACACTCTGTATGTGTGTCTGTTGTGCGGTCAATTCATTGGTCCCATTTATACCCTGTTATGGCCCTGCGTCCAATCAGGTCAGCTCCCTCACTTCGTGCGGACAGAATCATTAATGCAAGTTAACTTAATAGCCCCACACTACATGTCCAGTTAGCACCAGTGCATCAGTGGAGCAATTGCAGATGGAGTTATCAGACTGCCAGCAAGGGAGCAACTAGGTACTAAAAAATCCTACAGGGTCATTGGGGGCTCCCTCATTAATGATTCACACATGCCGCATTCGCCACCATGGCCCTATCTCCCACTACCTATCCTCCTTTACTGCAAGTTGTATCCGAGGCCCAGGCCACCCCTTACTCTATAGCACTCACAGTCCCCACACAACCAGCCCTCCCACCCACCCACCCACCCACCCACCCACCCACCCCTAAACACCCCTCGTACATATGGAGCTGCCAGCCGCCACATTACCAGGGTTGAATGGGGTCGTCACAAAACTAGACCCCAGCATGTGAAGTGGAACCTTGAAATGGAGCCGGCCCCAAACACTGGGGCAAGCCACAAAGGCCCCCTATCCTAGCCCCCCACAGTACTAGCTAACACCAGCTCCTCACTGCAAATGCAAATGAAGCCACTACCTGTGAAACCATTAACCCCACACTACAAAAGGACTTACTGTTAGGGGAACCATCAACTACAAGTGGAGTTACCAGCTCGCATTGGACAAATGGAATACCACCACTTAAGCAGCCTCCATTTGTAGAGTGTACATACCTGCCTACGTTTGTCTCTTCAGATCTGAACTACTGTAGACATGTACATGTACAGAGTAAATTTTATCTGGTGTGGATGCTGTTAGTGATGAATATAGTTATCTGCCCTATCGGTACTGATTGCGGTGGGTCTGCACCCGTGGTTGGTTTATATAGACAACAGAGGGCGTTTTGCCCTTACTGCTACTGGGAACTACTGTACGCGAGTAGCAAAACATGTAAGTGCCATTTTGAATGTCACATAAATTGCATGCACAGTCACAGCTACAATGTGGCACGATGAAGACATCAGAATTCATTACCACACAAGTGGAGCTAGCAGACCCTACAAATGTAATGGATCCATCAACTACGTACTTGCGTATATCTAGCCCTAGGCTGTTGTATATCTGCTAAAATGTATGTGCCAGTGTATATAGTGGCCGTGGGGCACAGGTGAAACTGGGTTACACTGGTAATGTCTAGATCTGTTGACATCTCTGACAGTGTAGGGTCTGCAGTGGCGGATCCAGGAATTGGGAGGGGGGGGGGGGGCACCGGCGAGGGTGTGGCGAGGGGTGGGGCGAAGTAGTAGGCGGGCCGCCCCGGGGAGGGTGCGGGAGGGGGGCACCCCTCCCGCCCAGCTAGGCCTAGGGGGTGTGGGGGAGCGCTGTAAGCTCCCCCACCGGGATCTGGGGCGGAGCCCCAGAAGCCAACGCTTTTTGCGTAGAAAACCCCCCAAAAAGTACGTAAAAACTGCACCAAAAATGTAATTACTGTTCGAGGCTGGGGAGCGACAGATCAAGAGCTCAGCCGCTATATCACAGCGGTTCAGCCGTCCAAATACGTGTGACGATTAATTCCCGCCGTCAATACACCCGACGTGCAAACAGCGAAACGTGGGTAGGCAGTCATTGTTTCCTTGGACCGTACGGTAGATATTTGGAACGTGGGCCGTACGATCAAACCGTCTGCAAAGACACTAAATACACGCAATGAAATTATTTTTCTTGAGTCATTATAATTAGCGGCAAATTAAAGACTTTTAATATTGTGATCACTGTGTAGAGTTTGTGTGCAAATCCACCTACTTCTAGCACCAGCTTGCTAACCATGGCTGTGCGTTCACTAGTCCTGAAGTTGAAGGAGTTGTTATTACCAACAATGGTATGGCCTCGTATATGTACATATATCGTACCATAGATAATAGAGTATCTATGATCGTACTCAATCGTATCACTTCTGTTATTACCGGTACTTGTACAGCGGACCTCAACCAAACGTACAGTTCAGATCCAGAGTCAGATGTAGAGCTAGCGGGGAACGAATTGTCGAGCCAGTGTTCTTCAAGCAAATGTAGCACAAGTGATACTGAAAACATGCAGCGAGGTGCGTTGTCGATGCACTCACACATGCATTGTATAGCAGCCGCGAATATACTAGTATGTACACGTACACATGCATTGAGTCCTTTAAGTGGCCGTAACACAAATCATTCAGTAGCGTTATACCCATTTTGAACGTGACCTTCGTGGGTGTGGCTTCACGTGTATATTGACATGTGTATGCTATAGAACACCTATGCTGTTATATGTCCGGAGAGCTTCAAAATCAGAACCTATACCCCATTTGAAGGTCTCCAGGGGTGTATTGTACCTTCATGGGTGTGGCTTTATGTGGTGAGCTAAATCTTTTTTTTGTGTATATGGACATGTGTATTCTATACAACACCTATGCTGTTATATGTCCGGAGAGCTTCAAAATCAGAACCTATATACCATTTGAAGTTCTCTAGGGGTGTGTTGTACCTTCATGGGTGTGGCTTTATATGGTAAGCCATAACAGCCAATGTTCTAATGTATGGACTTGTGCATTTCTCATGGTAGGTTGGAGCTGAACATGTGTAGGAAGAAGGATCAATTTGCACACAAGCTAAAGAATGTTATTAACAAATGCATGTAAAAGTGCTGTTGTTACCACATTACATGCCAATATAAGAGATTATTGTGCCAATGAAGGGGTGGGGCATCATGTTTACGAATGCATCAAATAACAAGTTACTAAGAGAAATATAATCACCATACATTTATGAGTCACCATCGATCGATTGTCGTTGAGCTATTCAACTGAGCGCTTGTGTGCGTGTCCAGTACATAGTAACGGTTGATAATTGAGTATAAATCTGCTTCCCACTATACAGTTGAAATTATAGTCAGTGTATCATTCTTGCTGGGGACTAGGCCCATCTCTGCCAATGGGTCAGGTGAGATAGCCATGACACAAGTGAAAAATCATTCAGGAGTGTTGTCCCCTTGTTTCTACACCATTGCCAAATGTCCTGAGCATTGGGAAAAGTTTGGTACTCAGGTTAACCAGAAAGTAAGGTTTCTTGTTGGGGACGAGGCCCATCTCTGCCAATGGGTCAGGTGAGATATCCATGACACAAGTGAAAAATCATTCAGGAGTGTTGTCCCCTTGTTTCTACACCATTGCCAAATGTCCTGAGCATTGGGAAAAG
This sequence comes from Spongilla lacustris, assembly GCA_949361645.1. Taxonomy (NCBI): domain Eukaryota; kingdom Metazoa; phylum Porifera; class Demospongiae; order Spongillida; family Spongillidae; genus Spongilla; species Spongilla lacustris. Next base: position 11,131,911 of record OX442415.1, read on the forward strand.
TTTGGTACTCAGGTTAAACAGAAAGTAAGGTTTCCTGCTGGGGACTAGGCCCATCTCTGCCAATGGGTCAGGTGAGATAGCCATGACACAAGTGAAAAATCATTCAGGAGTGTTGTCCCCTTGTTTCTACACCATTGCCAAATGTTCTGAGCATTGAGAAAAGTTTGGTACTCAGGTTAACCAGAAAGTAAGGTTTCTTGCTGTGGACTAGGCCCATCTCTGCCAATGGGTCAGGTGAGATAGCCATGACACAAGTGAAAAATCATTCAGGAGTGCTGTCCCCTTGTTTCTACACCATTGCCAAATGTCCTGAGCATTGGGAAAAGTTTGGTACTCAGGTTAAACACAAAGTAAGGTTTCCTGCTGGGGACTAGGCCTATCTCTGCCAATGGGTCAGGTGAGATAGCCATGACACAAGTGAAAAATCATTCAGGAGTGTTGTCCCCTTGTTTCTACACCATTGCCAAATGTCCTGAGCATTGGGAAAAGTTTGGTACTAAGGTTAACCAGAATGTAAGGTTTCTTGCTGGGGACTAGGCCCATCTCTGCCAATGGGTCAGGTGAGATAGCCATGACACAAGTGAAAAATCATTCAGGAGTGTTTTCCCCTTGTTTCTACACCATTACCAAATGTCCTGTGCATTGGAAAATGTTTGGTACTAAGGTTAACCAGAAAGTAAGGTTTCTTGCTGGGGACTAGGCCCATCTCTGCCAATGGGTCAGGTGAGATAGCCATGACACAAGTGAAAAATCATTCAGGTGTGCTGTCCCCTTGTTTCTACACCATTGCCAAATGTCCTGAGCATTGGGAAAAGTTTGGTACTCAGGTTAACCAGAAAATAAGGTTTCTTGCTGGGGACTAGGCCCATCTCTGCCAATGGGTCAGGTGAGATAGCCATGAAACAAGTGAAAAATCATTCAAGAGTGTTGTCCCCTTGTTTCTACACCATCGCCAAATGTCCTGAGCATTGGGAAAAGTTTGGTACTCAGGTTAAACACAAAGTAAGGTTTCCTGCTGGGGACTAGGCCCATCTCTGCCAATGGGTCAGGTGAGATAGCCATGACACAAGTGAAAAATCATTCAGGAGTGTTGTCCCCTTGTTTCTACACCATTGCCAAATGTCCTGAGCATTGGAAAAAGTTTGGTACTCAGGTTAACCAGAAAGTAAGGTTTCTTGCTGTGGACTAGGCCCATCTCTGCCAATGGGTCAGGTGAGATAGCCATGACACAAGTGAAAAATCATTCAGGAGTGCTGTCCCCTTGTTTCTACACCATTGCCAAATGTCCTGAGCATTGGGAATAGTTTGGTACACAGGTTAACCAGAAAGTAAGGTTTCTTGCTGGGGACTAGGCCCATCTCTGCCAATGGGTCAGGTGAGATAGCCATGACACAAGTGAAAAATCATTCAGGAGTGTTGTCCCCTTGTTTCTACACCATTACCAAATGTCCTGTGCATTGGAAAATGTTTGGTACTAAGGTTAACCAGAAAGTAAGGTTTCTTGCTGGGGACTAGGCCCATCTCTGCCAATGGGTCAGGTGAGATAGCCATGACACAAGTGAAAAATCATTCAAGTGTGCTGTCCCCTTGTTTCTACACCATTGCCAAATGTCCTGAGCATTGGGAAAAGTTTGGTACTCAGGTTAACCAGAAAGTAAGGTTTCTTGCTGGGGACTAGGCCCATCTCTGCCAATGGGTCAGGTGAGATAGCCATGACACAAGTGAAAAATCATTCAGGAGTGTTGTCCCCTTGTTTCTACACCATTGCCAAATGTCCTGAGTTTGGTACTCAGGTTAAACACAAAGTAAGGTTTCCTGCTGGGGACTAGGCCCATCTCTGCCAATGGGTCAGGTGAGATAGCCATGACACAAGTGAAAAATCATTCAGGAGTGTTGTCCCCTTGTTTCTACACCATTGCCAAATGTCCTGAGCATTGGGAAAAGTTTGGTACTAAGGTTAACCAGAAAGTAAGGTTTCTTGCTGGGGACTAGGCCCATCTCTGCCAATGGGTCAGGTGAGATAGCCATGACACAAGTGAAAAATCATTCAGAAGTGCTGTCCCCTTGTTTCTACACCATTGCCAAATGTCCTGAGCATTGGGAAAAGTTTGGTACTCAGGTTAACCAGAAAGTAAGGTTTCTTGTTGGGGATGAGGCCCATCTCTGCCAATGGGTCAGGTGAGATAGCCATGACACAAGTGAAAAATCATTCAGGAGTGCTGTCCCCTTGTTTCTACACCATTACCAAATGTCCTGTGCATTGGAAAAAGTTTGGTACTAAGGTTAACCAGAAAGTAAGGTTTCTTGCTGGGGACTAGGCCCATCTCTGCCAATGGGTCAGGTGAGATATCCATGACACAAGTGAAAAATCATTCAGGAGTGTTGTCCCCTAGTTTCTACACCATTGCCAAATGTCCTGAGCATTGGGAAAAGTTTGGTACTCAGGTTAAACAGAAAGTAAGGTTTCCTGCTGGGGACTAGGCCCATCTCTGCCAATGGGTCAGGTGAGATAGCCATGACACAAGTGAAAAATCATTCAGGAGTGTTGTCCCCTTGTTTCTACACCATTGCCAAATGTCCTGAGCATTGCGAAAAGTTTGGTACTCAGGTTAACCAGAAAGTAAGGTTTCTTGCTGTGGACTAGGCCCATCTCTGCCAATGGGTCAGGTGAGATAGCCATGACACAAGTGAAAAATCATTCAGGAGTGCTGTCCCCTTGTTTCTACACCATTGCCAAATGTCCTGAGCATTGTGAAAAGTTTGGTACTCAGGTTAAACACAAAGTAAGGTTTCCTGCTGGGGACTAGGCCCATCTCTGCCAATGGGTCAGGTGAGATAGCCATGACACAAGTGAAAAATCATTCAGGAGTGTTGTCCCCTTGTTTCTACACCATTGCCAAATGTCCTGAGCATTGGGAATAGTTTGGTACACAGGTTAACCAGAAAGTAAGGTTTCTTGCTGGGGACTTGGCCCATCTCTGCCAATGGGTCAGGTGAGATAGCCATGACACAAGTGAAAAATCATTCAGGAGTGTTTTCCCTATGTTTCTACACCATTACCAAATGTCCTGTGCATTGTAAAATGTTTGGTACTAAGGTTAACCAGAAAGTAAGGTTTCTTGCTGGGGACTAGGCCCATCTCTGCCAATGGGTCAGGTGAGATAGCCATGACACAAGTGAAAAATCATTCAGGAGTGTTGTCCCCTTGTTTCTACACCATTGCCAAATGTCCTGAGCATTGGGAATAGTTTGGTACACAGGTTAACCAGAAAGTAAGGTTTCTTGCTGGGGACTAGGCCCATCTCTGCCAATGGGTCAGGTGAGATAGCCATGACACAAGTGAAAAATCATTCAGGAGTGTTTCCCCTATGTTTCTACACCATTACCAAATGTCCTGTGCATTGGAAAATGTTTGGTACTAAGGTTAACCAGAAAGTAAGGTTTCTTGCTGGGGACTAGGCCCATCTCTGCCAATTGGTCAGGTGAGATAGCCATGACACAAGTGAAAAATCATTCAGGTGTGCTGTCCCCTTGTTTCTACACCATTGCCAAATGTCCTGAGCATTGGGAAAAGTTTGGTACTAAGGTTAACCAGAAAGTAAGGTTTCTTGCTGGGGACTAGGCCCATCTCTGCCAATGGGTCAGGTGAGATAGCCATGAAACAAGTGAAAAATCATTCAGGAGTGTTGTCCCCTTGTTTCTACACCATTGCCAAATGTCCTGAGCATTGGGAAAAGTTTGGTACTAAGGTTAACCAGATAGTAAGGTTTCTTGCTGGGGACTAGGCCCATCTCTGCCAATGGGTCAGGTGAGATAGCCATGACACAAGTGAACAATCATTCAGGAGTGTTGTCCCCTAGTTTCTACACCATTGCCAAATGTCCTGAGCATTGGGAAAAGTTTGGTACTAAGGTTAACCAGAAAGTAAGGTTTCTTGCTGGGGACTAGGCCCATCTCTGCCAATGGGTCAGGTGAAATAGCCATGACACAAGTGAAAAATCATTCAGGAGTGTTGTCCCCTTGTTTCTACACCATTGCCAAATGTCCTGAGCATTGGGAAAAGTTTGGTTCTCATGTTAACCAGAAAGTAAGGTTTCTTGTTGGGGATGAGGCCCATCTCTGCCAATGGGTCAGGTGAGATAGCCGTGACACAAGTGAAAAATCATTCAGGAGTGTTGTCACCTTGTTTCTACACCATTGCCAAATGTCCTGAGCATTGGAAAAAGTTTGGTACTTAGGTTAACCAGAAAGTAAGGTTTCTTGCTGAGGTCTAGGCCCATTTCTGCCAATGGGTCAGGTGAGATAGTAGTAACCCTAGGCCTAGCATAAAGTCATTGAGAAGTGTTGTCCGCATGTTTGTGCACCCTTTGCACATGTTCTGGGCTCAGGGAAAAGTCTGGTACATGTCCTTACACCAAATGATCTATCGTGAATAGCATTAGCAAATTACGCGTTTAATATTAATTTGCGCCAATAATTTCAGCACTATTACTATGCGGAGATAGACAGCACACCTATACAGGAGGTTGGACGTCAGATAATTTGAAAAGTTATAGTACTGACGTAGTCAGTCCCATAGGCTTCAGCACCAAAGTCGGGCCGACGCTCACCGTAAGATCGGCAGTGGGCGTGACAGTTCTGTACTCTCACGCCGATGTAAGACGGATTACTAGTATATCAGCACGGGCCCGTACCAGCCACCAGTTTTTGCAGAAAACCTTTAGGAGGTGCCAGCGTCTTTTTTTGTCACAGCCTGGTCAGGTTATTCCAAGACATCTGATTCCGTCAGCACATCTTTACTGCGCGTCATCGTTTGAGTGTCTGCGGGTAGGATTTGAAACAGAAAACATGATTGAAGGGAAGGTAATGGATGGCTGATGTGTGCTTGGAGTACAAACATCCAAACTTCTCTCTACGCAGTGATCTCCAATAAGTGCTCCCCATCCATCCACGTAGCCCTGCCTGTGAGAGGTGCCATCTCTTCCTTCCCTGGAAGGACTGCAAATGATTGTAACAAGGTACGTACTGAGACATTTTTACACACTCTCCTTACACTCTGTTTCTCATCCTCATGAGAAAGCATTGATGGCAAGGTAATGGATGACTGATATGTGCTTGGAGTACAAACATCCAAACATCTCTCTACGCAGTGTTCTCTAATAAGTGCTCTCCCATACTGCGTTTGAGAGGTGCCATCTCTTCCTTCCCTGGAAGGACTCTACTTTGATCAAGTAAATGATTGTGTGAAGGTACGTACTGAGACATTCTTACACACTCTCCTTACACTCTGTTTCTCATCCTCATGAGAAAGTATTGTCTTGTATGAAGGCAAGGTAATGGATGACTGATGTGTGCTTGGAGTACAAACATCCAAACATCTCTCTACGCAGTGTTCTCCAATAAGTGCTCTCCCATACTGCGTGTGAGAGGTGCCATCTCTTCCTTCCCTGGAAGGACTCTACTTTGATCAAGTAAATGATTGTGTGAAGGTACGTACTGAGACATTCTTACACACTCTCCTTACACTCTGTTTCTCATCCTCATGAGAAAGTAGTGTCTTGTATGAAGGCAAGGTAATGGATGACTGATGTGTGCTTGGAGTACAAACATCCAAACATCTCTCTACGCAGTGTTCTCCAATAAGTACTCTCCCATACTGCGTGTGAGAGGTGCCATCTCTTCCTTCCCTGAAAGGACTCTACTTTGATCAAGTAAATGATTGTGTGAAGGTACGTACTGAGATATTCTTACACACTCTCCTTAAACTCTGTTTCTCATCCTCATGAGAAAGTATTGTCTTGTATGAAGGCAAGGTAATGGATGACTGATGTGTGCTTGGAGTACAAACATCTCTCTACGCAGTGTTCTCCAATAAGTGCTCCCTCATACTGCGTGTGAGAGGTGCCATCTCTTCCTTCCCTGGAAGGACTCTAATTTGATCAAGCGAATGATAGCAACAAGGTACGTACTGAGACATTTATACACACTCTCCTTACACTCTGTTTCTCATCCTCATGAGAAAGTATTGTCTTGTATGAAGGCAAGGTAATGGATGACTGATGTGTGCTTGGAGTACAAACATCCAAACATCTCTCTACGCAGAGTTCTCCAATAAGTGCTCCCCCATACTGCGTGTGAGAGGTGCCATCTCTTCCTAGGACTCTAATTTGATCAAGCGAATGATTGTACTTTTATAACACAAAGTTTATGTATATGTTTTACGTTTATGACCATCTGATCACGTGATTGCAAAACCGAAGGCGTGCCGTTCTCACGTGAGCAAAGATAGTGGATGTCACTAGTATTATCAGTATTACGTGAATGTGTAGTGCACTATTTACACTTAGTGCCATTCACTGCTAGTAAAAACGAGTGTGCGCCACTTCTAGATCTGTTAACGAGTGCCCTGTTAATGTTGCATGGCACTAGATAAAACTAGACTTTTTTTTGGCTGTACATGCATGTGTGTGCTCTTGCGATGCGTACATGTTAGCTTGCTGGCACACGGAGTTGCGATAGGTTTATCAACATACACGTGCATTGTACCCAAGAGTAGGGTATTATTATATAGACTTGACTTCCACTACTACACATGTATATAATATTATGCTTTATACACCGGTTCCTTTCTAATTGCCCGCACAATGTGCCCTGGGCGTTTATACAGTTCTGCAATTTTGCATCCGGTATATAGCAACGTGACTTGAACAGCTTCAGACTCACTGGCCTGGCAAAACTCCATATGGTAGGATGATTATTTACCTACCCTTTTATGATGTAGACGTACGCGCGTCCTTTCAATTACCGTAATGGCCAGTGTTCGCGCTGCGTGCAAGAGATAGCAAGTTAGCAACTCAGTAAGTAACGGTGGATTATTCAATCTTACTGCGATCTCGATTCTGTCCCCATGCAAGGTCTGAAAGACTAATGCTGCGTGTTTTGAACGAACTAGGCCCTGAAAACTGACATAGGTAAGGTTTTTTTTTTTTACCCCGTCTCATACACACAGTTCTTCATGGCGGATGCAGTTCCGTTACAATTTATACCATCGGACTGATCGGAGAAGCTAATTATGGCTGTTCGGTACTTTATAAGGCAGAAGGCTGTAGCAGCGAAGGTCGTATATGCAGCACAGTTACGTTATTCGAGGTAATGTACATATAGTTTATTTGTTATTGTATACATGCACAGAGGAATTCAAGGGTGCAAGCAAGTTGCTTGCACAAGGCAGCATCCCTACCCGAGAAAAGTGAGGAGGTAAGGTTTTATCTTATTGGCAACAATCTCAGATCGTGTATTGCATTATCAGAAACAGAAGACGCGCGGACAGAAACAGGCCTATATAGTTGGAGACTGAGGCAATTGACGCACAAAACGGAAGAGAAATTGTGTGTGTGTGTGTGTGTGTGTGTGTGTGTGTGTGTGTGTGTGTGTGTGTGTGTGTGTGTTTTGTGTGTCTTTTTCTAATTTGAGATTCACAGAAACTTAAAAGTGTGGCCAAGTTTATTTGCGAGCGAGGCGCGGTGTCAAAATGTATGGCGTCGATCGGCAGGCTGCATGTACTACGTACGGGGTGGGTTGAAAGCTCGTACAGAGTAGGTAGACGATCCAAACGGGGCCAGGTTGACAGTCGTACGGTGTTGTTAGACGATCCGAACAACTCGTACGGGGTAGGCAGACGAATTATCAGCGTGTGAAAACGTGCGACCAAACGAGCCTCGCTTCCACGGCCGTTTCCTATCGGTCCGCAAACGTGTACTGTCATCGTACAACCGGCTAACATCGGATCCAATTGGATCCGTGCGCAAGAACGTGCAGAGGCGAGCCCGGAATCATGCAAGTGAACCGCTGTGTATGTTCAATGCGCCGATGCATCGCCGTTGATAGCACATGTACTGAAGTTGAACTCACCGTTTATTCGTTTAGAAAATATTGAAATACTACCTTTTTCATATGGTCACATGACGCGTGGGCGTTAATTGCTTTATTTGCCTCCACGGAAATACATGGGCTAATTTTGGGGTTATGCTCGGTTTTTGATACTTTTCGATATGCTCTCTAGAGGGAAAATTGAAAAACATACGCTAAACGGCCGGCTAATGTAACATACCTTTTGCCTGTACTTCTATTGTAGAGCCGAATGCTATTACGTCACGCGATAAAAGCAATCATATTCATACATGGCCTGACCCATGTATCATTATGTACGTATAGGCCATTTCTGCCGTAGCTATATCTCTGCGCTGCGTTTGCATATGTTCGCGTACACATAGTCGTACAAGTACGTGTATACGTAGGGGCGGGACCCTCGGGGGGGGGGGGGGGGGGGGGGGGGGGGGGCACGGGCCCGTTGTGCCCCCCCCCCTGGATCCGCTACTGGTCTGCTAACTTCACTTGTGTGGTCATGAATTCTGATGTCTTCATCGTGCCACATTGTAGCTGTGACTGTGCGTGCAATTTATGTGACATTCAAAATGGCACTTACGTGTTTTGCTACTCGCGATCGTACAGTACCGTAGTTCCCAGTACTTAGGCGAGTTAGTATAGCGCGCGAAGCGCGCAGTACGGCGCCGAAGGCGCCTCGTCCGCGAAGCGGACTCGGGACGAGGCGGTGTTTTTTCAATGAAGAGTGTCTGGACAGCACCGCGGGTGCAATTTGACCCCGGATTCGGAGTCGGCATCGTCGGCGCTTCGCGCCTCGCAACCCTAACCCTAAAGCCCTAACTATCTCCTGATGTAAACATGCCTTCGGCATGTTATTACAGGCAAAGCAAGCCTCGGTTGTCTATATAAATCAACCACGGGTGCAGACCCACCGCAATCAGTACCGATAGGGCAGCTGGTAACTATATTCACCACTAACAGCATCCACACCAGATAAAATTTACTCTGTACATGCACAAACATGTACATACAGTAGTTCAGATCTACAACACAAAATGTGAGAAGTGAAAAACGTAGGCACGTATGTACACTCTACAAATGGAGGCTGCTTCAGTGGTGGTATTCCAATTTGTCCAATGCGAGCTGGTAACTCCACTTGTAGGTGATGGTTCCCCTACCATTAAGTCCTCTTGTAGTGTGGGGGTTAATGGTTTCACAGGTAGTGGCTTCTATTGCATTTGCAGTGATGAGCTGGTGTTAGTACTGTGTGGGGCTAGGATAGGGGGCCTTTGTGGCTGGCCCCAGTGTTTGGGGCCGGCTCCAGTTCAAGGTTCCACTCCACATGCTGAGGTCTACTTTTGTGACGACTCCATTCAATCCTGGTAATGTGGCAGCTGGCAGCTCCCCTGTTGGCAGTCTGATTACACCATATGTAAGAGGGGTGGGTGGGTGGGTGGGTAGGTGGGAGGGCTGGTTGTGTGGAGACTGAGAGTGCTATTGAGTAGGGGATGGCCTGGGCCTCGGATAGTAAAGGATACAAATTGCAGTAAAGGAGGATAGGTAGTGGGAGATAGGGCCATGGGGGCGAATGGGGAGGGGGGGGGGGGGGGCGCCGATTCCTATCGCAGTGTGAGAACTGCATTATTGTGGGGGCCCCCAATGACCCTGTAGGATTTTTTAGTACCTGGTTCCTCCCTTGCTGGCAGTTTGATAACTCCTTCTGCATGTGCCTCATGCACTGGTTCTAACTGGACATGTAGTGTGGGGCTATTAAGATAACTTGCATTAATACATGGTTCTGTCCACTTGCAGTGAGGGAGTGGACCTGGTTAGACCCAGGGCCATTACAGGGTATAAATGGGACCAATGAATTGACCGCACAACAGACACACATACAGAGTATAAATGGGAGCATGAATATGATCCTAAAACAGACTCAAGTACAGGGTGTAAATGGGAGCATGAATTAGACCCCACAACAGACAAAAGTACAGGTTGTAAATGGGACCATGGATTTCATCACAAGTACAGGGTGTAAAGCAGACCATGGATTTGACCCCAAAACAGACAAAAGTATAGGGTGTAAATGGGATCACGCATTTGACCCCACAACAGACACAAGTACAGGGTGTAAATGGGACCATGGACTTCATCACAAGTACAGGGTGTAAAGCAGACCATGGATTTGACCCCAAAACAGACAAAAGGATAGGGTGTAAATGGGACCATGGATTTCATCACATGTACAGGGTGTAAAGCAGACCATGGATTTGACCCCAAAACAGACAAAAGTACAGGGTGTAAATGGGACTATGGATTTCATCACAAGTACAGGGTGTAAAGCAGACCATGGATTTGACCCCAAAACAGACAAAAGGAAAGGGTGTAAATGGGACCATGGATATCATCACACGTACAGGGTGTAAATGGGACCATGGATTTGATCACAAGTACAGGGAGTACATCGGACCATGGATTTGACCCCACAACAGACAAAAGTACAGGGTGTAAATGGAGCCAATGAATTGACCCTAAACAGACTTAAGTACAGGGTGTAAATGGGACCATAGATTTGACCCTAAAACTGATTTAAGTACAGGGTGTAAATGGAACCATGGATTCGACCACAAAACAGACAAAAGTATAGGGTGTAAATGGGACCATGCATTTGACCCCACAACAGACACAAGTACAGGGTGTAAATGGGACCATGGATTTCATCACAAGTACAGGGTGTAAAGCAGACCATGGATTTGACCCCACAACAGACATACGTACAGGGTGTAAATGGGACCATGCATTTGACCCCACAACAGACACAAATACAGGGTGTAAATGGGACCATGGATTTGATCAAAAGTACAGGGTGTAAATCGGACCATGGATTTGATCACAAGTACAGGGTGTAAATAAGACCATGGATTTGATCACAAGTACAGGGAGTACATCGGACCGTGGATTTGACCCCACAACAGACAAAAGTACAGGGTGTAAATGGAACCATAGATTTGACCATAAAACAGATTTAAGTACAGGGTGTAAATGGAACCATGGATTTGACCCCACAGCATACACAAGTACAAGGTGTAAATGGGACCATGGATTTGATCACAAGTACAGGGTGTAAAGCAGACCATGGATTTGACCCCACAACAGACACAAGTACAGGGTTAAATGGGACCATGGATTTGATCACATATACAGGGTGTAAATTGGACCATGGATGATTTGATCACAAGTACAGGGTGTAAATGAGACCATGGATTTGATCATAAGTACAAGGTGTAAAGCAGACCATGGATATGACCCCACAACTGACAAAAGAACAGGGTGTAAATGGAACCATGGATTTGACCCCACAGCATACTCAAGTACAGGGTGTAAATGGGATCATGGATTTCACCCCACAATAGACACAAGTACAGGGTGCAAATGGGACCATGGATTTGACCTCACAACAGACACAAGTACAGTGTGTAAATTTGATCCCACAACAGACACAAATATCCCACAATAGACACAAGCACAGGGTGTAAATGGAACCAATGATTTGACCCCAAAACATACACAAGTTTAGGGTGTAAATGGGACCATGGATCTGACCCCAAAACAGACACAAGTACAGGGTATAAATGGAACCGTGGATTTGACCCCACAGCATACTCAAGTACAGGGTGTAAAGCAAATGGAATCATGGATTTGACCCCACAATAGACACTAGTACAGGATGTAAATGGGACCATGGATTTGACCCCACAACAAACACAAGTACAGGGTGTAAATGGGACCATGGATTTGATCCCACAACAGACACATACACCATGTATATCCCACAATAGACACAACAAGTACAGAGTTTAAATGGGACCAATGATTTGACCCCAAAACATACACACGTTTAGAGTGTAAATGGGACCATAGATCTGACCCTAAATCAGACTAAAGTACAGGGTGTTAATGGGACCATGCATTTGACCCCACAACAGACACAAGTACATGTACAGGGTGTAAATGGGACCATGGATTAGATCTCACAACAGACACAAGTACAGTGTGTAAATGGGACCATGGATTTGATCACAAGTACAGGGTGTAAATTGGACCATGGATTTGATCACAAGTACAGGGTGTAAATCGGACCATGGATTTGAACCCACAACAGACACAAGTACTAGGTGTAAATGGGAGCATGAGTTTGACCCCACAACAGACACTAGTACAGGGTGTAAATGCGACCATGAATTAGATCTCACAACAGACCAAGTATAGGGTGTAAATGGGACCATGGATTTGATCACAGGTACAGGGTGTAAATGGAACCATGGTTTTGTCCCCACAACACACACGAATACAGGGTGTAATTGGGACCATGGATTTGATCACAAGTACAAGGTGTAAATGGGACCATGGATTTGACCCCGCAACAGACAAAAGTACAGGGTGTAAATGGAACCATGGATCATGGATTTGACCCCACAATAGACACAAGTACAGGGTGTAAATGGGACCATGGATTTGATCACAAGTACAGGGTGTAAATGGGACCATGGATTTGATCACACGTACAGGGAGTAAATGGGACCATGGATTTGACCCCAAAACAGACATAAGTACAGGGTGTAAATGGAACCATGGATCATGGATTTGACCCCACAATAGACACAAGTACAGGGTGTAAATGGGACCATGGATTTGACCCCACAACAGGCACAAGTACAGGGTGTAAATGGAACCATGGAGCATACTCAAGTACAGGGTGTACATGGGATCATGGATTTGACCCCACAATAGACACAAGTACAGGGTGTAAATGGGACCATAGATTTGACCCCACAACAGACACAAGTGCTGGTGTAAATGGGATCATAGATTTGACCCTAAACAGACTCAAGTACAGGGTGTAAATGGGATCATGCATTTGACCCCACAACAGACACAAGTACAGGACCATGGATTTGACCCCACAATTGATACACCTACAGTGTGTAAATGGGACCATGGATTTGACCCCAAACTACACAAGTACAGGATGTACATGTAAATGGACCATGGATTTGATCCCACTGCAGGGACCATGGATATTATCCCACAACAGACACAAGTGCACGGTGTAAATGGGACCACCGTCGTCACTGTACAAGCATAGATCTAGTAACCTTTCTCACGATCGTCGTATTCGCACCGCTCGAACTTCACGTCCGCCGATTGAAACTCTTATGATCTTGTCTTCAGTTGACGTCGCCATAAAGTTTATGTACGCAGAAGATAACGAAATAGGGATCGTATAGTATAACAACTGCATGTGAGTCCGACCGGGAGATGGATTCACGTATCCAGCGCAGAGTAGGTGTGGCTATAAGTTATCGAAGTGTCAGCCCACAGGAAGTAGTTGCATATTCATGTATTTGGTGCATGGAAGTGGGTCACGCACGTACAACGGCGCGATTCGAGCGGGAAACTTGTACCAACTTTGCGCCGCTGTATCTCCGTAACGGATGACATAAAAATTAACGAACAGAACAAATCGATAGGTATACGACCTCTCTACCTACAAACCGAATTTGAAGCGAGTTGATTACTCCTACAGAAAGTTATGGCAGGTTTGAACCCACAGGGGTATCGGACGTTGCAATACTGGCACGGAGCAAGTGCAAGACACCAAAAAGTATTTTGCCATAGAGAAATGGTGTAGTATGAAGTGTTGAAAATAGGAAGTTGATAGCCTTAACCGTTCGGAAGATATAGCAATTCAAAAGAGAAGCATTTTTATAACATTTTATATATATATACGAAGGGCCATTTTGTCGGAAACTGTCCCATATATATAATTATATATATATATATAATTATATAATTATAATTATGTATAAAATATTATATAATGTACGGAAATGTACGCTGTACATAAGTATCAAACTCTTCTTTTTCACTCGAACTCATTGTAAAGCACAAATTCTATGACATGTGCTATTATCTCGTGCCCAGCACCATCGGCCGGTTACGTAACGGGCCATCCGGTTACGTAACCGGCCGTCCGGTTACGTAACCGGTCGATGGTTACGCATCCGTGCGGAACATATATCCCACACACCTACAATTACTTTTGGTGGAGGGGTGGATTGTTTCATGCGTTTAGCTTATGTAATGGATGATGCAGCTTGTTTGAATATAGTTTGTGTTGTTTGCTAGGTGAATCTAGATGGCATCATGTTGACAGTTGTATGGTGGGAGTGGTACTGTGGTGATGTGAGGTACTGGGGTGATGGTGGGTGGAGAGAGGGTGAAATAGTGATGTAGAACACAGTTGTGGTTGGGTGATGGAGGGGTATAGTGGTGATGGAGGTATCATGGTCGGTGGAGGTTACAGTGATGATGGTAGGTGAGGGTACAGTTGTGATGGATGGGTGGAGAGATGATGGTGAAAGGGGAAGGGTACAGTGGTGGTGTAGGAACAGATGGTGATTTGCTAGATGTATAGAGTAATAAGATTTAATGTAGACTAATGGGTGGGAGATTGTAGGTGGTATGTATAGGCTTTGGGAAATTTTACGTGGTGTGTGGACTTTAGAATGTTATGTGTGCCTGTGAGATAGTGCTTGTGGGATGATGAGTGCCTCTGTGTGATATGTGCCTCTGTGTGATACATATATAGGCGTAGAGTACATGTATGTGTGGGCTGAGGGGTTCAACTCCCCTCCCTCCCTCCCCCTCCGCGTACTTAATTTCATTGACCCATTCCTACACTCCAGTGGCATGTAACTCTGCAGTAGTGTATACTTCCCCATATTAGAATATTTGGCCAAACGCGAGGGGCCTTCCTTCCACCTGCCTCACCCCCTTTAGTTCTAATTATTGCACACATACTCTATATTCTGTTTGAATATGCCTTTATCTGTAGAAGCAGCTTATTTTGACCCATTCCCGTATTTTCTAGGCCACAAATGAAGCTTTACTGCATTTCAAGTTATGTTTTAACTTTGCTCACACAAGCTTCATATACATGTATATCCCCACACACCTACAATTACTTTTGGTGGGGGAGGGGGGGGGGGGGGGACTGTTTCATGTGTTTAGCGTATGTAATGGGTGATGCAGCTTGTTTGTGTATAGTTTGCGTTGTGTGCTAGGTGATTTTGAGAGTTGTTGACAGTTGGATGCTCGGTGGATGGAGGGGTACTGTGGTGATGTGATGAAAAATGGAGGTACTGGGGTGATGGTGGGTGGGGAGAAGGTGAAATGGTGATGTAGAACACAGTGGTGATTGGGTATATGGTGATGGAGGTATAGTGGTGATGGAGGTATAGTGGTGATGGAGGTATAGTGGTGATGGAGGTATAGTGGTGATGGAGGTAGAGTGGTGGGTGGGTTGTTGTGATGGAGGGTGGGGGAGGGAGAGGAAGTGTACAGTGGTGATGTAGGAACACGATGGAGATTTGGTAGATGTATGGGATGTGTGGGGTAATAAGAATGTATGTAGACTAAGTGGTAAGTGGTATGTATTGATGTTGGGATGTGTGGACTTTAATGTTTATTTGTGTGCCTGTGTGATATGTGCTTGTTGGGTGATGAGTGCCTCTGTATGTGATATGCGCCTCTGTGTGATACATAGGCGTAGAGTGTATGTGGGCTGAGCTCAATCCCCTCCCTCCCTCCCCCGTGTACTTATAAAAAATGTAACTGACCCATCCCTACACTCCAGTGCATGTACATTAACACTGCAGTAGTGTAACGAGGGTACTCTCCCCATATAAGTATTTTGGCCAAATGCGAGGGGCCTTCCTTCTGCATGCCTCACCCTCTTTAGTCGTACTTATTCAAGGGTTTACTACAGCACACACACACCAAGCTAAATGAAACTATGCCTACCCCTATTCCTCCCCTTACCTACCACTACCCCTATTCCTCCCCTTACCTACTACTACCCTACTCCTCCCCTTACCTACTACTACCCTACTCCTCCCCTTACCTACTACCCCTACTCCTCCCCTTACCTACCACTACCCCTACTCCTCCCCTTACCTACCACTACCCCAACTCCTCCCCTTACCTACCACTACCCCTACTCCTCCCCTTACCTACTACCCTACTCCTCCCCTTACCTACTACCCCTACTCCTCCCCTTACCTACCACTACCCCTACTCCTCCCCTTACCTACTACCCCTACTCCTCCCCTTACCTACCACTACCCCTACTCCTCCCCTTACCTACCACTACCCCTACTCCTCCCCTTACCTACCACTACCCCTACTCCTCCCCTTACCTACCACTACCCCTACTCCTCCCCTTACCTACCACTACCCCTACTCCTCCCCTTACCTACCACTACCCCTACTCCTCCCCGGCCTTACCTACCACTACCACTACTCCTCCCCTTACCTATTACTATGGTGCTTGTGGCTCCGTGTAATGTGCACTTATTGTATCATGTATTCATATGTGTGATGTGTGCTTGTCTATGTGATTGTGTGCAACATTACTAGAAGTGCTTTGGTCATCTGTCACGACAGGTTGGAGCTGAACATGTCTACAGGGATGGAGGATCACACAAACTTCCATCCTCACACAAACTAAAACTGATTTGAATATTTTCTGCATTCTTGTAAAGGTGCTTTTAAAATGAATCAATTTCAAGGCTTATACAATGTTTTATTGCACACATGTGTACTGGGCTATTGACACGCATGGCACCAACAACATGCTGTACATTAAGCCAGCCAGGTTGTATGAAGAACGCTGTTAGCTTGCCTATGTTAGGGCAAAACCCCTATTCAGGCCAGAACGTTAGGTATTTGTTGTGATCCTCTTGGAGAGAGGGATCCACAGATTGAATGCACAAACTGACTCACACATCTACATGTACATTCCACACACTCGCGCGCACACACACACACACACACACACACACACACACACACACACACACACACACACACACACACACACCTAAACATATTCATGCTTTAAGGTCAGCCCTTACAATGCAAGCAGCTGCTATCCTATGTCCAGACATGTCAACAAGCCATAAATGGAAGATATCTGGTTTATATAAGCACATTCATCAGAAATAGTTCCTATTCTGATCTGGAATGAGACTTTAAAACTCAAAACCTTTTACATTTTTCTGACAAAATGGTCACTCGGACAGTAAAACGCACAGAAGCTAATGCATATTATCTTACCCCTTTTATATAATAAGCAAAAAATGTGTGTGTCCCACCCCCACCACCTTTCCGCCCCTCCATCCTTACACCTAGCTGACCAAGCTCAATTCCATATGGATATGTGTATACACACTACTAGTACTGCTGTTAGTCATGCAGAACAGTGATCTCTCATCTGGCATCACAGCTTGCCACTCTTACATGCAGACCCAAGTTGACTGTACTTGCAGACATCTATGGCAGGCTCAACCTCCATCTGGTGAGGGCCAACGCCACTGCCATTCTCTGATTTGATTTAACTATAGGCTATGTTTAAGATTGTACTATAAATATTGTATTGTGCATTCAAATATTTATAATGAAAGATACAAAATTAATTATAATAATGCTTGATGCATTGCACATTTAACACATTTAAATCATATTAAATTAATTTTTAATTTTATGTTTGCAAATGGATTTGTAAACTAATGTGAGAAATAATGGAAGGAATGCTTTGACATTGTAGCAACTGAAAGGATTGTACCATGTATTGCAATAGAAAGGATTCTTACAATTTTTAATATATATCCTATCTTGGTGTGATAAATGACACACCAGCAAATTAAAACTGATATATATCAGCCATACATTACTTAGAAGTAAATAAAAAAAACTGTTTAATAGTAACTGATCCTATGAAATATATATTTATTTTTTAAATACATTTACAGCAGGTATCGTCAGTATATAACTCATACACATGCAGGTTAACTATTATACAAAAGTACATAAAATGCAATATACCTACGTACTTTGACAGATTAATAATGCGTTACAGTAAATGAAACAAATAAGACTACTTTTTAATACAGTTACAGTAGGTATATATCGTCAGTATATAACTCATACACATGCAGGGGTTCTCTATTATATAAAAGTACATAAATGCATATGCTAACGATACCTAATTAATAATGCGTTACCAGTAAATGAAACGAATAAGACTACTTAGCAACCTACATCATGCTCTTTGCCGACATATAAAGGATGACAATTAATGAAGTGATTATAATTTTAATGTTCAATCATACATGTACACAGTGGTTTTAAAGAGGATTTTAAAACCCTTTATAGAATCAAAACTTGATTTGTACATGTGCTGCTAAGAATACACTGTTATTGGAACACATCTATATACATACATGTATGTGTGCACATGCATATGTAAGGATGCAGTATCGGACATTGTAAAAAATGAAACAACTGTAAGATATACTCGAACGCAATGTTAAAACATTTCCCGAAGTCACTTTCACTTGCATTGTACCAGTAGTTTATAAATATGCAACCGATTAATAAATCAAAAACTTCTCTATCGAGAAAGTGATTGGTGGGATGTAGGATTGGTGGTGCAAAAAGCAAGGAAACAAGGTACAGTATGTAAAAGTGAGGTTTGGTAACTCACAGTCCTGAATTTGCAAATGAAGAAGCCTATTTGCAAATGTAGGACTGTTATATAGTTGTAGCCTTTGTAGGATCCTACCAAACCTCACTTTAACATACTGTACCTTGTTTCCTTGCTTTTTGCACCACCAATCCTACATCCCACCAATCACTTTCTCGATAGAGAAGGTTTTGATTTACTTGTTCCCCTAATTTTATTGTCTCTGCCAGAAGAGTTTAATATAATCTATGGCCTAGTGTATTCGTTGCAATCAGGCGATGTATAGGACGCTTAGTGTGTACTCTGAGTATATAGGCCTCTTTTTTAGTTTATTGATAGGCCTACCTTTGTTCTTCGGATATCTTAAACTCAGAGTTCTCCTTGCTAACAAGCCGTTGTCTTTGGCTTGGTCCTTTGCTGAATTAGAACCGCCTGTTGTAAACGTGTCTGCAGCTGTGTACGTATGCGTAGCCTGGCAACCAGTGCCGGATTAAGGGTCACTGGGGCCCCTGGACTAGTTATTTTCAAAGGCATCCCCCCCCCCCCCCCCCCCCCTAGTCTCGGACCCAAATGTACGTAACGATGATTATCGCTTACAGCTACGTGATGTTATACTGTAAGCGATAATCATCGTTACGTACATTTGGGTCTGGGTACGAGACTACCCCTCCTCCCCCCTCCCTTTATTGAGTCTCAATCGTTGCGCATGGAATTAAATATACTAAATGAAGTGATTAGTACTATTGTATAAGAAGTACAACTATACAAGTTGTGCAAAAAGGATTTACATTTTTACAACTTTTCGACACTTTGCAGCCACATAATGTCTTCAAATTATATCTGCTGTAGCACTTCAGACTCAATTGCCATGAGTGATAGTCAGTTAAGTCTGTCTTGATGCATGCATGTTCTTTTCTCATTTTTGATAAGCCTTAGCTTGGAGAACGATCTCTCTCCTGATGCATTGATTGCCATCAAACTCAAGTACATTTGATAAGCAATTTCAACATTTAGAAAGGTTGATTGGAGACAATGGTTAAAAATAATACTGTACAGATTAATAGCTGTGCATGTGAATGTACATGCCGGCATTTCTTTGTCTGAATTCAAACGTTCGATAAAACAAGAGAAGTGTTTGAACTCTTGTGGAAAGCTAAGCTCCAAGTCATTAGGATAGCATTGCTTTAAGTTTTGAGCCGCCTTTTCTATTTCGTCTGCTCCCATGCTTCGAAATTCTGTAATAAATCCGAAGCGCTTGTGCACCACATCATATGCCTGTGTGCGTAACGTCAAGGCCTGTGACAGTTTATCCAATATTGGAAGGAATACTTCGATGCGAAACTTATCATGCTGATGAAGCACCAATCCGTTAGATTCATCACCGAATTGCGTTTTTGGTTTCCTTATTCTTTTTTTCGGCATCCTTATATTAAGCACTTGGATCCTTTTGTTTCGCACGCATCTCAATAGCATCAAAGTTCCCTCTAAGTTCTGACACGAAGTCCTGGAGTGACTGTATAGCAGTTTGACAGCTGTTCCTAGCTCAATTTTAGCACTTTGAAGAGCCATGCTAACTCTGTTGAACCTTTTCAAAATGATGTTCCAAAATACAGCCATGAAAACAGTGTCCAGGTAAGATAACGAAATATGAAGGCCGTTATAGCTTCTTAATTGTTGGGTATCTGCTCGCTGTTCAGGATCTTGCGCAATATGTAGAAGAGCAGCTCGAATATTATCGTATCCTTCTGACAGTGCTTTAGTAGCTTCAGCACGAGCTGACCATCGCGTATCGGACAAAGACTTGAGCACTCTTTTTTCCCCTTCAAGATATTGTACAAGTACAAGTATCCCCTATCTGCTTGTACTAGCACTAAAAAAGGTGAACAGTTTCTGAACCAAGCTGAAGAAATTTGTTGCTTCCACACAGGATTCAACAGCGCAAACACCTATTAAATTTAGTGAAAGTGCAGCACAAGGCACGTACAATGCCAACGGATTTACATCACATAGTTTATAGCTTGCATACCGTTATATATATTTCCCAGACATGTTTGCTGAATTATTGTAGGTCTGTCCGCGCATGTACATAATATCTATACTATGTTTTTCAAGAAACTGCACTGCTGTAATGGCAAGGAATTCACCTGTATGACTCTGGATAGGTAAAAAAAGAAGAAAACGCTCTTGTATGTTATGCGACTGCTTATTTACATATCGTACTATAACCGTAAGCTGGTCTAGATGACATGCTTGGGTCATTTCACGGCATTTCATCACCAGCTAACAACTGTAGGTCTTATTTGTATGAAAGGGCACGTTTGGAAATAAAATGCAACTTTTTTAAGCTAATCTCGTCATCTTACGACGTTCCTTCTACGTGATGAACGGAAGACTAAGAACAAAAATTAAATGGCGGAATTTTGGTACTGACTTGTCACTCCACGTAAACGGCACTGTTTAGCGAAGCTCACGTTATATGTGCTTATCTGTCATGTTTGTGATGGATTATATGCGAGCTGGCGAGTAAAGGCAACGCTTCGTTACCGTTTTAAAACGCTCGATCGAAAACCACGCCCACTAAAGCCAATCCTGGACCCCCCCCCCCCCCCCCCACATAGGGACAAGAACAGGGGCACAGTATGTTATCCTATCCTGGAATGGGGGCACAGTATGTTATCCTATCCTGGAATGGGGACACAGTATGTTATTCTTATCATGGAATGGGGACACATGATCATGCATATTTTGCACAACGGCCATAGGCATGGCGTTGCATTGTTTGGACGAGAGATCAATATATGCAATACGGTTATCACGCCATTTACGGGTGAAGGAAGGGTGTGAAGCAATGCATGCTACCTTTTCGACATCGTGTGACCTTTCCAGTTACAGTGTGACCGCTAATACAATTGATTAGTATATAGTTGTTACATGTACGCATATACTGTATGTACATTTACAGAGCTGAAAGTTAATTCAATTATGTATTAAACTATCCAATGACCAATTCACGTGACTGCCTGGGAGTTTACCTTTTCGCTGGTTCGACGTAACGTCGGGAACAGTATTAATGGATTCCTGGTGCGTGGCTGAACAAGAGCGCTAAAAGTAAGAGTGCATCGCTATAGTTGTTATTTATACATTCAATTCGTCTCAACACAGATCGTGGCATGTATTGCTTCTCTGCCTCCTGTCGCATTTATGCATGACCATCCCACTTGTGTGCATTTCAGAATGAAAGTAGCACAAGCTAAACCCTACCAGTTATGCATTTGCTATGAGGATTCACTTCAATAGCGCAGTGAGGTACCAAAGACTGAAAGGTAAGTGAAACAATTAGATTTAATAGTGTGATATTATTTTTAGATGGAGATCAGATGTTATTGGTGCCCAATTCATGCTTTCTTTTTGATATACAGATCTGTCCCAGTTCTCAATCAACTTTGTGCTTATGTTATTTTGTACTGTGTAAAGCTAATTATATATTTTTAATAACCTGCAACATATTTCAGTACATGGAATTAATTGACATAACCCGTAAATTAACCACGTATCTTCCAATTGCCAATACGTCATACAATAATTTTTACGTACAAGTACGCGGTGAACGTACGGTGTTTGCCCGGTTTCGTTCAAAATTGCACGTACGCTAAATCCAAACTCATCCGTGCGCGTACAAATTAGCTTCCGGGACCGTGAAATCATTCGTATGAAATCGGTCCACTCGCGGTTAGGATGCAAATGGCTCGCGTAACTCGGAAGCATCAGTGCTCTTCCGGTCGATATTACGTGCTGTCTCGGGCCCGCAATCAAAGCCCTGAATTGCTGTGATACCCATCTATCCTAGCTCCGAGCATTTGGAGTCATTAGCTTGCATTTGGAGCTTTCTAGACTCAGTGGCCTGGGCAGCAGCTGTGACCGACACTCACGCATCCAAAAAAAGAAAATATTTTAAATAATCCATGAACTGACAGATTTAATTTAGCGGTGAGTAAGATGTCAGCTGGACTGGTCCTGACTCTACTGTATAAGATGTACACTGAAGTATTTTAAGTGCGTACTCAAAGGAAGCGGTCTATGTCGTGTTAGTTCAGTACTATTATCAGCGTCGGCTGAGCTCTTGATCTGTCGCTGCACCTGTAATTACGTTATTCTTGCAACGTCACGAAGATCACAATTACACGTATGTTATTTGGTGAGTATTTTATGCCAACGGCATACAAATAAAATTAGCGTATAAAAACTGCAGGCAATTTGCATTAAGATTTCTAAAAACTGATTGGCGCTTATATTAAGTCGAATGTTTGCAGCCGTATATACATGGACGTTTAATAGCCCCTGTCGACCTGATCTGAAATACGACGAGCTGGCTTGCATGGGGGCGTGTAGCTCAAATTGCTACCATGCAGATATGCCAGACACATAAACAGACACTTGAAGGTTAGCTTGCGTACTTTATAAAAGTGATATCGTAGTTTTCATGTGATCATTATGCAGAAATACGTGCTGATTCTCAAAAATATATTTCCGTGCAACCTTAAAGCATGTTCTATTTAAGAAAAACTGAAGGAAAAATGGGTTTCTACTATTTGTGACAAGCGCTGTACTGTATCTGATATAAATTCCTCAGCAGAGGTGGGTTCGTCCCCAGACCCACATACGCAGCAGCGGGACTTTAGTATCCCTGAACTACCTAAACCCGCAGGTGTTAGCATTTCAGCTATGGAAATCCTCATGCAACCCATGCCATGCCTAGATCACTTTTTGAAAACAAGCATCTATTATCGCTCGCTATATAAATGCCTTCAGGCTGTGTTTTTTAAAAACTTATAAGCTTCCCTTAGTCAGTTGCAAGCAGCGCTGGTAAACAACTGGAACGCTACATGTAAGTAAGATCGAGCCCAATTTGGCTGGAAACGAGGGCCAACGATAATGACAATTTTAGATGGATACAGTTACGTGACGGATTCCAATCCATGCATCTATTGACAACCCTTGGTATAGCAAAGATAAAAGACGCGCGATAAAACATCGGCCTACTGATGGAAGTAATCTTTGTACTACTGGCGCTACTGTTCCACGTGACGCCGTCAAGGTCCACCGATGGTGAGTGTACGCTATAGCATGTTATCTCTCACACTAATTTAATCCGCTGGTTTCTTTGTGCGTAAGTATAAATAAAGTGCGCAACGATCGAACGAAAGGCCACATATCGGAAGCTATGTCATACTATTACCAATCTAGTACTGTAGAATACCTTCATTAATGCAGTAAAGCTTAGAAAGCTCGGGCAATATATATATAGAGATAACGCTCACTCGCCCCACAGTAAATAAATAAACGTTTCCCCAGAAATCATCGCCGCGGTGAGGCGCTCTTCAGACCGTATTCAGGCGCACCCCTAATGTACAACGGGTGATCGGCACGCCTGTATATGAGTGGCCACTAGTCCTGCGAGGCCTCATATTTATGTTATCACAGTCATGGACTCAAGGCCTACCAGACACACTCAGGTTAGATACAAATGAGTGAAACAAGATATAAAAACGGATTTTTGATGTAGGAGTTGGAAACAACGAATCAGTTAAGGAAATTACCTACATTTAGCAATTTCAGGTAGGTAGATTTTAGTGCATGTCTTTTATATATATATATACCTGGTAGAATAGCTCGCTGTACGTGATGTATAGATTTACGAGTAGAGAGAGATTTGGAATTTTTGTGGTGTATCAGGGAGTATGCTACGAAGTGTCTTGAACATGATACGACATACATACAATTGGATTCCAGCTATAGCCTACTGTATTTGGATAGCGGTGGCAACGTAACTGGCAAATACCTCAATATAACATAATGAAACTGTCTCACGCAAAACGGTTTAGAATGCTCAGACAATGGCATGGAGATAACCTTCATCCATTCCTAGACCCGAACCCTTCTCCTCGTCTTTCCCGATTGACATACGTTGTGGTTTTGCCTCTACATGTACGCCATATACATGTGTATAGGTATGGATTACAACAACTAACAAGTTCCCATACATTGTAGAGTGTGTGGGCAGAGGCTATAACGAAGTACAGGGCAAAGAAAAGGATCAGCTATGAGTGCTCAGCTGAGCTGAAAATAGCTTTTGACATTGACACGTCTAAGGGTGATGTCACCCTGAGATGTTCTGCATGCAATGTACGCTGAGCATGGTGAGAACCATCTGTGCCATCACAAAGGGAGTGCATCACAAATGTGCAGTGATGCTATTTGAGTGGCAAAATATGACATCGCATAGTGTAGGCATGCGCTTGTAAGTACTTCCGTGCGCATGCATGCTCAAGTGGACACAGCAGGAGGCCAACACTTGGCAGGCAGGCATATCACACTTAGATTGCCCCTCCTCCAGTTCTCCATAGTGAGCCTAGCCCACCTTTGGCAAAGCGCTGACAACCTTTCAATGCTTAAGGAGTTGAAATATGCACTGTGTTCCATCATCCTCTCACAGCCACTAGAAGTGCAATGTGGTGCACTGGTGTGCTCCAAATGCCTTCGGGAGTGCATGGATAGCAACATTTGGTGCTATGAACTGTCCCTGCTGCTCAGAGGATGGTCCCCTGCTGCTCAGAGGATGGTCCCCTGCTGCCTGGTTTCATCCCATGTCAGACCAGCATCCAGTGCAATTCTCCTGCTGCTGTCGGATGTTCTGGTACAATGTATGAAAAAAATCTCTAGGTAAACTGTTCCAAAAAGAGGGCTCTCACAAACTGATTGAACATTGGAGATTTACTCCAGGAAAAGAAAATGTCATCATAGTAGGGTGCGTTATATTACAGGGCCTAGAGAGCCATATCAGTTCATACCTAAATTTATGACTCGATTTTGTAAACGGAATGTATGCATGCTTCTTTACATACCACTGTCACCAGAGATGGTCGTGTAAACAGGTGCAGGAGGGCTAAGTGAGAATCCTTTAGGATATATAGCTAGAGCTATAGTAATCGGGAATGAGATAGGGTGTCCCCTTACGTGGCCGTGTAAAACACATTCTCAGCTATACAGAGCCGGACTGCTAGCTCGTCTGATAAGATATATGGTGTCATATTGCGGGAGGAGTGTGGGGGGGATGAGATGGTGCATGGTGGTGGGGTAGTTCCTTTCAGAGTTTTCTATATTGCGTGCACTTAGACCACAAGTACACCTGAAGGCAATTCGATGTTTCCAGCACAATCTGAGGGGGGAAAAGAGTAAATTCAGGATAGTACAATGTGCAATGTCAGTGGTGGATCCAGGGGGGGGGGGGGGGGGGGGGTCCAGATAAAAAATGCTGTTATATTAATTATTATAGTGCAAAGTACATCGAACACTTAAAGAAAGCAATCCCTATAAAGTGCTGTACTTCTACGTGGCCATGAGGTCCACCTTTCATTCGAAAATCATTTGCCCATTGCGAATAGTTGTCAGTATTGTAACGCCACGTCTTTTTATTTTGTCCTAATGTACCACGGGAGATGTGCATATGTTTTGATTATAAGTAGTGTATAGAGATGTATGATGATTGGGAAAATGTAATTAGACACTAATGAACCATCACGGTTCAGCAGCAAAATTCAAAATTCATTTTCCAGTGAGTCTCTCTACATGCATGTATGTTGGGAAAGCCACTTGTGGATGAGCTCCTGTAACTGTATCATGGCATTCAAACAAGGATGCCAAAATCAATAATTTCATTTACACACACATGCACACATGGACATCATCCAAATATCATGAAACTTTGTAGTATCATTAACTTGTACTTATATACTAAATTGTGCATGAAAAGACATATTCAAGACTCATTTGCAAGATTTTACAAAAAAAAATTGAATGCGTCTGACATTGATGGATGGTGAAGTAGCTAGAATTTAGGCTATTGCAAAGCAGCCTTATACAGCCAATTGCCTTTTTCGACCACATTCTACAGCCAATTGCCTTCCGCGATCGAGCAATTCAATGCATGAAGTGGGGTAAACCGCTCAAGTATAATGGAGCAAGTTCCTACGCTTCTTTGTATACTTCTAAAACTTTACAATTTCTAATCCAATTTTGACGCACTTTTTTTAGATCGACTATTTACGGACTCGCGTACGCGATTTTGTCAACTATACCTAATTTACAGCCAAGGACCTCCAGGGGCGGCGGAAGGTGTTTTGAGTTCCTTTCAGAATTTTGCTATCTTGTGTGACCTCCTACAGACATAATGGCAGAGCACTGTAACAAAGCTAAGATTGCAGACATGAAAATATGCGTTCGGTCATAGATAGAATAAGAATAGAAATGCGCAATTGTCAACCTCTAAGTAAGCTTTTAACAGTGTAACGAGGGAGAGCCTGATGTGCTCACGTGATTCGCTATCTATGGGGAATCACTCACATGTTATCCACAATGTATATTGTATAATCCTAACACTACTCGTGCAGTTGTGTGCAGACCAGTGAATGACATCACCTGGGGTCTTAAATGGCCCCCCACGTCTGCCAATTCTACATCATCTCAGCCTTGTCCTGGGGGGCCCAGTGTTGTGACAGGTGAGAAGCCTACATATGAATGCCATGTGAAAATCGTGCTCCATTTAGGATGGGCTGTACGTGTGTGCACTCTTAATGGAGAATGGAGCAACACAAATGTGACACAGTGCAGCAGCTATGCGTTCATGAATCTTAAAAAACAGGTAGGCATCAATTTGGAAATTTGCAGGTTCAGCTATCGGACCAAATTTAAAATGTACCAGCATCAGTTTCAAATTCTGGAACTTTTGAATGTTGTATTGTCCAAATGATGATTTAAGCAGTGTTATATGTTGACACAAAAGTGAATAGTAAATAACCCACTTTTGAAATGCATATATGTAAGTGAACACACATCTTTATATTCAGATCGCAGACGTGATATACTCCATGAACTTCACCCAAGCATGTAGCATATTGCAGTCCCTGGTGGATACAACCCTTCCTGGGCCTACATCTCTGCTGCCTCAGGACATTGGGGACATCATCGACATCCTGTGTGCAGCAGTAGACATATTGAACATAGGACTCCAAACTAACATCCCATATGACAGACAGCTTGAATTCGAAGTTAAAGAGGTTCATTAATATCATTGCAAATTATATAACTACTTTAATCTTTATTAGAATATTCCAAATGTGATCAACAACCTACTGAATGAGACCAACTCAGCTGGCTGGGAGGCTCTTCAGACAACAGTGTATTCAAACCAATTCACTGTGATGCAGTGTGTAGAGGACTATGGTCTCTACTTGGTTGCAGCAACTAGTAGTGCTAAAGCTGTTGTACTGTCAAGGTCATCTATAGGTACGTAGTTTCATTAATACCACTAATTTATTCCTCTTAATTCATAACTTCAGTCATTCAGGCTTCAGCTTACAGTGTAAAACAAGCAGACATACAATTCCCCAGTGGCAACACAAGTGAACTATTTTCAAATGCTACATTCTCAGCCTCTGATATGAACATTATCATCCCTGGTGCTCTTCTATTGGAGAGAGGAAATAATTGTATGCACGTTCAGTGGCAGATCCAGCATGTTTTAGGATTCATTAAAATCAAGCAATTATGGGCATGTATACGTAATTGCCCTGTTTTAACGAGCCTAAAATATCACTGGATCCGCCAGTGATCTTCACAGTGACTTATATCACGCATTCAAACTTTTATCCAGCCACATCACTTCCTGTTGTTCATATCATTGTCAAACTACCTTACAGGTATGAGAGCAAAGCACTTCAATTAAATATTAAATGTGTCCAACTCCACCCCATTGACATATAGCACTGGTCTGCTTGGTCCACTGATCATATCCAGTCAAGTTGGGGCCAAGAAGTCTCCCCTTGAATCATCTGTCCTAAAGAGTACTCCAGTGACCATAAAGTTCAGCCTATCTCATGTCAGTGTCATATCCGGGTATTGTGGGATGTACCCTAGTGCTAACATTCTGTTTTTAATTGTTCTTCTTTTTGCAGCATTATCTTTATCCAGAATGTTCTTTTTGGAACTTTAACACATTGTAGGTATTAAAATTGGTGATCCTGACTGACAAATTAAAATGCAATCGTCACAACAGGTCATTATCTACTAAGGGGATGGTTACATCACTTTCCCAAAGCTCATACATCCTCTGCTACTCCACCCACCTAACTACCTTTGTGATGGCATTGAATCCATACACTGCAGTAAGCCTCAAATACAAAAGAGAAAATGCATAAACATTGAATTCCCCCTGTAGCCTGACAAATGGACTATAAGCAACATATTAGGCTCAGTTCTTTATCTCATTTCCATGATATGTCTTCTGCTAACATTCATGTTCTACCTGACCTTTGGGCAAGGACATTTTTGGATGCATACAATATTTGCTTAACGCTATTTTTTAAAATTAATACTGATTTTCTTTTCTTCACAGGAAGAGGGTGTTTGTAGAAGTGAAATACTTTGTCCACTTCAATTTGTCTGCATCACTATTCCTGGCTTCGGGCTGTCAGATAGTGTTTACTGATGTTGTTGAAGCACACCAGAGCGTTGTAAGTAATCCTCCACGTACCTCTATAACTCATTTGGTGAACCATGCAGGTAGGATGTACAGCTGCGACAGCTTTTTATCATTACTTGTGGCTTTCTGCCTTCTGCTGGATGATGTGTGAGGGGCTGGTCATATGCTTTAAAGTGGTGGTAGTGTTTGGGAGCCTAGAGGGAAAATGGTACATCTTTCTTCTGTTAGGATGGGGTATGTGTCAGCCAATGCTCTATAATTTGCCTGTGTACTGGAAAGGCCCCAATCCCTACAGTCCTTCCCATGCTGCCTGTTGTCATCGGATTGGTATTAAGGAGTGACTACTATGTGCAACGAGATACTGGTGATGAAATCACATCGTATGTCAAATGCCAGTATGAGTGAAGTATTTTATGTTACCTCTCTTGTACAAGATGCGATTTGTCCCCTGACAAGGGTACCTACCTTGCTTTTGATATTCCAGCAGCAGTTGTATTGATAGTAAGTAATGACATTTTACTCTATCATCTAATATAAGCACTCCATCGTTCTCTCCCCCAAGGTTAATTTTTTCCTTTTTATGGTATTTCTGGCTGTGTTGTGCAGACATGCAAGGAGGAGGAAAACGAAAAACATATTTATGTACTACAAAACACGCATAGTGTCCACGAATTATTATTATTATTGTTATTATTATTTTCTTCACTGCAGAAAATGTGCAAAGGGTTCAGCCATTGTGTTGCCCTTGATAGGAGTTACTTGGTCCTTTGCCTTTTTTTCTGATGTTTTTTTTTTCATTAATTCACTACAAGTACGTTCACTTATTGCTATAGATTACGACAAATATATGACTGTTCCACTCTCCCCAATTAGGGACCACTAATCTTTATCCTGTATGTATTAAGACATGAGAAGGTAACTTGGGCAAATGTACTGAAGTGGCTGACTGATATGAAAAGCCATCCTCTCTTCAGATATGGGGCAGGTTAAAGAAGAAGTACAAATTATGGAAATACTCTAAAGAAGCAGTGAACTGCCCTATTCAGGTCACACTTACATTAATTATCTTTGTTCTTTGTCGTTGGTACACATGTGCTGAAATGTTCATGGCTAACATGAAACTCCCTGTTCACAACTAACTCCCAGGTCATTCTGTACCTTCGTCATGTACAATAAGTACCTGTTAATAGATTTCCCAGATGTTGTTCCGCCTCCACTTTATAGGTTGATGCACATGTAGTATTGATTTCATGTACCTTGTTCCTTACATAATCATGCTGTATATATGTGATATGTTTTGGTATTACATGGATGATTGCCTACATACATACAGCAGTCTGGTTCTGATGGGAACAGTGGGATGACTACAATTGCGTCAACAGCAAAGCTGACTGATATTTGCATATAACTGGACGAAGAACAGAGTGATATGCTGGGCTGAAGTAACAGTTTATACTTTAGGCAAAGATACTGTAAAGTATACTGTATTATGAAACTCACTGGTAACACACCTACATGTATATAACTCCCTTGTCATTCTGTACCTTGCATGGTCATGTATAGTACTGTATACAGTGGCATAGCCAGCATTGTTTCCGCGTTGCCCGGAAACCGTATACGTGACATATACTTCTAATATTCCGTAAAGATGCATCAGTGCTATTACACGTACATACTTACGTGCAACTCTGGTAGAAGAGAGACTATCAGGTTTGGCATTGATGCGTATCCATTATGATATGCATGGATTTAAACGTGGAAGAATTTTTTGCAAGGCAATATCTTCGTCAGTAGGATGCTGCTGAATCTCCATGATTAATTGGTAACGTTGTGTATCACCTGACTGTTAAAATAGATTTTAATGGGTCTTTGTCATTGTCTTGGAATCTGTATATACATCTGTACAGTATACATTGCACGCGCTAATGCATGCATACAATGCTCGTTGTCCGCTGTGCATCTATATACATAGCAATAAATTGCCACGATTTGGAATTTTTACAATAACTTACCTGTGTGACAAAATCAAAGGATTTCATTACTTCATAATGATTAGGTTGCATAGCTTCTGGGGGGATGGGGGAGCTTACAACGCTCCCCCATACTCCCTAGCTGGAGCGAGAGGGGGCTATGCCCCCTCCCCCACCCTCCCCCGATGCACCCACCCATCCTGCTGGAATTCCTGGCTACGAATAATAGATTTCCCAGACGTTGTTCTACCTCCACTTTAAGCTCAAGTTGATACGCATGCAGTATTGATTTCGTGTACTTTGCTCCTTGCTTTTAATCATATGACAATAACTCCTGCCTACGTGCATACATACTGCAATCTGCACTGCTAGCATCATCAACTGATGCGTGTATTTGAGGGACCCTGGCCTTGCCGTGTCATCTCGGGAAGGATCAAAACATTAGCGGCCATATTGTTTTGGACCAAAATGTGTGCGTTATTTAGATATTTGTGTATCTACGACGTAAATCTCACACTATAATTGTACGCCCGTAACAACCCATAATCATTTCATTCGGTTCTAAGTATATGATTCATGCATAAACGTATGAATACAATTAATTAGACCACCAATCTAAGTTGTTACTATTACATCATTCGTACGTAATGAAAACACAAATAACGCACACATTTTGGGCCAAAACAATATGGCCGCTAATGTTTTGATCCTTCCCGGGATGACACGGCAAGGGGTCTATAACTGAAACTGCTGAGTGATATGCTAAAGTAAGAGTTCTGAAAATCGGCTACACACCCTATAGCAGTTTTGAAATCAGCCGTGCGCTTTAGTGAATGGCAAGACCATCCTATTTGTTGTGAGATTCCAGGGGCGAGGGGGGGGGGGGGGGGGGGGTGTAAGTAGAGGGATTGGAAACGGATTTAAATGGCTGTGTTATATCGATCACTTTTGTACGTCATACGTGCGCTTAGTAACTTTTAATTAAAACTTGCACGAGCCACTTTAAAAAATATTATACTCAGATGACTTAGCCGGTTAGCCCTAGAAAAAATTTGCACGTTTCTAGGGATAATAGCTGACCGTGTTATTCTTTGTACGGCGTGATTATTCCTCCATGCTGAACAGCTATATCTATAAATTGATAATAATCTCATGTCATGCAGCCGTTAAATCACTTGCAATAAGGCCGTAGACAATGGGGTGCTTAGTGGGGGTGGTCAAACACCCCCAAATTTTTGGGAGACCTAATTTAAAAAATAGCGGTGTTCATCGCGTATAGTACCGGTTAGTATTGATGGCCGGTGTCACAGGCATGTGGGTCCCCCCCTATTTTGGGTCCGGGGGGACCCATATGCCTACGGACCCAAATGCCTAGGCATATGGGTCCAGGTAATTATTTGTACATCCAGGCATCTTGGTCCGGGTAGGGGGCGGAGGGGGGGACCGAGTTTGATACATTTGTTTTTACTTTCTCAACGGTAAGACTTTGTAACAGCCTCTCGGCTTGCCATCTGTGGTTCTCTGCCGAAAAGTAAGGTCACGTACTGCTGCGGATCTTTTTGGCAGACTTAGTCTGGTGCTAACTCGTATAACATAGCAAGAGCTTTTTTGACGAGAAGTCTGCCCCAATCATTTGAGTAGCCTATGTCTGAAACATTAGTTAGGCTCAGGTACTTTGTAATTAATAAGTAGTTATTGTTTAGTGTGTTGTTATTGTGTAATTATTGTGATAATAATCATAATATATACTAGTGATAAAAATAAAAATAAAAACATGCTGAGCATATAAAACAATGAATAGGTCATGTTCAAGTAGTACACAACTGTTTCTTCCTATCATACAGGACTTAATGATTGACCTGTCGATCTCAATGTAATTTTGAGACACGCCAAAAAACTATCAGTCTGCATGTGCTCAGCCGGGTAATACATACATCTGTCAAAACATAGGCTTCCGCTCATTTGTATCCAGGGCTCCGGAGGCAACGTAGATTAATTATTACATCAACCAGCCCTCCCGCGCGAGACGCGGAAGCTTTCAGCGCAGTGCATGGAATATTTCTACATGAAAGCCACATGCAGTTTCATAACAAAATCAGTGCTTTCGACAGCACTATAATAAGTACACAGTTTTGAAGTCACAAGCAAGCCATCGTTATTGAACGGAATATGTCACTCGTATAGTCCCCAATTCCCCATGCATATCGATTGTTGTGCCGTCCAATAACAAAGTAGGTACTCAATGCAATCGATTGTTAACCGGTATAATGCTATGGATATTAATTAGTTGGGGTGTCGTAGGAAATTCTGTCCCCCCCTTTCACTGCCCCCCGGACATTTTTTCCTAGCAATGGCTG
>OX442415.1:11165446-11346544 GCA_949361645.1 Spongilla lacustris
CACAGGCCCATGCCCACACTGGAGTGGTATCTCTAAAACCACGTGCATGGCGCCCGATGGTACGCGTGCAATACAATGGCGTACCTCTGAAATTATGATTGCCACACGCAATCCACGATCTTGTATGCACACCTTGGCGCCCAGGCCGAAGCAATATGCCAAAGTACTACTTCATACACAGTGTGGTCTAGGCCCCAGACTATTCGTAGCACATCACACCTCAACGTTTCATTGCGCATGCGCAATTAATATACCTTTTGTAGTTTACATGTTCTGCCACTTATCGAGGCGCCAATCGCAGTACATTGTATTGCATCCCGATAGTAATTGTGGCGCCAATCGCGGTACAAAATTTGTCCAATAGCTATTGCAGTACAAAATTTGTCCAATAGAATTCTGGCAGGAGCGATCCGGATCAAGAGAGGGAAATTCGCGCCAAGAAGTCGACCAATCGTCTTAGTGGGCGCGTTAGATTTACTATTTTAATGGCGGGAAAGCATGTATAAAAACACTTTCAAATGTACAGTTGTAATATATCATTGAAATGGCTGCTGGCCATGGACCTTTCGGGTTGCCATTAGAGTATTGGTCTTATAAAAGACTGCTCAAGAAGGTTCTGTGTGACAGGGACACGGCTATATCCTGGTGCAAGGCAAAAAGTCTGCTAGTACGATCGCAAAAATGCGGCCAGTCAGTATAATGTACCAATGTCGTGGGTAAAGCACAACGGAATTGATGGATACAGGTGAGTCGGCCGGCGTTAAATTGCACGAATGTACGTATACTGCATATATAATTATACTGATGAATGCACTATAGATGGCGCTGTCCACGTTGCAGAAGGGCCAAATCCATTCGTGTGAATTCGTGGTTTTCGCGCAGCCATCTGAGCATTGAACAGATCCTTGAGTTGACATATCTGTGGACGAAGGATCTGTCACAAAAAACTATTATGAAGTGGGTGGACATATCCTCCAAAAGTACAATAGTAGATTGGTGCAACGCGAGCTTTGTGCTGTTTTCATGGCTGAACACAGTCAAAAAATAGGTGGCCCCGGTACAGTGGTGGAAGTGGACGAGGCTAAGTTCGGAAAAAGGAAATATAACAGAGGCCGCTGGAGGGAAGGGCACTGGGTACTTGGCGGAGTAGAAAGGGGAACAGACAACGTCTTCATGGAAGTCGTTCCGACAAGAGATGCTGCGACTTTACTCCCCATAATTTTAAAGCATGTACTACCTGGAACCGAGATTCATACGGACGAATGGCGTTCCTACGCTCGGTTGCAGCGTCGGGGATTCCAGCACCATACCGTGAATCATTCCGTTAACTTTGTTGATCCCACCACAGGAGCTCATACCCAGACAATTGAGAGTACTTGGGCACATGCGAAAAAAAAAAACAAGAGGATGTTCGGAACGTCTTCTGAACTTTTCCCCACTTATCTGGTGGAATTTTCTTGGAGACGCCAATATGGGAAAGACACACCTTTTGCTATGTTTATAAACTGCATTTCTTCAGTGTATCGCTTGTAACTGAGCCCTTGTATCTGCCTATATACGTGCATGTTGCTCATGTATACTTTTAAATGATCAATAGCAGAAACGGTGCAGCCGTCTGAGACTATACCGTACGAGAGGCCGAGGGTGCATGCACGGGTTGGTACTTAAGTGGTGGACGAAGCTGTAGGTCACGTGACATTAAAATTATATTGATAGCTGCGCTCATAGCAGCACAAGTAGTAGGTCTACCTCATTATTTGCTTCGCGGCCCGGGCGTCAATCATATTCGAGTGCATACAAGATCGTGGATTGCGTGTAGCAATCATAATTTCAGAGGTACGCCATTGTATTGCACGTGGTTTTGGGGATACCACTCCAGTGTGGGCATGGGCCTGTGTGGCATACGTACAGGCGTGGTTTTGTGACATGTTAGGACTTCTAAACACTATGCCAAGTTTTGGCGGTGAAATGGCCCTAGCTCGTGCTACACGGAAGGAAACGGCAGTTCCGCAATGCCGAGTTGCCTTAATGATATTCATAATGTCTAAACAAACGGCTTGGCCACGAAACCTTACTATTGTAATGAATATTAATTCCGGAACCTTAACTGTACTTATGCCGACCTGTGATTTATTGCAATCCCTACTTTGTATAGAAATTCATCGGCTCCGATGCAAAGACAGGACTTTCGTATTTTCATTCCTAATTCAAATATATACAATATTATCTCTGTTCAAAGTAAGAGTTCTTTTCTTATGTATCTTTTACATATGTCCTTGTGTTACGCTAGAGCTAGAAATATGATAAACAGCAGCTGCCCAAGGCAAAGTTTGGAGTGAGTTCTAATTATTGCACGCGCATACTATATATATTCTGTTTGAATACGCCTTTATCTGTAGGAGCAGCTTCTTTTTAATATTTTCTAGGCCACTAATGAAGCTTTACTGCATTGCAAGGTATGTTTTAACTTTTCTCACACAAGCTTCATATATATCCCATACACCTACAGTTACTTTTGGTGGAGGGGTGGACTGTTTCATGCGTTTAGCTTATGTAATGGAGGATGCAGCTTGTTTGAATATAGTTTGTGTTGTTTGCTAGGTGAATCTAGATGACATCTTGTTGAGAGTTGTTGACAGTTGTATGGTGGGAGTGGTACTGTGGTGATGTGATGAAATGTGGAGGTACTGGGGTGATGGTGGGTGGGGAGAGGGTGAAATAGT
The DNA here is from genome assembly GCA_949361645.1 of Spongilla lacustris. NCBI lineage: Eukaryota > Metazoa > Porifera > Demospongiae > Spongillida > Spongillidae > Spongilla > Spongilla lacustris. The sequence continues at coordinate 11,168,170 of OX442415.1, forward strand.
GATGTACATGTAGAACACAGTTGTGGTTGGGTGATGGAGGGGTATAGTGGTGATGGAGGTATCATGGTGGGTGGAGGTTACAGTGTTGATGGTAGGTGAGGGTACAGTTGTGATGGATGGGTGGAGAGATGATGGTGAAAGGGGAAGGGTACAGTGGTGGTGTAGGAACAGATGGTGATTTGCTAGATGTATAGAGTAATAAGATTTTATGTAGACTAAGTGGTGGGAAATTGTAGGTGGTATGTATAGGCTTTGGGATATTTATTTTACATGACTTTAGAATGCTACGTGTGCCTGTGTGATAGTGCTTATGGGGTGATGAGTGCCTCTCTGTGATATGTGTGTGATACATGTATAGGCATAGAGTACATGTATGTGTGGGCTGAGGGGCTCAACCCCCCTCTCTCCCTCCCCATCAGCGTACTTAATTTCATTGACCCATTCCTACGCTCCAGTGGCATGTAACTCTGCAGTAGTGTAACAAGGGTACTTCCCATATTAGTATGTTTGGCCAAACGCGAGGGGCCTTCCTTCCACCTGCCTCACCCCCTTTAGTTCTAATTATTGCACGCATACTCTATATTACACCTTTATCTGTAGGAGCAGTTTATTTTGACCCATTCACGTATTTTCTAGGCCACTAATGAAGCTTTACTGCATTTCAAGTTTTGTTTTAACTTTGCTCACACAAGCTTCATATACATGTACATGTATATCCCCACACACCTACAATTACTTTTGGTGAGGGGTGGATTGTTTCATGTGTTTAGCGTATGTAATGGGTGATGCAGCTTGTTTGAGTATAGTTTGCGTTGTGTGCTAGGTGATTTTGAGAGTTGTTGACAGTTGGATGCTCGGTGGATGGAGGGGTACTGTGGTGATGTGATGAAAAATGGAGGTACATGTACTGGGGTGATGGTGGGTGGGGAGAAGATGTAGAACACAGTGGTGATTGGGTACATGGTGATGGAGGTATAGTGGTGATGGAGGTATAGTGGTGATGGAGGTATAGTGGTGGGTGGGTTGTTGTGATGGAGGGTGGGGGAGGGATGATGGTGAAAGAGGAAGTGTACAGTGGTGATGTAGGAACACGATGGAGATGTATGGATATTCATGCTTTCAAGGTCAGCCCTTACAATGCAAGCAGCTGCTATCCTATGTCCAGACATGTCAACAAGCCATAAATGGAAGATATCTGGTTTATATAAGCACATTCATCAGAAATGGTTCCTATTCTGATCTGGAATGAGACTATAAAACTCAAAACCTTTTACATCTTTCTGACAAAATGGACGCTCGGACAGTAAAATGCACAGAAGCTAATGCATATTATCCTACCACTTTTATATAATAAGCAATGTGTGTGCCCCACCCCCACCACCTTTCCGCCCCTCCATCCTTATACCTAGCTGACCAAGCTCAATTCCATATGGATGTGTGTATACACACTACTAGTACTGCTGTTAGTCAGAACAGTGATCTCTGATCTGGCATCACAGCTTGCCACTCTTACATGCAGACCCATCTATGGCAGGCTCAACCTCCAGCTAGTGAGGGCCAATGCCACAGCCATTCTCTATTTTGATTTAACTATAGGCTACATGTGTATGTTTAAGATTGTACCCATATCATGTGTACATTAAGTATTGTATTATGCATTCAAATATTAATAATGAAAAACACAACAATAATGCTTGATGCATTGCATATTTAATACATTTAACTCATATTAAACTTTTTTATGTTTGCAAATGGATTTGTAAACTAATATGAAATGCATATGCATGTGAGAAATAATGTAAGGAATGCTTTGACATTGTAGCAACAGAGAGGATTGTACCTTGTGGTACGGTGTTGCAATGGAACGGATCCTTACAACATACTAGGGTGTGTAACCTCCCCTGAATAATGAAAATCGATTTTTCCGAATACTTTTAAAACACTAATCGATTTTTCAGGTTTTTCTGGATCTGAAAATCGATTTTTCCGAATACTTGGAAAAAGAAAATCGATTTTTCCGAATAGGTTTTGACAATTTGCCAGCCGAATACCTAGGTTATTCAGGTTTTCTGCTCATTGAGCCACCTAAATGTATACACATCACACCAGAGACCCTCCTACAGCTACCCACATCACACCAGATACCCTTAGCACACAAACACACCTACCCCCATCACACCAGATGCTCTCAGCACACAAACACACCTACCCCATCACACCAGGTACACAACCATAGCTACCTCCATCACACCAGACACCTTACTACAACTAACCACATTACACCAGATCAGTAGCCTCAGCAGGGATCCACAGCTACCCACATCACACCAGATGCACTCAGCACACAACCACAGCTACCTACATAGGCCTAAATCACTTGGCCTAACCACATACCTAGTTGGGCGTGTCCCGACCTAAGTTAGCTAGCGCGGCCACGCTGAGCTTTACCAGTACCTACAGTCTACAGATGTACACATCGCACTTGATGCCAAAAGAATAGAACCACAGATGATGTTTACGCACCACCAGCCATGCAGCCTCCATTTCACCATCCCGAGTTTTGAAAATCCTAGTAACTAAGCAAGCCTTAGTATGATCGCGGCAATATCAGAGAGATTGATGCAAGAAGCCAGCTGGTTTGAAATACACTAAGCGAACTGACTTTGATTTGCAGCTGGAGCTGTCCGTCGTCATGACACGTGAAGAGGGAGATCTCTTTTGGCTACATGTAGTTCGAATTACTGCCCGTGTATTTGATCTCGTCCCCACGTATATATTTATACATGTAGTAACAACAGTGACGTTATTTAGAAGTAATTATTGTACATGTAATATGTGTGCGTATCCGGATATCGTCATAAAAAGGTATTCGAATAATGGGCGAATTGTCGATGCGGACGATGAATACCTAAGTACCTCCGAATGGAGATTCACAAACCGGTTATTTCGAATAGAACAAATCCAATAATCGATTTTTCCGAGTAATGCTAAATTACTATTCGAACGGATAGGTTTTTGCGAATATCCGAATAACCCGAATAACCTGATAACCGGTTACACACCCTACAACATACTGATACAATTTTTAATATCTATCCTATATTTCCTGGTGTGATTAATGCCACACCAGCAAATTAAAACTGATATCAGTCATACATTACTTATAGAAGTAAAAAAAAACTGTTTAATAGTAACTGATCCTATGAAATAATAATTTTTTTAATACAGTTACAGTAGGTATATATCGTCAGTATATAACTCATACACATGCAGAGGTTCTCTATTATATAAAAGTACATAAATGCATATGCTAACGATACCTAATTAATAATGCGTTACCAGTAAATGAAACACATGTAAGACTACTTAGCAACCTACATCATGCTCTTTGCCGACATATAAAGGATGGCAATTAATGAAATGATTTTAATGTTCAATTACACAGTGGTTTTACAGAGGATTATAAAACCATTTATAGAATCAAAACTTGATTTGACGCGTCCTGTACATGTGCTGCTAAGAATACAGCATTATTAATCAGTTGGAACACGTCCATACATGTATGTGTGTACATGCATATGTAAGGATGCAGTAAAAGCAGCAGTATCGGGCATTGTAACGAATGAAACAACTGTAAGATATATACATAAACATTTCCCGGAGTCACTTTCTCTTGCATTGCACTAAATTTTAGTAGTATATAAATATGCAATCGATTAATAATATACAGTGGTGGGCGTGGCACAATAACAAATTTAGAGAGTGGATATCCACGAATATGATCATGATATGATGATCATGCATATGTTGCACAACGGCCATGGGCATGGCGTTGCATTGTTTGGACGAGAGATCAATATATGCAATACGGTTATCACGCCGAAGGGAGGGTGTGAAGCAATACATGCTACCTTTTCGACGTCATGTGACCTTTCCAGTTACAGTGTGACCGCTTATACAATTGATTGGTTTATAGTTGTTACATTTACGCATATACTGTATGTACATGTATAGAGCTAGCTGAAAGTTAATTGAATTATGTATTAAACTATCCAATGACCAATTCACGTGACTGAGATATTTGGCGGTTCTCGTAAGCAAAGCGGGTGGTAATATGGCGCATTTGAGCCGGCAGGAATTCAGCGACGTATAGAATATCTTCAGAATCTGTTGACCACAGCTGAACATTATATTATAGCTTCGTGACTACTATAATGATGCCAGGTGAGTTACACCTTTAGCTACACTCGTTATGCCTTATATTATGGATTGAATTGATCGAAGGCTTTTTTTTTTTTTGCAGGGAAAGTCGTTCTTCGATGCTTATTCTGGCGGGGTTTTAAAATTGGTTACTGGACGCTACATCACAAGGTAAGCCCTGGTAACGATGTTCAGTAGCTAGGTTCCTGGGAGTTTACCTTTTCGCTGGTTCGACGTAACGTCGGGAACAGTTTTAATGGATTCCTGGTGCGTGGCTGAACAAAAGCGGTTCCTGGGAGTTTACCATTTCGCTGGTTCGACGTAACGTCGGGAACAGTATTAATGGATTCCTGGTGCGTGGCTGAACAAAAGCGCTAAAAGTAAGAGTGCATCGCTATAGTTGTTATTTATACTTTCCCTTCGTCTCAACACAGATCGTGGCATGTATTGCTTCTCTGCCTCCTGTCGCATTTATGCATGACCATTCCACTTGTGTGCAGTTCAGAACGAAAGTAGCACAAGGTAAACCCTACCAGTTATGCATTTGCAATGAGGATTCACTTCAATAGCACGGTGAGGTACCAAAGAAAGGTAAGTGAAACAATTAGATTTAATCGTGTGATATTCATTTTTATTATTCTTAGATGGAGATCAGATGTTACCCCTGCGTGTACTGTCCGAGAGGTAAGGTCATCTGGCAAAATTGTTGCCCAATTCATGCTTTCTTTTTTATATACAGATCTGTCCCAGTTCTCAATCAACTTTGTGCTTATGTTATATTGTACTGTGTGAAGCCAATTATATTTTTTTAATAACCTGCAACATATTCAGTACAAGGAATTAATTGACATAACCCGTAAATTAACCACGTATCTTCCAATTGCCAATACGTCATACAATAATTCTTACGTACAAGTACGCGGTCCTCGTACGATGTTTGCCCGGTTTCGTTCAAAATTGCACGTACGCGTGCGATAATTAATCCAAACTCATCCTAGCCTCGTCCCCAGGCCCTGTTTTAATAAGATGCGGGGGCGAAAAACAGGCAGCATTGTGGCTTCGGTTAAAGATGGCAAGTAGTGTAAGGTGGCCAGCCTACACGTACCAATCGTAGAGGTGGTCCAAGAAGCAAGGGTAGTAAGTCAACGTACAAAACTCTACATATACGACAGTCTGGGACGAGGAAGAGTTTACGCTGAGAACGAGATGGTAACGGAAAGGTTTACAAACAAAAATTACAACAGTATGCGATTACCAAGCGTATTGGTAATGGCTAGCGCATGCGCGCTAGGACCCTGCCAGTGTATACCAGGCCCTGTTTTTCGCCCCCGCAACTTATAAAAAACAGGGCCTGGGGACGAGGCTAAACTCATCCGTGCGCGTACAAATTAGCTTCCGGGACCGTGAAATCATTCGTATGAAATCGGTCCACTCGCGGTTTCGGATGCAAATGGCTCGCGTAACTCGGAAGCATGCTCTTCCGGTCGATATTACGTGCTCTCTCGGGCCCGGAATCAATGCCCTGAATTGCTGTGAGTGTTGAAGTTGTTATTTGCAAATCACCTTTGGTTTTAAAAAAGCAATCATAGAAAAGTGTGTATTAAAACTCAAAGCATGATAGTACCATTTTGTGCCTGATGGGCAAATGCCAGTACATGTAGATTGTTACGTTAAAAATATAGAATTGGACCCGTGTTATAAATGTCATTACATAAACGTGACCCCATATAACTTGCATGCATCCAAAGATTAGTATAGACTGATCAAATAAAATTGAAAGGAAAGACAGCCATTTTAATCTTTTGTTCGAGTCACCAGATCTACATGTAAAGAGAACAAGAGCTACTGCGTTACATGTCTCCACACCCAACGGTTTGAAAGAGCGCCGATCAGACCGATAGCTTTAGAGTTTAACTGCCGAGTGCCCCTTGATGTTAGATGTACAGATTTACACATTAGGCATCAAACTGCTATACGTAATAGTTACCTCATACAGACTGTCAAATATTCCTATGGGCCATGCAATCAAGATCTCATCATATCAAGTAAAATGCCTTATGCATGACAGGAAAAGTGCAGAGCTATTAAACAACGAGAGGAAGCATTGACAGGACGACTGTTGAAAGAAGCCAAGGTAATAGCACGTGATCGCTGAAATGGACTGAGCAGAGCCTGCCATTGAGAGAGCAAAAAGAATGCGCTACCACCAGGACCTTAGGGTGTACATGTCCAGGACCTTAGGGTGTACATGTCCAGGACCTTAGGGTGTACATGTCCAGGACCTTAGGGTGTACATGTCCAGGACCTTAGGGTGTACATGTCCATTCACAGAGCAATGTACACAATGTACACAATGTACATGATAAAAACTGATTTTCAAGATTATATATCCTGGATGTAGTCTCAATGGTTGAGCCCTGCATGATTTGCTTGGAACAATTATAAATAATACCGCGTTTACACGACGATGGTACGGTACGGAACGGCTCAGCATGGCACGGTACGGAACGGCTATCGAGTAACGTTTACACGCGTTTGTGGCTATGTGGTATAGAATGGTTTTTTAAAAGCAATTCCGTAATTAACTACAATAATTGCCAGAAATCAAAATGGATGCCTTGTTTACAACCTTCCGTGCAATCGAGAAAAGGAGGCACCAGATGCACAAAAGAAGGAGAGCGATTATTTTCTCGTAACATACGCAATATTATGGCGATGGCCATCCAATACACCTCAATTGGCCTCAGTACCGATCTTGTTGTACACCAATTGATTTTTTCCCCAGTTTTCCAGTTGCACTTGCATCGATTCCTCTCCCCAAATCTTTATCACCCGTTTGTTTCGTCCAATCCACCATTTTAATACTATGGAAATCAGTTCTACGCATGCTCAATTGCTATCATATCCCGATCGACCACAATCGAGTCGTGCCGTGCCGGGTAGCCCGGTTATTGCAACCGTGCTGGCTCGGCACGGTACGGCACGGTTTTGACAGGGTTTACACGTCAAATTTTAACCGAACCGTACCATGCCGAGCCGTAGCGTATCGTGCTGGCACGGAAAAATTGTGTCGTGTAAACGGGGTATTAATTGAAAAGTAATTTCGTGGTTAGTGATGCAATATTATACAGTCCAGAGGTCAGACAGCTGTGTCTGTGTTTACATAAGGTGGCTTTGTTCATACATGTGTGGAGGGAGGTGCACCCCAAGCAGTAAAAACACATTTCAACAGGGACACAATAACTCCAACATTTGCATCTTCAGGGTACACTAAGTAGAGATTACACAGATCACTTTTGAAGGATGTGGTGGTGACTGTTTATAAAACTCTGAGCATGAAAACAAAGGTCTATTATAATAAAGAAAATCGAAATACTTGTAGTCCTCTATTGAGGATGGGATGTTACATTGTTCATGTGCTAAATCAGAGCTAGTATGTATATACCTGAGGATAATATGTACCTGCATGTGTAATGGTAAGAAGCGCTTTCTTTTATGCATTTTAAGTAACAAACGTCAAGCTCTTTTCAATAATACAAAACATACCTGAGTGCAGTGAATAGCATTTTTGGCACAGGGTTTCACCATCTTCCAGTACATATGGTAATTCAATCACATTCTTTAGCTGGCACTCAGTGCAACCGAACTCTTGCAATATGTGCATTTCTTCACACAGCTGAACTAATGACTGGTGCACTGGAGCCAATGCCTGCCATATTGTCAGCAAGCCATGATGAGCAGGCAGAAGCACAGTAAGGTCTATACACTTTTCTGCATAATCAATGAGTGTTGACACTGCACCAGAGTCAACTTTGATACGCATGAGAACAGTTGCCACATAGTTCAAACTACAATAGAAGTCCTCAATTGTTTTCAGTTTGGAAGCTTTAGTGCGACACGATGTGATCTGCCTCTCCATATCAGTCACGTCTTTTTGTAAATTGCTAACGACATTGTCCAACCTCAGCCTCTCAGCACGCAGCAATTTAACATCTTCGGGTTCCTTGCCAATACGGAACTTTCTATACAGCCCGCCATCAGCTCTATCCCGACGATCCTTAGCCTCGCCAAACTCGCGTTTAACACGAGTGCATTCTTCCTTCAGAGCCAACATTTTGCCATTGAGGCTTACCTCCTTCTTACTTAATTGACCTGCTTCTCCCTCAAGTTTTTCCCGTTCTTCTACAAAACGAGGTTTTACTGATTCAAATTGCTTATAGAGACATTTCAATTCTTTGCCAAGTTCACCGGAGCAGTGAATAAGTCGCCGAGTGTCAGCTGGTTCGAACCCATTTTGTAGGACGTCTTTTGCTAATGCTATACAGTTCTCTCCTCTCAAGCGAAGCGACGCCATTATTAAGGACAGGGGCCGGGGTGGTGAGCTGAGACCGCAATGTTATGCCACACCCAATTATCACCCAATAATACCATGTGTGCATTGTATTATTGGGTGATAATTGGGTGATAAATAACCCCATGACATTAAAATTGATTGACCCCCTACAGTGCCCCTACCCTCATATCAACCCATGCATGTTGATGCCTAATTCATAGTGATATTAGGCTAGGGTTTTGGGTTCCTAGCGATCGCCTCAAACCACCGCTAAGAGATTCACTTTGTGAAAGGATTCTGTCACGAATTAAATCTTTTTAGCGGTTGGCTGAGGCGACCGCTAGAAACACAAAACCCTAGCCTAACATCGCTATGAATAGGCATATTTTCCCGAGTCGAGGTTGATATGAGGGTGGGTTGATATATACTGTATCTGTATTCGCCTTTGCCTGAGCCGGTGTGAGTGTTGCTTAGTTTTGTAGTGGGGTGGACATGCACATGACTTATGTAGAGCTATGTACAAGCTAAGTGTGTATTACCCCCTTTACACGACACAATTTTTCCGTGCCAGCACGATACGGTACGGCTCGGCACGGAACGGTTCGGTTAAAATTTGACGTGTAAACCCTGTCAAAACCGTGCCGTACCGTGCCGAATCAGCACGGTTGCAATAACCGTGCTGGTTGCAATAACCACGGCTCGTGGTAGATCGGCAATTGAGCATGCGTAGAACTGGTTTCCATAGTATTGAAATGGCGGATAGGACGAAACAAACGGCTGATAAAGATTTGGGGGAGAGGAATCGATAGTCATACGGAAAGCTGTAAACAATTGTTGCACAACAAGAACAAGTTTGATACTGAGGCCATTTGAGGTGTATTGGATGACCATTGCCGAGAAAAAAATATATAATTGCTTTTCTTCTTTTGTGCCTCTGATGCCTCCTTTTAAGTTTACTAGTACTCGATTGCACGGAACGTTGTAAACAAGTCATCCATGTTGATTTCTGGCAATGATTATAGTTAATTTGGAATTGCTTTAACACCGGGTCGTGAAAATCGAATACGTTTTTGGCCTATTTTGTCGAACTCACGGTTAGAAAAATTAGTCGGAAGCGTTCCAATTGCCAGTGGCGGCCTGGCTACTTTATAGCAGGGGGAGCACACACGAGAACGGCGCCCCCCCCCCCCCCCCCCCCCCCCCCCCCCCCCCCCCCCCCCCCCCCTTGTCTCGTACCCAACCAGGGTCAGATGCAGGATTTCAGAAAAGGGGGCGTTGTTAATGAATAGCTGTCCGCCATCGGCCGATTCAACGAGCGGGGGGGGGGGGGGGGGGGGGGGGGGGGGCAGTGCTGCCGCGATATGGTCTTTAGCCGATATATCGCGATATGAGTAAAACATCGCGATATTGTATCGCGATATTTTTAAGTATATTCATCGAGCAATTATTTATCAATAACCACACAATTTTCATGAAAGTTGAATCTGCGTTGTTATGGTGGCGACACAAGAAAAATGCTGTAGGGCGCAGGAGGGGTGAGGCCGGCCCGGGGGGTGGGGAGGGGGAGGGAATAGACACTACGTTGGTACATATACTGCATGGTATACATGAATAGAGTGTTGCCAAAATGGTATAAGGAAGTATCTATAGCTATCTTAGCCTTGACTGTACCTTTCTAAAGGGCTTGCTCCACGGCATGAGTTATGCAAAAGAAAATCATGCATGAAGTCATTTACTCAGTCGACCGGCTGGATAAATACATTAACATCACATGCAGGAAAAGAATTTAAGAGAGGATTAAATCACTGCGTGATTGAACATCAATTGATTCCAAAATGATTTTATGGCGGTCGTGTTGTAAATTTGCAACTACTGATACAAGTATAGCTCCATGCATGCATCTTCCTCATCGAAAAAAGACTCGTGTTTAGCAATATTATCTCCATAACCGTGAACTCTTCCATGACAATATTTATACATGAATAATATGGTGAAAAAGAGGTACTTATTTTGCGATCGCGGTTACGCGTTTAAATAGGCTGATTTTTATTTGCGGACAATTTACCATAATATATATGTACGCAGCACTGCAGTGGAATTCGAATGTATGTGTGTGGCCCAACACTAGCTAGCTGCACCTGCTGAATAACTTTTCGTACATTTCCGTCTTTCTCCGTCTATTCTTCCGTCTATCTCCGTATATTCATGTACGTTTGTATCGCGATATATGACCAAAAAATATATCGCGATATATCGCATATATAAAATATCGCGATATATCACGGCAGCCCTGGGGGGTGGGGGTGGGGGGGGGGGAGGGGGAGGGGGTGCTGTCCGCGTAAAACTGCGTGCCAAAAAACACCTATATATTTTGGACAAAAGGGGGATTGCAACCCCCAAATCCTCCCCCTGTATCCGCCCCTGCAAGCCCAGTTGGAATCGTGCCGAATGACGATGATTGACCGTACACATGTACATGCACAATAGAGGCGAGTTAATTTGTTAATTAAATCAAGATTTATAACCATTAAATCGGATGATTGAGCGCTACAGTAGTGCTGGATAATACATTGACCTGACGCATGGCGCCCTTCGGTGCCCGTGGCGCCCCACGTCATAAAGCGGCAGGTGGGTTGGTGCCCCCCCTGGCCCCCCCGGCCAGGTCGGAAGCGTTCCAATTGCCACAAGTATCGATTTACCTAGAGTACAACTCTCTATATGATGTTTGGAGCTACTGCCAGCCTTGCAACTACTTCCGCTGAGGAGGTTTCTGAGTAAAAACAGTATAGACATGCATGCTCATCTGGATCGGATAGGTAGCGCTTATTAGTTAAAACAATTCTGGCAGTAACTCATCATGCTAGCGTCAAAACAGACATTAAAACTTCTTTGGATCTAGCTCGACTCCGGACCCAAATATTGGTCGTGCACAGGCCCAAACACCTAATATTTGGCCATCACGTAAGTAGGGGTGTACTATAATGCGATGATTTTGGAATTATGCGTCACCCACTTAACCATGTGTGCATGCATGGGTCCAAACGATGCATTTTGGCTGTAGAACGTATATACCTATCTTTGAATTTACCCCCTCCTATTTGCAAAATTCAAATAATTTCGATTCCGCAATCTCATCCTGCCGCCGATGCACCTATAAACGTATCCCAGCGCTGGCGGTGGAACAAAACAATTGCGCCGTGCTGTTTTATACCGGCCGCTATTATCGAGCTCTGAATACGGCATTATCAAGAACAGAGGCTAGCTATATTGTTCAATTCCCGTCACTACTGCCGAAACCGTCCGGTCCTGCGCCGGCATCAATATTAAACAATCGAAACCTCTACTGGCCGTAGCTGTGCAACTACAGGAACATGTATCGAGTAACCAGTTCCATTCACAGGGCATAAACATGTCGCAAGAGGTTGCTGGGGCCGGGGGAGTGGTCTAAGAAGGAGCAGGAGGCTGCTTGAAGAGATCGTACTTGATGATGAAAACATCAACTGCGACGATCCTTTTCCTCCGTGTACACATTTCCAGCATTCGACAAATAGGGGACCCCTATTTGTCGAATGCTGGAAATGTGTACACGGAGGAAAAGGATCGTCGCAGTTGATGTTTTCATCATCAAGTACGATCTCTTCAAGCAGCCTCCTGCTCCTTCTTAGACCACTCCCCCGGCCCCAGCAACCTCTTGCGACATGTTTATGCCCTGTGAATGGAACTGGTTACTCGATACATGTTCCTGTAGTTGCACAGCTACGGCCAGTAGAGGTTTCGATTGTTTAATATTGATGCCGGCGCAGGACCGGACGGTTTCGGCAGTAGTGACGGAATTGAACAATATAGCCTCTGTTCTTGATGCTGGCATTCGTATATAGGCAAATAAATGCACAGGCGACGCTGCACCAAAGTTGTCAATATGCATGGGGTAAGGGTGGTGTATACATACGAGGAGGGAGTTCACTTAAACACAATTCCAGCTGTCGGGGAAGTTTTAATTTAGAGCACGTGTATGCCTGCCCGATGTTCTAGACTGCATGGCGCCGCACTGGCTGGCACTGCAGCCAGCGCTTTTCGATTACATGTAATCGTTTTCGCACATACTATTAAACGTGTAAGGCACCGCCCCTTGCTATGAATATTTAATTTCTATTTGGCGGGGGGGGGGGGGGGGGGGCAGAACCCAGTTGCCCCCCCCCCCCCCCCCCCCCCCCCCTGGATCCGCCACTGTTCATCTCTTTCAGGGGTATTCTCCCACCAACGGAGCAGACTTCTCACAGTTCATACTATACTACGATTTAAAATGTAAAACCTTTCCTCCCGTATAAATAGAATTTTTCACACCTCGTTTTTAAAAATTGAATTAAAAAATGCTATCTCTAAGAACAGGTTTATACAGAGGAAGTGCAATTAGTGGATCTTTAGATTTTAAATGATTATATAATCGATAGGCGTATTATAATATGCTGCCTCTGTATGGGGCACCACAAGAAGCATGTAATTTATATAGTGTAACCCTGTGTATCCATATATACTAATTTAAATTAATTAAACTAACAGAACAAGGGGTTCAGCAGGGTGATCCTCTTGGTTCTCTTCTCTTCTCCCTGGTTTTAAACAAGGTAGTGTCTGAAATCACTGCTAATCAGTCTGTGTGTGCAGATTTGTCCTACCACGCCTGGTACCTGGATGATGGTGTGCTGGCTGGTCCCAGGTCTGCTGTTCTTCAAGCTCTCTCCATCATGCAAGAGATTGGTCCTCCTAATGGTCTCATTGTAAACTTTCATAAATGTGAGATATTTAGCACACATGATGTCAGCCCTTTTCCTCCAGAAATGAAAATCAACACACCCTAACACTGATATCGTCATCTTGGGCATCCCCATTGGTGACAAGGCTTTTTGCTCCACCTTTATTTTGGAGAAACATGAAGAGGCCAAAGCTCTCCTGCTCAAACTGGAGGAAGTGAGTGCAGTTGACTCACATGTGGCCTTTTCCCTTCTACGTCAATATTAATGTGCGGGATTCTGTAAGCTGGCCCACCTTGCTCGTGGCACACCACCCTCCCTAGCCATATCAGCCCTTGAGGCCTTTGATCACAACATCCGATCAACCTTCTCCAAGTGCACGGTAGTGGACACCTCCAATCAGGCCTGGCAGCAGGCAGAGCTCAGCTTAGGCAGGGGTGGCCTGGGCATGCCCTCCCTGAGTCGGCATTCCCCAGCAGCATACATCGCCTCTCTGAGCTCCTCTGGTGCTGGTCCATTGTCCCAGGAACACCTTATCCATACAGTAGAGTTGTTTAACTCACTTGTACCATCATCTGAGGCGAGGAGGTGTTGACATCCTGTATCCATCAAAAGGTGCTGTCCAATAAGATTGATAATCATTCTGTTCAATGTACTCTATGAGCAATAGAGCACACCTTCTCTCTGTCTCTCCTCCCCTCATGCTGCATCTTGGGTGTCAGTCATTCCCTCTGAGGGGCTAGGCCTTCATCTTCAGCCTTCACAGTTCCAGGTGGCCATCAAGTGGTGGCTGGGCCTAGGCACCTCATGTGGCTCAATTTGTCCTCTGTGTCCTGGGAGAGTACTTGATCCCCTTGGCCATCATGCACTCGCCTGCAAGTGTGGTGGAGATGTAGTAACCTGCCACAATAAACTACGTGACACCCTTGCTGAGACCTGTCGCAGGGCCCACCTGAGTGTTAAGGTGGAGGCAGGAAGTAACCTCACCAAAGACCATAGCCATACTCGCCCTGCAGACTTCCTAGTACCCAACTGGTCTTTGGGTAAGCCAGCAGCCTTTGACTTGTCTATGACATCACTGCTTAACTCCAATGTTTTACTCGAAGTGGGACTAGCACTGCAGCAGGTCAGGCTACCAGAGCTACTGAGCCAAGAAAACAAGATGAAAATGATACCAAATGGAAGGAGCTATGGTGGGTTTGCATCTCCATGGTGGTTGAGGCATATGGTGCTTGGGGGACAGAAGCAATGGAGTGATTTTCACTTCTGGCCTCTCGCCTTGCAACTAGCTCCAACAGGGCTAAGGCTGAGGTCCTAGCTGCCTTATATGGCAGGCTGGACCTCAACTTAGTTAGAGCCAATGCCACAGCCATCCTCTCCAGATGCTTTGTTCCTGACTATTAGCAATAGTAGGGTGCATTTATTTATCTTACTGCTGTATTTATGTATATTATTGTACCTAGTATTGTGAATATTATGGACGTAATCTTAATAATATTATTACACACAATACTAATAATAATGTACGCATTTATGTATCCGTTTAATAAATAGTTATAAAACGTCCGGCCGGCCGGCCGGTGCCAATAAAATAAAATTATTAATAAAAACCATGCACCAGCAATTAAAATAGTTCTACAACACACCGGTTAGGGTAACTAGCTATAGTACATCCATAGATATATATATTATAGTGATCCTCTGAAATTCGAATTGCAGCTGCGACGAATGGATAGAAAAGGGGGAACGATCAAATGTGGTGTGGGAGCCTTCAAGGGGCATGTATATTATGCGGTCCAACATGGCAACGGTGAACTTTAATAGCATTATGAATCTAAATTTTAAACATTTCAATGTGATTACTATTGATAAATTAAACACTTAAATGCATTAAGGAAAAAATAACAGTCAAGGCTACATGTAGTATGGCGATTTAGGGCACATTTTCACAGCCAGGCTTTTGTACTTTTCAACTGTGCACATTATTAGCCAAAATTTACGGAAGTTCCTATTGTCTATGTGAATAGCTTTTTGCACAGCTTCTAACAGCTTTCCCATGCGCTGCTTCTCGGTCATGTGACTTGGAACAGATGCTACAGTTTTCTCTTGATCTGATATCAAAGCTACTGCATACAAGCGTGATCCAAATTGATCAGGATGTAGTATTGTACTCATTTCATGGAAGTAGACCTGAAATATGCTAAGAGCACTTTCAGCATAGCAAGAATCGAACTTAACTCCTTTAGAATCACCTACACGGAAAGATAAAACAATAGTAGGATGTGAGTGATTCAATCAAACAATGGCCTAACGTACTGGTAATATTAAACCAGCACAAAACAAATTATTGCAACATAATAACCTCTTCATGCACATTAGACGCGGCACTTAATTAATAGTGGATGGTATACATATTTGATGTAACACTGATTTGAAAGTGTCATAATAATAGCAAAAGGTTTATGCAAGCTGTTGATGACAAATACATAATACCTCTTTAGTTATTTTTTGCTATATGCCAAGTTACAGTTCCAAATGATTGTGAAAACCCTGAAACTGGACTAGTACCCTTACAACCATTGATAAGAATTTAATTTTAGCTTCGCTTGAATTAGATAGGAAATACGTTCCAGTCTAAATAGGGTCAGTATTCATGGAGTACGCTTGGTTATTGGCGGGGCCAGCTGTAAGTGGCATGCAGCTGACAGAATGCTAAGCACAGGTATAACTGGAGACTGTTCCTCAGTCCTACCCACAACATTTTCAAGCATGCACCAGTAATTTTATCATTTGGTTGTTCTTGGTGTGTCTTATCATAAGAGCAGATTCTTTGCCCAATGGCAAATGATCCCAGGCAAAGATAAGAGGACTGTTTGTAAAAAGTTGCATGTGCCAGGTTTGGCAGTGGCATATAATTCCCTATATAGCATGTATGGTGGATTTCATTTCTGCTAGAGGTTTTACCACTAGGGATTTTCCTGGGCTCATGGGAGGTCATGTGCCGGGAGTTCTGTATACTTGCATAAGAGATTTTTTATTTATAGCGAATGATACATGAATGATTAACTGATTACTCCATTAGCATTCTTGCCAGACTTTGGTGTTGTTAGAATTACCTTGTAGCTTCTCAGATTCAGTGTACCAATGTACAATATCTTTGAAACTAGGACGACTCTATAATGGAATTTTAAAATGACATTTAAAAACTACACACTATCATATATGATCTTCTTACTGTACTCTCTTGAGCCCAACATCGTGGCATCAAATCAGAGAACTCTGACCAACAATCCTGTGGTATGGCTGGGCGCTGCAGACAAATCACATGTGAATGTAATTACTGCCATCAATACAATAGCCTCATCCCCAGGCCCCATTTGTATCAATCATTATTATACAAGCACCCACCCAACCCAATCCCAGCGTGCACCATAACCAATAAATATTTTGAGGGCATAATTTATGATGCTCTTATTATACTCCTTAGTAGCTACAATTAATGAATTTAAAAATAATACTAAAAGGTTTGCTGCCACCAAGTGCCCCTGTTATAATGAAGGAGGGGGGGGGGGGGGGGGTGGAAGGTTATATTTCATTACATCATGCAGGTGCGAAGTGGTCTGATTACATTTAAAACCTGACCTGAGGCTGCTGCTACATATGTATGGTATGTATGGCCTGCTGTGGCCTTTCACATGTGCTCTATCAGGTTCATTAATCTCTAACACACTTTGCAACCAGCACAATCGGCATCACTGCGTCCTAAGTGTCATGATGGCCATGGCTTCAGTGGCTGTACTTGTCATAGAGCTGAAGTGCAATTTTGTGGTCAAGTGGTTATTGACTTCCGATCGATTGTTTTGTCAATCACACCTTCAGTATTACCTTTTTCTCAGCATACCAATCAGTCGTCACAATGACATGAATTCATGCTATAGCATACTTTTATTGTCCTTTTCTATACCAAAATTCCTTCCAGAAAAAAAAGAAAAATTTATTTAGCCCACTCCAACTTTGAAAGTTCATATGTTTTTTACCTTATGGTACGCAAAACTTTTAAACGCAGTTTCTTAATGCTCTCAATAAGTTGAATAAGTTGTATTAAATTTGGACATGAGGTACCCCCCCCCCCCCATCCCAATGTATATATGACTACCTAGCTGGGATGAGATAAAGCTAGCACTGATAATTTATGAGATAGTGGATATTTATGCAGAAAGGGTTGTAAGTACAACGATTATTAAGTTTCTTAGTAATGGCTAGTTAATGCGTGCTAGTAGGACCAAGGCCAATTAAAATTAGTCCATATAGTTATCTTTACTGTTTACTTGAAATAGCGATCAATAATTCCAAGGTTACTATGCATTATGTACATGTAGTTGATAGAGTATTAATTATCATCTTCTCGTATACATTGTAACAGCACTTACTTCATTATTTAGTACACGTTGAGGTATTAGAAAAATGTTATCATCGCCAAATGGTTGCTTATGAGTCACTAGTTCCCACAGTAACACTCCATAAGAGTATACGTCTGACATAAGTGTTGGTTTACAATGAATATTCAAATACTGGAAAATTAATAAATATTATCAAAGTCAAATTATACATATTTTTTAAGCCAGACCTCTGGTGCTGCCCATTGGATTGTTGATGCAAGCGTTGTAGTTTTTGAAGTGTTTTCAAAACACTTTGCAGAACCAAAGTCACAAACCTGAACATTTGGAAAAAAAAAACCCTTAAAAAATGCAAGAATCTATTGAGCACAGACCTTGACTACATCATTGCCAAACAGAATCACTGTGGACCAAAGTTTTAAATTAAAAACATGAAAATAGCAAGGCTTTATACCGTTAGGGGACTTGAGATCCCCATGAATGATGCAAGGTTCCTTAGAGTGCAGATACTCCATTCCTTCAGGATATATACCAAGTGAATCTGACAGAATTCACAACTTAGTATTTTAAAAACTACCTTTGGCAACTTGTACTGCCCATGACAAACTTCTGCTCATGTCAGGATCACTTGATTTGAAGTGCTCAAACAAGGACTTTGTTCCCTTTTCTGAACATCATAGTGTCAGAAATGCAGTACATGTACAGGCAAGGACAAACCTGAGATGATCCAATTAGTGCACTGTTCCGTGAGAGTTCCATAATATTTTAGAATGTTTGGATGTCTCAGGCCTTGGATGATTTGAAGCTATAAAATATGTATATGAAGTAAGTCTATTATGGGTAGTGGGTTCGGTACACATAAATGACCTGTACCTCCTTCTGCTCAGACCTCTTCAACACAATATCAATTTGTTTGGACTTCCATTTTGCTTTATATACTGTACCAGATTGTCCTTCCCCAATGCTTAACCTGCACTCAATGTCACTAGGCTGAACTTCCACAAAATCTGTACAAATGTCAATTTTCAATCCATTATTATATATCAAGGTTATGGACATAGAACAAATTGGGGTCACTATCACAAATGATGAAACTAAAGTATTCTTAAAAATGATTGTATTTATATGTGCTCATAATTTCAGAGTATTACACCCAAGGCATGCATTAGGACAAGATCAGCTAGGGTCCTTATTCAAACCTGAATTAAATGATATGCTATTGCATATTCATATTCATAAGCTAATCATTATTTCTAACAAGTGCCAGAGTATTTATGGATTTATCGATTAAAAATATCGTGGTATGTTGATTTTAATTTGTCCACCAGTTATATATTGTTTGTGTTTGCATTGAAAACTGCAAGTATCAGTTATTATACATGTATTTATCCCTTCCATTTATGAAATGCATTTATCTACCAATTTCAATAACAAGTTATTAACATTTGTTGCAGTGTTGAAGTTGTTCTTTGCAAAGCACCTTTCGTTTAAAAGAAAGCAATGATTATCATAGAAATTAAAGTGTGTATTAAAACTCAAAGCATGATAGTACCATTTTGTGCCTGATGGGCAAATGCCAGTACATGCAGATCGTTACGTTAAAAATAGAGACTTGGACCCGTGTTATAAATGTCATTACATAAACGTGACCCCGTATAACTTGCATCCAAGGATTAGTATAGACTGATCAAACTTGAAAGGAAAGATAGCCATTTAAATATTTTGTTCGAGTCATCAGATCATTCGCTTTTGAAGAGAACAAGAGCTGCTGCGTTACTCGTCTCCACACCCAATGGTTTGAAAGAGCGCCGATCCGACCGATAGCTTTATAGTTTAACTGCCGAGTGCCCCTTGATGTTAGATATACAGATTTACACATTAGGCATCAAACTGCTACACATAATAGTTACCTCATGCAGACTGTCAAATGTTCCTATGGGCCATGCAATCAAGATTTCATCATATCAAGTAAAATGCCTCATGCATGACTGGAAATGTGCAGAACTATTAAACAATGAAAGGAAGCATTGACAGAACGATTGTTAAAAGAAGCCAAGGTAATAGCACGTGATCGCTGAAATGGACTGAGCAGAGGCCATTGAGAGAGCAAAAAGAATGCGCTACCACCAGGACCTTAGGGTGTACATGTCCAGGACCTTAGGGTGTACATGTCCAGGATGACATGTCCATTCACAGAGCAATGTACGCGATGTACATGATAAAAACTGATTTTCAAGATTACAGATCCTGGATGTACGTACATGTAGTCTCAATGGCTGAGCCCTGCATTTGCTTGGAACAATTATAAATAAATTGAAAAGTAATTTCGTGGTTAGTGATGCAATATTAAACAGTCCAGAGGTCAGACAGCTGTGTCTGTGTTTACATAAGGTAGCTTTGTTCATACATGTGTGGAGAGGGAGGTGCACCCCAAGGGGTAAAAACACTTTTCAACAGGGACACAATAACTCCAACAGGAACGTACATTTGCAACTTCAGGGTACGTTAAGTATAGGGATTGCACAGATCACTTTTGAAGGATGTTTATAAAAACTCTGAGCATGAAAACAAAGGTCTATTATAATAAGGAAAATCGAAATACATGTAGTCCCCTATTTAGCATACATTGAGGATGGGATGTTACATTGTTCATGTGCTAAATCAGAGCTAATATGTATACCTGAGGATAACATGTACCTGCATGTGTACAGGAAAGAAGCGCTTTATTCTTTTTATTATTTATAATGCATTTTAAGAAACATACCTGAGCGCAGTGAATAGCATTTGTGGCACAGGGTTTCACCATCTTCCAGTACATATGGTAATTCAATCATATTCTTTAGCTGGCACTCAGTGCAACGGAACTCTTGCAATGTGTGCATTTCTTCACACAGCTGAACTAATGACTGGTGCACTGGAGCCAATGCCTGCCATATTGTCAGCAAGCCACAATGAGCAGGTAGAAGCACAGTAAGGTCTATGCCCTTTTCTGCATAATCAATGAGTGTTGACACTGCAACAGAGTCAACTTTGACGTCGCATATATGCATGAGAACAGTTACCACATAGTCCAAACTACAATAGAAGTCCTCAATTATTTTCAGTTTGGAAGCTTTAGTGCGACACGATATAGTGCACGTGATCTGCCTCTCCATATCAGTCACGTCTTTTTGTAAATTGCTAACGACATCGGTCAACCTCAGCCTCTCAGCACGCAGCAATTGAACTTCTTCGGGTTCCTGCCCAATACGGAACATTCTATGCAGCCCGCCATCAGCTTTATCCCGACGATCTTTAGCCTCATCAAACTCGCGGTCAGCACGAGTGAGTTTATCAGATTCTTCCTTCAGAGCCAACATTTTGCCATTGAGGCTTTCCTCCTTCTTACTTAATTGACCTGCTTCTCCCTCGAGTTTTTTCCGCTTTTCTACAAAACGAGCATTTACTGATTCAAATTGCTTATAGAGACATTTCAATTCCTCGCCAAGTTCAGCGGAGCAGTTCATAAGTCGCCGAGTGGCAGCTGGTTCGAACCCATTTTGTAGGACGTCTTTTGCTAATGCTGTACAGTTTTCTCCTCTCAAGCGAAGCGTCGCCATTATTAACAGACACACGTCGCGTCGCGTCAGGGGCCGGGGCGAACCGAGTACGAGTGGGACCGCAATGCTACGCCACACCCACTGGAGGGAACAATTCAATGAAATTGTACGTGTTCCAGTATTATTAGTACCTGAAAGGTTTTTTATCCTTAGGGGTGGACATGTACATGTATATGGTTCCTACACATACAAAGAATCAGCATTACATGTAGCCTTAATTCCCAGTGGCGGCCAGCCCAACCTCCGCAGCGTCACCTGCCGATAACAAAAGCAGAGACCTAAATACAATTGATTTGTGTTCTCCATATGAATGGTAATTATAGTAGAGGTACCTGTCACAAGGACCTTTTGTACGTGGGTCTATCTGACACACCATGCACCCACAAATTTGATATCACCGCTTCCGGAGATTTGAAGATCCAGGAGATGCAAGGGCACTGAGCTATATGATATTATATAGTTTCTTGCATCATTCTGGAGATGCTGTGACTGAGCATCAGGCCTTTCTGTGGTATTTCTATTGATCCATTCGTAAGGGCTAAAAGTAGTTTCTCAGTCTTCGTTTATAATACAATATTACTTAAGAAACCGCTTGATCATGAGGTACTGTTTCCGCATTCTTAAAATTGTTTTGCTGAAAGTCGGGAGCGACACGATTAGGTAATAGTTGACCCGCGTTAGCTTTATCGACCACTCATGAGACCAAAAACAAGCAATGTTATTCCAGGGTGTTACAAATTTCCGTTGCCCCCCCCCCCCCCCCAATAACATAAACATTGACGTAATACTTATCTTAACTTTACGTCACGCGACAAAACGCCCTTAGGTAATTGAATTGAATACGCCCATCCATCCATCAACAAGTGCAGGTACATACAGATACAGTACTGTATATTTCCTATTTGCATGTCATCCTTCCGAAAATTTGGGAACTCACTGTGTGTGTGATTGCGGGCTGTTCTGCAACTGGGTGCTCTCGATCTGTCAACCTTTTGCGGGTAATAACGGAGATCCTGAACCGGCAACTGTTACATTGGAACTGTACGTGTTGCTCTCTAACTTACAGCTTTCACCGGCCAGTATAGGAAGGCTTGACTAATATAAGAATAGCATTCTGATGCAACTGAACAAGTGTACTGAGGTAAGTCCTATAACCACGCATATGCCGAACACAGCCTGAGGTGGGGCGGCGTGGTGCGCGCAGTAGCCATTGCGTGGAGGCCTATAGGTGAACCAGCATGCCTCTGGCCCGGGTCGCCTATACGATGTGTATGGCCGCCTTGCGCCATATGGGCCTCTGTTTATACATGTACATCGGGATACAGCACCACGTAAATTCGATCAAATAATTCATGCTTTATACTGCATGGGTACTGTTCAAAATCGGAGAAAGTCCAGTCAATATTTTTGTGTGTTGTACATTCTTAAAGACCTCTAGCTACACGTAAAAATACATGTATAACAGCATGCATGTGTCTAGCAACACGCGTACGTTGTATTAAGTCACACATGTTCAGGTACAATATTACATCCAGTATTGAGCCTCAAATCAATAGCATTGATATTTAATTTTATACTGGTCAATGCTGCACAATGTGATGTCACATGTACATGTTTATCCATGTGGATCACATCCCATTGGCTTGACAATTATTCTTTATAATTACATAGTCCAACATGGAGTGCAGTGAGAACGATATCCACACAATATCTGGATATGACTTTGATTGGAGGTGTGTTGGCCAAAGACTTCTTGGCGATCAGAAGATCATGGACATTGATAATGAAGATGTTAGTGAGGGAGAGAAGAGGAGAAAGATGTTGTTGGAATGGAAAAGTACCAAGGCACATGATGCTACTTACAGAGCATTAGTTAAGGCGTTGAATGACTTGGGCAACAATGCCACTGCTGATCATGTTGAAGAATTGGAAGGGAAGGGAATATCAAAAGGTGTGTACACCAACACCGCATGCTGTCAAAATATGCAGCTTTAGACTTTTCATGTGAAGGTTTCAGATTTTGAGGTGCTATATACCTGGGCAGTGCAGCTTACAGAGGGGGCAATGTATCAGTATTTACTATCAGTATGTTTGCAGCTATATATGTGGCAGTCACTGCTCTACATGCACTCTAAGCTTTCCATGGAGAGAACCATCAGTGCCATAACAGAGAGGGTGCATGCATGCATGCATCCATCATTAATGTACAGTGATCCTATTTCAGTGGCAGAAACATAGCGATCTTACACTATATGAAATAAGCTATACTTCCGTGCATATGCATGTCATGTTGGAGCTACTAAATGGCTTATGTATATATATTTTCCTGTATATCATTAATGTGTATTGGCTTCCTGGAATGTGCTCACTCATATACGCATCTGCTAATGTGAACTGTATTAAACTGTTAGTGTTGTTTTTCCATGCCAGTAATTTTTTACAATTCAATGTGTTCAATATTATGGATGGTACAAGTAAATAAACTGATAGCTAATGACATGCGAATCATTTCTCCATTTATCAGTTTGCCCCTCCAATCCATCTGAAACAATACGACGGGAGGTCAAAAGGTATGCAGAGTACCTGATGGATGTGTACAAGCGGACACAAGGGAAGGTGAAAGGCCAATGGCCACCTGCTGTAAGGTTTCAGCACCACACCAACCTGTTAATGATTGAGAAGATTGAAGATTTTAAAAAGGAGAAAGGAAATTATTGCACCTTGCCAATGACACACTCCAAGATGGGTATAAATATGAAGAAGGTCAAAGAGATTGGTCAGGTAGGTGCACTCTGGGACATTGACATAATTATCTTCCCTTGCAATTTTTGTATACAAGTTTTTGAGCCTAACCATGTAACCCCTATCCTAGGTTGGCTTATTGGAAAATGGTGAAAGGGCTAGATGCGTCATAGTGGAAGGGATTCCTGGTGTAGGGAAATCAACATTCAGCTTGCACCTTGGGGTCTGCTGGGCCCAAAACGAGATCCTTCAAGGCTACCACCTTGTTGTCCTCCTACGCTTGAGGGATGAGAGGGTCCAGCGAGCCAGGTGTGTGTCTGATCTCTTCTACCATCACAACCAAACAACTCAGCAGTCTGTTGTCCAGTGGATTATCTCTCTGGAAGGAGATGGTGTGATGATGGTTCTTGATGGCTATGATGAGCTGTCATCTGATCTGCAGACATCATCCATATTTGCTGATGTCATCACAGGGAAGGTGCTTCCTAAGATGACTGTTTTGGTTTCAAGCAGACCTTCAGCTAACCAAATCCTCAATCCGCTCTGTCAATCACAGAAATGTCAGTACATTGAGGTGACTGGCTTTGGTGTGGAAGAAATCCAGCAATATGTTGATGGTGCCCTTGGACATGACAAGGAGTTAAGGGACCAACTGAAGTCCTATCTGGAACATCATTTTTACATCCATGGTTTAATGTATATTCCCATCAACTGTGCCGTCATTGCAGAGATCTTCAGAGATCTGATGAAAAATAAAAGCCAACTTCCTCAAACTCACACAGAAGTGTACCAAGCTCTGATCAAGACTGTTCTGATGTGGCATGAGGAGAAGACAATCCAGCCTTCATCTAATGGAGACAAAAGTACTTTTACAATTTCC
Organism: Spongilla lacustris; assembly: GCA_949361645.1. Classification (NCBI taxonomy): domain Eukaryota; kingdom Metazoa; phylum Porifera; class Demospongiae; order Spongillida; family Spongillidae; genus Spongilla; species Spongilla lacustris. Next base: position 11,193,069 of record OX442415.1, read on the forward strand.
AGTATGCCTAGAGTACATTTATACTTGTTTGTTAACTGAATTTGTGGGTATTGCGATTAGGAATACTGGTGATTATGTGGTGATCCATTAGTGTGCACATAGTGGTGCTTGACTAGCATTGGTGTGAAATTTAAAATACAGACCTGTTTTCCTTCCGGGCCATACATGGCTCACAGATTCATCATCAAGATTCCCTTGGCTTGGTGATGTGTCAGATGAAACTGTTTCAAAACTTCTGGTACTAGCCAAACTAGCATATGATGGCATTAAAGAAGATCGACTAATATTCCATGGACTGGGGGGTATATTGGAGACATTAGGTATGGGTGAGTGGCATTTTCTGTTACCATGCATATAGGGGCATATGTGTCAACATGTGCATGCATGATGTATTGTCTCAGTATTCTGTGTACCTGTATTTCATTACCATTGCTGTACAAAGGTCTGCTCCAAGAGGTCCCAGAACTGTACTTGGATAGCTCTGGTTCATCTTCATATCACTTCATCCATAAAACCGTACAGGAGTTCATGGCAGCCTTGTATGTATCATCACTGCCTCCTGACAAGAGGGCCGAGTTGATAATGACCCCCAATATGACGATGGTTGCACCGTTCACGGCCGGTCTAACCAAGCTGCAGTCACAAGATGACATGGAAAGTTTCATAACATTCCAGAGGGAAGGTGGAGACTTACTGGTGGAAACCCTCCACTGGTTATTTGAAGCACATGATCCTGACCTTGTACTGAAGTGTATGGGTGATGGAGAGCAGGAGTTGATATTGAATGAGGCAATTTTGGATCCCTTTGACTGCTATGTTCTTGGGTACTGTTTTGCCAACAGTGGACAGCCACGTGACTTTAGAGTATTTAACTGCACCATGAGTGGAGAGTGCATGAAAATGTTGGCAGAGGTTGAGAATGGAAGGGCCTTTGACTACATGAAGGTTATTGACTTCTATGGCAATGGCATGGGGGACCAAGGAGCTATGGAAATAGGTGAGCCACACAGTACTGGGCTTCAATTAGAGGCTACCACATGGGGAAATCAAAATAGTAATTATTTAGCATGGGGAAGTAATTTTGTAGCATCTGTCCCAATGCCTTCTCACAAGTGCCTATATTATATAGTGCAGAATTGGAAGAACTGGACCTATCTTGTGTGGGTGGGGGAGTGGAGGCATTGCAGTGGTCTAGGAGATACAAGTGCACTGGCAAAATATAAATTACTGCATTGCAACAGTATATCCATATACATGTATGATTATTGCAGGCTTGCCTGAGTAATTTCAAAATGAAATGAGCCTAAATGGTAACAATGGAGTTTTTCATGTCTAACAGCAGTTGGAGCACAATGTTGTTGTTCTTAAAGATAAGTAAAATGTTAGTAGCCTAGCTGAAGGAATACAATGTGCATTAGCCTATATGACAAAATTCATGCACATATGTAATTGGAGTTGGGGTCATCAGCCATAGCTGTATCTTGTAGTGAGGGAGGCTAATGATGCAGACAACCCATATACATAACTCCATATAGTCTGCAATCAGTTGTGTTGCAATGAAACTAAACAAGGGAAGGTAGTTGATTTTTTTTACTGGCACATGCTTGTGTATCAGATATCAGTGGTGATGGGACATCTGTGTCATATCATCCTTATATAGTACATGTGGGTGGAGGTAAGGGAGGTATGGGAGGTAAGATGTGCAATGATATTTGAATTCAATGACAGGAAAAGTAGTAAGGGAGAGCAAGGTCCTCACAAAACTTCGACTTAGGTGTTGTGGGCTAAGTCCAAATGGCCTGTGTGAAATATGCAATGCTGTTAGAGTGAACACTACATTGACTAGATTTGAGCTAACAGAGACAAAGTTTGACAGCCAAAGCGTAGCCAGTCTTGGTAAGTTAATAATAATAAACTTGTGTTGCTTGCATAGTGGTGATCATGGTGATGTGGCCACACTATCTGGGCCTGAACAACCACTTCAGTAATGGTGCCCTAGCATGCTCCATTGATTACATACCACTGAAATGCTACCTATGTAGAAGCCACATTGTATATTGTACACTCCCCACTGTAATCACATGATCTCTAAGATTTAGATTCACCATATACCTCCAAGCATATGTGTAACTTATATTCCCAGTACCTTTAACATGTGGTGCACAGTGGGTTGGTTTGATAACTACATTGATTACTTTTGTCATGCAGTGACAATGATACGAGAAAACAAGGTCCTCACATCACTGAAGCTTTTCTACTGCTTGCTAAGTCCAGAGTATCTTTGTGAACTGTGCACTGCTGTTGGAGTGAACACTACACTGACTGTACTCGATCTATCTTTCAACAAGTTTGTGGATGACAAAAGCATAGGCAGTCTTAGTAAGTTGCTTATTCAGTAACATCAGTAGTGCTTTACTGGTGGCCAGAGGGCTATACCCATGTACAAATACATGTATTTCAACTGTACCCTCCTTTGTCATCCAGTCTATTGTATCACTGCATGTAGTACGTGTGTAAATGTATGTATGTGTAATTGTGTATGTTTGACTATCATTACTGTAACTCTTTCAAGTAATACATGTATCTGATGTCTTCTTATTCCCCCCTCAGTACATCTACTGAGCAAAAACCAAACATTGATAGACCTGAAATTGTCTGGGTGTGGTCTGGATGATGATGCTATATGTTCACTGGCCAAGGGTCTTGAATTCAGTAGGTTGAAGACTCTCAGCCTTCACAGCAATGCCTTCACCCAGAGAGGAGCCACTGCACTGTACACTGCGCTCAAGGACCATCCAACTCTTACTAAAGAGTCAGTAGCAATGCCGCCCACAGTAGTCATGGTTACCTGTACGCAGTAATTGTGCGTGATGCTTATCACACTGTATGTAGGAGAAAATATTATGTGTACAAGGTTAATGCACCTATGGGTGGTTTCATATTGAGCAACAAAAGTGGTGAAGACCATTCATGGCATTTTACCACATGTTTATTCATGCACATAATCAAAGGTGTAGCATGTATACCTTAATAGTGTAGGCAATTGTACATGTATAATGTAGGTACATGTACATGTATACTGAATGGAGGTACATGTAATTCACAACCACTTGAGGACCATACATGCATATGTACTGCTGCATTGGAGGTTCCAATGGATACTTGCACTAGTCTGGGATCAAGACTGAACAAAAAATGTACATCTACTGAAACATTGATAGACCTGAAGTTTTCAGGGTGTATATGTTCACTGGCCAAGGGTCTTCAATTTAGTAGGTTGAAGACACTCATGATCAGCCTTCACAGCAATGCCTTCGCCCAGATAGGAGCCACTACGGGCACTGTACACTGTGCTCAAGGGCCATCCAACTCTTACTAAGGAGTCAGCAACGCATAGTAGTCATGGTTACCAGTAGGCAGTACTGCATCATATATGTGTTACTGTATTGGATTATTAAGTTAATTACCAATAAGAGAGTGGTTCCGTATTGAGTACATCAAAGCAACAAAATTGGCGAAGACCATTTGTGACATTTCACGCATGTTGTAAACAATGTACATGTGTAGCATGTACACAATAATAGTATCGATATAAATGTATAATTCACAACCACTGCATTGCAGACCAAATAAAATATGCATTGTCTGGTTGAAATTGTATTTTTATGGAAGAAGCCATTGCTTTAAATGTAAGCAACAGCCGGAATATTCCGGCAACTATATCCTGTAGGCAGCTGGTAGAAGAATGGAAGCACATTATAAGGCGCGATATTGGAGTGGGAAACGTGTACTTACTTTGCACGAAAATTTGCGAACAGAACAAATAAAAAGGTTTAGTTATCTAATTTGTTGATTAATCGTGCATGCTTATATATAAAGTTATAGCGGAAATATATTTTGTAACATGAACTTGAAAGAGTAATATTATAGGCATGTTTATAATAATATAAATTATAGCTACCGGTATGGAGATATTTTCGATATTTTTTTATCCCAAAGATATGATAGTGGCAGCTGTCACCTTGCGCACTAATTTTCACAGAGTATATAATTACCGCTCAGTAGCGCAAGCAGCACTAGTGTTAAGTGTTTAATTTACAAAACTAATATATACAGCGGAACACTACAAGACACATCGCTAAGTTGGCAACCTATATACTGTGATTAACGGGCAACAGGAGGGAATGACTACTAATTACACCGGTAAGTGCTATACATGCATGTGTATAGACCAGACCATTGGTGATACGAATTAAAAAAAAAAAAAAAGAGTTGAGCGACAAATGCCGCAGCTGATCACGATATTGCATACATGTATACATGCGTGATGTGTAAATTACTAATGCTTACACTATAACGTGCATGAACAAGGTTCTATAGCGGCCATGCACGCCGCGAATTAATTAATTGTGATACATAGCGCCGCTACACATGCGTTGGACCAGAGATAATTATCTCTGGTTGGAACCAGAGATAATTATCTCTGGTTGGAACCAGAGATAATTATCTCTGGTTGGAACCAGAGATAATTATCTCTGGTTGGACACGTATGCACATGCATGTATGCAGCTCACACAGCACTATACATGTATATACAGGGATGCGTAGGAGAGCTATATCAAGTTCTGCACTATACATGGATTAAACCGACTAGCATGGAGTAAACTGACATGCATGTGCACATCTGCACAGCTGTAACCTTACATATCATCAGCCCGATGCGATATGTGTTAGGACTGCTGATGACGGTTTGCTCCCAGAATTTGTGCCTGAAAACAAATCCCATGACTGTGTTCTCTTCCCATTTGACATGCAAGGTTCTTAAGACTTTAAAATCATTGCCCTCAAAATGTTCTAAAACTCCTGATGGCTTCACTGTAAAAAATGCATGAGTGCTGTCCGAACACGTCTTGCGGTGTTGTAAAAGCACTAACGGTGTGCTGTGGAAGCACTTATTATATTCACAACACGTAGATGATTTCAGGATGAAACAATCGTATTCATTACTCCACAAACAAAGCTAAAATTGTATTCACATATCAAATGTAAATTGTGAACACCAAATTTGGTGTCCACTGTGCACAACACCAATTTGGTGCTCACAGAAATTTTTTACAGTGTTCCCCGCTTTTTTATTAAAGTCTTTAGCCCCGGCTATTGCTTTCCCATTATCACTCCTTTTTGAGATGTCTATGAGTACAGGACAAATACCCTTAGTTTGGAAGACTGCTTTTGTATGTCCTGTCTTTAAAAAGGGTTCACGTAAACAACCCAGTAACTATAGACCTATCTCACAAAGTGTATATCCTTTGTAAAATTATGGAAAGTATTATCATCTTCTATGATATCCTTTCTTCGAACTCATAATCTTATCTCACATGATCAGTTTCAAATTGGTTTCCTCGCTCGACGTTCTGCTTGTACTCAGTTATTGATAACTCTGAACAATGGACCTTTTGCCTTTGACGTCACGCTTGGGGCAACTTTAAAAGTGGCATAACTTCACCATCATAGCTCCTACAAGATTTTATTGAGAAGTTAATTACCACACGTTTCATTTTTGTTGTATTTCACGATGGAGCTCTGTAAGGGATTTGTATGCAGCGAAACATTGCGGAAGTTGCTAATGAGACACGCGAAGTCGCGCTTTTCGATTTTTTTTTTTGGGGGGGGGGGGGCAGCTTCTGTAAGTGCTGTAACATTTGCACCGTAACTGGCGAAGGTACTTCATTTTGGAATATAGTCAGGCATTCATTTACCATTAATTTAGTGCTTATGTTGTGTCAAACACAACCAATCAATTTGTGACGTCAGAACATTGAGAATGTTGGACATTGAGAATGTTGACAACGGCATGAAGGTGGATGTTGTGTATACTGATATTGCTAAGGCCATTGACACTGTCTCCCATTCGAAATTATTGCTAAAGGTTGAGGCTTATGGCTTTAAATCAAACTTACTTCAGTGGATAAGAGCCCTTTTAAACGACCGCACACAATGCGTATATGTAGGACTTGATGTATCATCTCCTATATCCATCACCAGTGCATTGTGTACCTCAGGGTTCTGTCCTTGGCCCTCTCTTGTTTCTGATATATGTCAATGACCTTCCTAATCATGTCCAATCTCCAGCTGGCATTATAATCTTTGCTGCATGATGACACTAAACTGTATCTCAGTTGATTATACTGTAAAATCAAAATACATGCACCACTTATGCAATCCTTAAATCAATTCTGTTCATGGTTCCAGACATGGCAACTGTCTGTTGCTTAAACCAAGTGCTCTGTCATTTCCTTTGGTTCTCATGGTTATGAGCCTATACTTCACCTTACTCACTTTCTGGTATTCCTTTGCAATTCGTATAATCTATAAGAGATCTTGGGGTGCATGTGTTCGAATTCAGATCTTACGCCAAGTATGCACTGCTCAAATATTGCCGCCATGGCTTTCAATAGGAGCTGTCTTCTCTTATAAAAAGCTTTCATTCAAACGATGTGTCACTCCTTGTGCGTCTATATAAGGTGTATACGTTCGTCCCCTTCTGGAAAGTAATACCCAAGTTAGGAATCCCTGGTTCCATAAATATATTCAATGTATTGAACGCGTTCAGAGATTTTTCATTCGATCCATATTCAAACGTGCTGGTATACATACAATGTATGGACTATGATGATCGCCTTGCGATCCTGGGTTTACAGTCCTTAGAGTACAGGAGAGTCTTCTACGACCTTGTCATGTGCTACAAGATATAGGTTGATTTACCTTTTGAGAGTTTTTTCACCAAACCGGCTAGGTCTTATTCCATCCGAGGCCATCCTTGTATCCTGCGATCCAAACATTTACCCCATCATGCATTCCGAGCGCATTTTTTCACTGAACGTGTGATACCTATATGGAACCACTTACCCCATGATGTTGTCACTTCATTGAACATTACAGTTTTTCGTACCCGACTTAGATCTGTTGACCTATCACCCGCTACGGATGGACTCCACTGTGTGTTGCAATGAGTAAGCCTGACGTGGTCACGTCCCTCTTACAGAGGGGAGCCGAAGTCCCTTTCCATGTTTAGGCAGTTCCTTTTTGCATATTTATGTGTGTTTATATGTATGCAATCAATCAAAATAAAATAAAATCAAATCAAATCAAATTGTATAAAAGGCCTCATAGCGTGCTCATGCAATCACTAATGACTGTTGTTGATATAAGTTGAATGTTTGCAGACCCAGATGAATAAATGTTTACCAGTACTACCTATATACATTGTTTGTAGCAGGCTATTGTGCAAGGTTGTACAACACTACAACTGCATAACACTGAAGTACAGTACTTGGACGACGATTCATGCCCTGACGACAGTTGACCGGTACGCGTTATGAGAGTTTCAGTGAGTGATACAGTATTAGCTGTAATGGTCTCGAGGTCCAACTTTACAAGTGTGAGCTGCTTATATAATAAGTTTTGAACTGCTGAACATGTTTTGTCAACCTGAAGTATCGTGCTTTTAATTTCATTGTGCCGGCAATCTTAATTGACATCTCATCTGCACCAATTGATAATTTCACGGTGAAACCAATACAGTGCTAAAAGGACGCTTTAAAGCGATCTTTCCAGGTTAAATATTATAAGTCCTGGTGTAGTACCTAGCCGCTGACCAATGACAACTGACAAGTTATTGGCACACACAATAATCACTGAAGCAGCAAAAAACACATATAACACACGGATACTAGGTCCATACACACATTGACCATCTGCCGTTCTAATGCCGGGTATCTCCAGTCTCGACTGACTCTTCCTTAAATGGTATACCTTAAGTATTACCCAAACTCGTCACTGCGCATGCTCCATGGCCAGTTGCATGTTCTATTATTAACCAGTTACTACACCTGGACTACTTGTTGCACGGTTGTGCAAGCTGCATGCCTCATTTAGAAGCCAACTTGCAATACACATGATCATGCATGCAATCTTTAATTGCCACTGCATGGCAATTCGCTTGTTTCTAAATGAAGCAAAAGACCTTCCGAAGGTACAACTGATGGCCAAGAAACTTCATATGTGAGGTCCGATATACAGAAGCTGCCACTGTAGCGGCTTAAGCTTCCAGAAACAGTTTGGACATGGTGGGCATGAATGTCTCTCAAAGCACAAGCTGCCCGGCTCACTGCCCAGCTCATTCGTTGGATTCCCTGGGTCACCATGCTTTGATCTGGAAGCATGAAAGGGATGGCCACAATAAACTTTGGGATATTTTTGTGGAGTCTTGCCAGCATTTCTATCATTTTGTCTGAAGTGAGAGTGACAACAGGGTCTTCTGCAGAGGAAAGAAAACATCAGCCTTATGATGCCAAGTGGGTTCTATATATCTCGGAAAGTCTTGGAAATAATTTCTTTGTCCATTATAATTAGTGTGGATATACATATATTGATGTATGGAAATAATTTATGTGTATGAATCCAGCTGCTATGTATTATGTGTACGCTTGTTGCCTTTTAAGTAAGTAATGTAATTATAAGTATTTTACGTTATATGTATATGCATTGCAAAGATGTGTAACTTTCCATATCTTTTAATGCACATATGATTATATGTAGGTATGGAAGTCAACGGAACTGAATGCACAGTGACAGATTATCAGATAAGGATCATCACCATACTATACACAAGCATGTCATTACTCTCTTTCAACATTGGGTTCATAACACTGCTTTTCAGTCAGTGCTACTACTGTCATCACAAAGACAAACATCAAACTGATCCAATAGAGGGGATATTCTTGATCGTCTTGATAGTCTGCTGTATGTTTGAGTTGTGTGAATGCTTTCAATGGTTTGTACTGTTTGATCACCCTGTTGGCTGCAAGGTGATAGGAGCAATCAGGGAGTATTTCTTAATCAGCATCTTAGTCAATGTGGCCTGTTTGGGAATCCACCTGCTCATTATAACGACACAGCCTAAGTGCCTTCAGGTCATAAAGGAAGAGAGATTTAAAAGGTACAAAATACTTCAAAGGTGTTACTTCATTGCATCACTTTTGGTACCAGTACTGTTTGTGCCTTGGCCTTTCATCAGCACCCTTAAAAAGTATGGAAAAGGCATATACGTTTGTTGGTTGCAGGACTCCATTTGTGGAACAAGTGTCGCATCCGAAATTGTTACAAAGTTTTTGATGTGGTATCTCTGGGCAATCCTTGTGTGGCTATTTGCAGTGATAGTGTTTGCCGTAACTTTCTACAGATATTGTGTGCACAGATGGAATGCAATCACCAAATGGAATACTGATGTACATGTAAATGTCAGCACCATAATATCCTTATTGACTTTGTATTTTGTAGAAGTTGTGGTTACTGCTCTCCTGCTTGTGTCGCAGTCATCCTTTCATTCATATATTTTGGGTGCTGCCACCATTCCTCTCATGCTGATAATTTTGTTCAGCGTTCTAATCATTAGGCAAGTGAGCATTCTGAGAGCTGGGTGCAGAGGATCTGCCACCCACGTTATTAATTCCGTGGTCACATACCACAGTTGTGGTGTGCATCAACCAAAATCACCATCATCAACCATCTTCATACCTTCTAAGGATAGATGGGACCAAGAGGATTGAAGTGCGGCATTTGTTCAGTTATTGATTTTATGACATATAGAGCGTATAATAATGCATTTTCTGTAGCCCGCAAATTGTTCTGTTTAAAAATAAATGAAATGAAAATATTTTAAGTACATTATATCAGGAACAGACTGTCATATGACACCACTGCATGGTGTGTGCATAAAGGTTGATAAGACCAAATGACTGTAAAGTATATGCTGCAAAATTGCAAAATGTTCCTATAGGTATCTTGCAAACTTGAAATGCAGAAGAAAATTCATTACAAAGGGGGCACTGTTCCTTGTCAGTGGAGATGCTAAAATGCAAGGTAGGTGGCACCCCATGCAAATTCACAATAAAGTGTTGCTATGCATACAGATATGTGAGCACTTTCATAAAAGGTGCCCCTTTCCCACACAGGCCTAAAGCCCTTCTCCAGACAAGCCTAATTCCCAGGCCCAACCCCTTTCCCCATGTGTCCAACCTCCTTCGTTCTACACAGGCCCAATCCCTTCCTGCCACACACTATCAAGGTCCAGTGAGTTCCACGAGGCAGTACCTCCCCCAGGCTCTGTGCAAAGCCACCAGACAGCACAAGCGGCTGGACAGGGGGAAGGAAGTATGTGTGCACACACATTGCACGTAGTTTAATTAGTTTAATATTTCTTTTGCACAATATAAAACAGGACATTAGAAGTGAACTCTATAGCTCTGCATATTAACCTCCTCAAAAACAGCCCTTAACATCTACAAGAAATTTAAAGTCATGTTTGTGGAGAGTTTGATTAATTTAGATTTCAGTGTTTGGTTTTGATTGGAGATCATGTCATGTGATATTATGAGGCATGGATAGTGCATCACCTCCATAGTTGAGTGCTTCTAGCGTACAGATAGTATATTCCTTGTTGATCATTGGAAGAGATTTTATAAAAGTACACTAGGTAAATGCATGAAATAAAGATATGAAGAGAACGAGTGAATTGTTGCATGAACAATGGATACATATTTCTTTTTGTCATACCAACCAGGTACACACTGGATTTATCAGCTAGACATATACAAACTTGCAAACACCTCCCCCCCTCCTTCCAACCTACTGCGTAAAGTGTGCACACTGGAAGCTTTGACTTGTTCAGAAGTGGAATTTTAGCCTGAGTCCATGGTGGGAATCATGACCACATAAAGGTGTATAGTGCCCACACCAAACTGAATGTTCTTATTATAATGTAAACTTTTTAATGCCTATTTTGCACTAGTAATGGAGTGTACTTGAACATGTAATAATCTAATTTATGTGAGGATAATGTAATGCATTATTTGAAATTGCAGAAAATCAATTTAAAAATCAGTGTCAGTAGCAAAAAATACTCTTAATAAATTGATATGATCGATTATCAGACTAAGCATTATTGCAGAGGATTTCATTTATACTGTGTATTCTTTGACTGTAGTATGTTCCTGGTACAGCCATAACCAAATAATCCTGGAATGACAGCAGGTCCTCACTTGGAAACTTCGAATTCACCAGTGGTGCATTAGTGGTGACTGTCACCGCAGTTCTAGAAGGAATGGTGGAACGGTGGAAACCTGGTCCATCATAGTACACATTATAAGAGGATTTTATAATTGGAATAGTGTCTTACAAAATATTCAAAATGTCCATACAGGTAGATATTGCCTTTGGGTGATGTGAGGGTCTGGGTACCCGTTTATGTCCGTACTGGCTCTATTGGCGGGTGCCGGGGCTGCGCCACCTTTTCGGGGGCCGCTGGCCTGACCATTATTGAGTGCATTGTTGCTTTGTGTCTTTGTGAATCAGTATATAATGCGGGTACATTTGCAAATAGATATCTTTGGTGTAAGAGAATTGCTGATCGTTGCTCTGCGGCACAGTACTACGCGTTAGACGTATAGGCTGTATAGACAGGATAGAATAGTATCCGTCACAGGTGAAGTGCGCTAAAGCATAAATTAAATTGTCCAGCATCTCCATTTATTTTGCAAAATTTTGAACATATGCACTGAATTACTTCAGAAAGGCCTGCAAATATGTTTGAGCACACCTTTCAGTTTACTCTTAAGTTCTAGTAACTACAGCAGCTACATGTAGGCTGTTGTCAGTCTCAAGATCTTGAGTAAAGTGTGACTATGTGGGCACACAACGCCCACTCACCAATGTAAGAAGCACGGGAAAGGACAAAATATGCTTAACAGGTTAATTAAACTCATTATATATTTCTTATAGGGTCTCCCTACTTTTGCGGATCGCTCAGAGGAGGTAAGGACAGGGTCCAATTAATTTTATTCATAACTAAGTTTGCTAAAGTTTGAAATTGTGTCACGCACAACTCCCCTTACAAAAATAATAAAACAAATCCAACTTGGTAGTAAGTTTTTAACTTGTTCATTACATGACAAATTAAAATATGGGCAATAAACCACTTATCCAAGCAAATCTTATCTTAAAGTATCAGATTCGGAAGATCAGAAGATAAAAAAAAGCTTTATTTAGGTTCGAGTGCGGGAGCGAGTGAACGTTAGCTCTGTTGTCCGAGCTTTCTAAGCATTGGTAGTTTTACTATGTTGTAGATACTCAATGGCAGTATCCAAATACGCACGCTAAAATCCATTGCTAATTGTATTCATGAAACTTCAAATCCTACATAGAACCTACTATCGATTATGTGTACTTAATTTTATTTTGAGCCCACCAGCCCTGGGTCCTCCTCCACAATGGGTAGTGGAAGTCAAAACATCATTATGACATTGTGGTTAACAGTTCTGCTTATTGCCCAACACTGTTTATAGATCTATATGTACCATGGGTACCATACCCAGGGTTTACCTATAACATCCATGGGGGGGGGGGGGGGGGGGGGGGGGGGGGCAAGTTCAGTTGCTATTTTTTAGAGGGGTTGAATAAAGATTTCTTACTACAGTGCTGTGTCTGTAAATAGCGGCTGTGAAGGGCATGCATTAGGAGAGATGGGAAGCATGGAGTTGTTGTTAATACCAGGCCCGTAGGCTGGTATGGAGACGGGGGGGTTAGGAAAAGCAATAAGGTGGAACTGATTAAGAGTGGTGGTAGAAGCAGGAGGGGGCTACGCCCCCTCTCGCTCACCTAGGGGTTATGGGGGAGCGCTGTAAGCTCCCCCATCGGGGTCTGGGGCGGAGCCCCAGCCGCTTTGCAATTTTTCAGCCACAAAACATAGCATAATTGCATAGAAACATGGATATAGCCCATTTTGTATTCCCGTTCAATAATGAAATACATGTAGGTCTGGCTTAGCTTGCGAGTTGCGAGTCCAAAGGCTGGCATACACGGGGCAACTTCCGGGCGATTTGTCGTATGCAACTCAAATGACTACAAGTAACAGTATATGCTAGTTGGGCGTAGCCCGACCTTCGCGCGTATCCGCCAATACGCGAAGGTCGGGCTACGCCCAACTAATTGTATGCATGGGTAAAAAGTTCCGCAATTGGGTCAAACTTAACCAATCCATCACACATGTGTCTGAGTTTCAGAAACAAAATATATCCATGAACTAAACATGCTAACATACGTAAGAATATAAATTACTAACTCTTGATCTCAATGATTTCATGCGTTATGAGTTGACCACAATTCTAACCACTTATGTAAACAATGACTATTATCTTTTTCTACGTAAGAGCCTTTGTGACCTTTTTTTTTTACATGTACAGCTGGCATCTATAGCTACCTTCCTATCTTTCAAATTCAGCTTAGGAACCGAAATATAAGTGCCAATATCAATTTGAAGCCTAGATTTTACTACCAATTATAAACGGACACTTTTTTATTCAAGCAATATTAAGCACTCAGTCTTGGTGTGCTATGTTCAAGATTGCTAGATGGAATGCCAAGGTGTTATTGAACTGCATTGCGCTGAAGTAGAAATGTAGATGACTCTTAAGAAACCTTACAAAGGCGATAATTAACCGCTAGCAAAACTGACAAGTGGGTGTGGCACTATAGTATTTCATTGCCCGCTAGCGCAAGCCTGCCGATGCATTCGTCGGCCCATTCTAACAAAGGTTCTTTGCGCGCAAAAATGCACAATGAACATACACGTATTGGCTGGCTTGCATGCAGGCCACGCGCCAGGTATTATTCTGTTTTTTGCCCGAGCTCGTTTTTTGCCACTAAGAAATGCCGTCTAAGTTCTGTCTGCACTGCTGCGATCCATTGAGGCGTTCGTTTTCTCATGTGACAGCTCAATGGATCGCAGCAGTGCAGACGGAACTTAGACGGCATTTCTTAGTGGCAAAAAACGAGCTCGGGCAAAAAACAGAATAATACCTGGCGCGTGGCCTGCATGCAAGCCACCCCATACGTGTAATGTTCAGTGTGCATTTTTGCGCGCAAAGAACCTTTGTTAGAAAGCGCCAATGCATCGGCGCCGTAGGCTTGAGCGGGCAATGAAGTACTATAGTGCCACACCCACTTGTCAGTTTTGCTAGCGGTTAATTATCGCCTTTGTAAGGTTTCTTAAGAGTCATCTACATTTCTACTTCAGCGCAATGCAGTTCAATAACACCTTGGCATTCCATCTAGCAATCTTGAACATAGCACACCAAGACTGAGTGCTTAATATTGCTTGAATAAAAAAGTGTCCGTTTATAATTGGTAGTAAAATCTAGGCTTCAAATTGATATTGGCACTTATATTTCGGTTCCTAAGCTGAATTTGAAAGATAGGAAGGTAGCTATAGATGCCAGCTGTACATGTAAAAAAAAAAGGTCACAAAGGCTCTTACGTAGAAAAAGATAATAGTCATTGTTTACATAAGTGGTTAGAATTGTGGTCAACTCATAACGCATGAAATCATTGAGATCAAGAGTTAGTAATTTATATTCTTACGTATGTTAGCATGTTTAGTTCATGGATATATTTTGTTTCTGAAACTCAGACACATGTGTGATGGATTGGTTAAGTTTGACCCAATTCTTGATCGTATGCGGAACTTTGCATGGGAACCCGTAATTTAATTCACGGACCCTCCCCCTGTTCCGCTGCTGCTGTTTGTTGTGGGCGGGACGTGGGCGCCCCATTTAGAATGGATGTCCCGCGGTTGCTAAGCCTACATGTATTGTTATCTCATTCTCGCGGGCTATAGCTATGCATGGAAGAAGTTATGAATAAATTATTTAGATGGCAAGCGGAACTAAAGGCATCGAGGAAGTAAACGTTTATGGCTTCTTAAGGAATAACATTAAATTCATGCCCTATGTTGTAAAACCTATCAGCTATGAATAGTATAACCATGTGCCGCTCAAAACTGTGTCAATATTATCAAGTAAGTTGGGGGGGTACTTTAATATTTTTATTCTAATTCGAGTATTATTTAGTACCGCATCCAAAAACAAAAATCATATTTTGATTTGATGTGTAATTGTACCTCTAAATGCAAACATTCTCATATACTACTTACATAGTGTCGGTTTGGTTTTCAAGAAAGGAATCTTAAGGTTTTTGCGGCTTTTGCCTCATAACTGGCGCCATCTTTAGACACCTCTTACCTTGTGTAAACAAAAACAACTCTCTAAACGAACTGTGAACCATAGTTTGCTCAGTGTTACATTGTACATCCTCCGCATCCTTGAGCCGTTCCTTTGTACCTTCGTTCATGAATTTAATTAGTAGCAACTCGCGCTTAGCGTTAACAATCGTGAATAATTATGCCGTCGTTATTATTCAACTCACTGAATTTTTTGTTAAACGAATTGGGGTACTGAAAATAATGTATTGCGCCCATTATTTGGACCCCAAATACACCAAAAAGGTAAAAAAAAGTGGCATGTTCATTTCACTTCCTCGATGCTGTAGTTCTGACGAGCGGGGGGGGGGTCGACCGAACCCACCGACCCCCCCCCCCCCCCTCCCTCGTCCCTCAACTTTGCACATAACATCCAAGGTAATTGTGAAGGCAGCCAGTTTGAAGCATGTCCTTGACTGCGCAAAGAGGTCTAATTATTCGACATGACATGGAGTTAGAGATGCATGTGTCAGCAATTTGAATTGGCATGTATAGTTTATTTTAATTTTTACTGCTCAAGACTTCTTATATACTGGTAGACCACCAATCAGGCACGTAAATAATATGGGTTTAGAGACATTCCACCTAGCCCACCTCAGCATCAAGGTGGAGACCTCCCACCTCACCACCACTTAGCAGATGTTCTTGTTCAGAGCTGGCCTGCATTGCCTAATTCAAACACTTTGTTGGAAGGCAGGACTGGGGACACAATATATGATGTTGTTGATAGGCAAAATGACCACAGCATTCTTGCATGTACAGTGGAAACCATCACACTTGCTCCTATAATTTTTCTGTGCTGTTATTTTGTTCACTTGAATATATTTCAATAACAATGAGCTCAAATGGAAATCTGACAACGTAGGTATAGTGTACAACTACTTTTCAATATATACTGAAAGTAAAAAAGCATCACGTGACTATTTACTTTTGTTATCAACACTTGTTGTGACCCCAGTACAAAAAAAATTGTAAGCATAATTCCTCCTCCTGTAGGCAATAGATCTTAACCATATTCGCAATATATCTAAAGAACAAGCATTAGCAACCTTTGGCCGTGTCGGTTTTTAAGTCCGGTAAATAGTTACGGTATTATCGAGCTAGATAAGCGTTTTTAGCTCGTAAAAGCTTAGCGATGCTATTTCGTAGCACGCTCTCACTGGACTGCTATATTTCGTTCTCGAGTCGTCACATGTTAGATCTATCGCGAAATCGTACTTGGGAGGCAATTGACTCTCCTTTGCCGTTAAAAAAGTGCCATCAGAGCTGAATACCTGAAAACAGCCGCCATATCGCGATGAATTGCATTTGAAACGTCATCATTGCGTCATATTGTATCATGAATATATTTACAATGTGACGTATCGGCAGAGATAATACGAAATCAGTAGCATCAAATTAGGCAGGTTACAAGAAACGTCAAAGAGCAAGAGGCAACTCTAAAGCTGGAAGCGAAGCGGACCCAATTAGCTATTTAAAAGCTGCCATCAAGGATTCGAAGCTTTGGGTGATAGAACGCTATAGCTTTGCGAATGTCTTGATAGCCCATAAAGCTTCCCAATTTGATGCTACTGATTTACTAGACGTTCGCCGTGAGTGGCTGCAAGATGCAGCATCGTTAGGTTAAGAACCGTTTTCACAATCCTCATTGAGCCAATGACAGCACTTGCATCCATTCAGCCGATACGTCACATTATAAATATATTCATGATACAAAATGACGCAATGATGACGTTTCAAATACAATTTATCGCGATATGGCGGCTGTTTTCAGGTACTCAGCTCTGATGGCACTTTTTTAACGGGAAAGGAGGGTCAATTGCCTCCCAAGTACGATTTCGCGATAGATCTAACATGTGACGACTCGAGAACGAAATATAGCAGTCCAGTGAGAGCGTGCTACGAAATAGCATCGCTAAGCTTTTACGAGCTAAAAACGCTTATCTAGCTCGATAATACCGTAACTATTTACCGGACTTAAAAACCGACACGGCCAAAGGTTGCTAATGCTTGTTCTTTAGATATATTGCGAATATGGTTAAGATCTATTGCCTACAGGAGGAGGAATTATGCTTACAATTTTTTTTGTACTGGGGTCACAACAAGTGTTGATAACAAAAGTAAATAGTCACGTGATGCTTTTTTACTTTCAGTATATATTGAAAAGTAGTTGTACACTATACCTACGTTGTCAGATTTCCATTTGAGCTCATTGTTATTGAAATATATTCAAGTGAACAAAATAACAGCACAGAAAAATTATAGGAGCAAGTGTGATGGTTTCCACTGTAGAGATATACATTTCAGTATAAAATATCAGTATAATGACATACACATGTACAATGTACATTGTGTACATACATGTAGCTACAAAAAAGTTAAACACAGCTCAGAATATACTAAAAGCCTCAGATATTTTTAGTATATAAATTTGTCATGAAGATTAGCCTTAACTTGGAATTCATACCTATGGATGAAAAGAGGTAGCAATGACTCAAAGCACACCAACCACAGCCAAACCACATGTACCTTTTGTTGTCACCAACCATCTGATCATTATAAAGTACATGTACATACCTCCATGGTCTTACATGTAGTATTGGTACATCCCGCATAGTCACCCCACCCCCTCTCCATCCCTCCCATCACTCCATCCCCTCACATCCCTCCCATGTAGTCTAATTACCCCCCCCCCCCCCCCCTCATTTTTACCTTATTCTGTAGATCAACTTGGGCACCTTATGATAACATCTCCACAATCTTTATATGGCCTTTCATAGATGCCAACATTCGAGATGTTTGTCCAAGCTGATAAGATAAAGATACATGTATGATTATGGCCGAATTAGCATATTTTAGACAGTCAAAGAAAACACACCTACACATGGACAACAATTAATGAGAAGCAGGAGGGGGTGGGGCATTAGAGTGTGCAGGTGAGGTGCATTGGGAGGTTGGTTGAAGGTCCATGTAAGTGGTAAGGTGAAAATTACTACAGAAACATGGTCTGTTAATACATGTACATGTTGCTACAATGTAAATTATATTTAGCATGTAAATAACCTCTACCTAGTAACTTGACCCTCTCCAACCCTCCCACGAGGTCCCACTACATCCTTCCCATACTCACCTTGCCCTTTAGTTTACGGTCGGCACCAGCTAATAACAATATCTCCACAACCTTTTCATGGCCACTCATAGATGCCAACATCAGTGATGACTGTCCATTCTGAAGAGATAAATATATGGTTATAGCTGTACCAGGAACATACATACCGACACTAATGTTCACTGAGTAATCATTTCATATTGAAATCATTGGATGCATCTGAAAATCTTTCAATATCAATTTCATTTTCCAAATTACATGTATGATACATGTACTTGGTAGCATAGAAATTTTTAAATCTCCGCCAAGTAATCATATCCCCTCTCCATCTCTCCCATCACCCCACCCCCTCTCATATGTGCATGCAGCCATAACATTTTAGACTACATGTACATGTAGTATTGAATTCAACCCTCATGGTCCTATTGGTACACCCTCATGGTCCTATTGGTACACCCCTCATGGTCCTATTGGTATACCCCTCATGGTCCTATTGGTACACCCCTCATGGTGCTATTGGTACACCCCTCATGATTTTATTGGTACATCCTTCATGGTGCTATCCACCAACAAGTTCAGCCACTCATTGAACAAACATTTCATGGCGTCAATAAAGAAAACATTATGGACGACACAAAGATAAACCAGCATACATGTACATGTACATTATGGTTTGGTGTTACAAGTGCAGACACCTCTTTTCTAACTAACAGTTAAATGCAATGTCCCATAATTCTTTTTGGCAATATGGCTGCCTATTAACTTTACCACCTCATAACAGCACTTATACAGTTCACCACATTACAATTTTGACTCAGATGATACAATGTAGGTAGGTGGAGTAGTTGATGTATATACATGTATGCATGTAGCGCTTTGAAGTACATGTACAATTCAACCTTGTAAAGAGCTGTTGCTGCAGTTATACTCTTTGATGGCACATGTTGACTAAATTACATCTGTACACAAAGTAGGGAGGCTTTTTGGGACTGTGTCAATTATATTGAAGATTGTGGCTCTTCTAGCAACAGTCCTTAGCAGTGATCAACCACTTCAAATAACTGCTACAGCGACCAAAATTGCTGGCATTCAACAATGCATTGCTCCATGCAATTTACATCCCGTTACATGGGAGACATACAGAAAGCTGTTTCATGCAATTGATGTCCATTTCTCCAAAGCTATTCTTATGTGTCTGACTGGTCACCTGTGCTTGGCTGGTGTGCTTTCCTACACCCTCCATACGTGACTTTGATTCTTACTACCCGTCAAGTGATGCATGTACAGAGGAGTATGTGTGCACAACAAGGCATGCACACGTACAAGCAAAGTAACAGGGCAATACAGTTCCATTGCATCAATACATATATACTTGCTGGTGTATAAATACAACCCCCTCTCCATATGGTCACCCCACCCCTTCTCCATCCCTCCCATACATGTACTCACCTTATCCTCCTGTAGATTAACGTTGGGTTTTTTTTCTAACAACAACTTCACAACCTCTACATGGCCATTCATAGATGCTAACATTAGTGATGACACTCCGTTCTGAAGAGATAAAGATTTGGCTATGGTTGAACCAGGAACATACATACCGACACTAATGTTCACTGAGTCTATATAGTAATTTCATATTGAAATCATTGGGTTCATCCGAAAATCTTTCAACATCAATTTCGTTTTCCAAATTACATGTATGATAGTTGATAGCACACAAGTTTTTAAATCTCCACCAAGCAAATGAATATCCCTTTCCATCTCATAAGGTCACCCTACCCCCTCTCCATCCCTCCCATATGGTATTTCCATCCCTTTACCACCACCTCCATAGTCTCGTACAAATATCGATCCAAATGTATGTAACAATGATCATTTCTTACAGTTGTACATGATGTCATACTGTAAGCGATGATCATTGTTATGTACATTTGGGTCTGGGAACAAGACTACCACCCCCTACTACACCCCTCACCAACCCCTCATCATCCATGAAGCAGGTGTGCACACTTAAAAGCTAAGTTCCGCTATGCCTCCCATCACCCCATACCCCTCCCAGAATCACCTTATTCAGTAGATCAACTTTGGCACCATATGATAACAACATCTCCACAATCTCTACATGTCCTTTCATAGATGCCAGCATTAGTGATGTCCATCCAATCTGAAGAGATAAAGATTTTGTTATGGCTGTACCAGGAACATACTACAGTCAAAGTAGACACACCCATACATGGACAACAACTCATGAGAAGCAGGAGGGGGTGGGGCATAAGAATGTGTAGGGAAGGGTGGGAACAGGGTGCCTCTCTCATGTTCTATTGGTACATGTAAGCTACATGTAGTTATTACTATAACTACAACCTTACTTGTGTATGCAGCCATAACATTCAAAACTTAATGCATACTTCACATACATGTAGTATTGAAATTACCCCTCATGGTTCTATTGGTACACCCCTCATGGTCATATTGGTACACCCCTCATGGTCCTATTGGTACACCCCTCATGGTCCTATTGGTACACCCCTCATGGTCCTATTGGTACACCCCTCATGGTCCTATTGGTACACCCCTCATGGTCCTATTTTTACACCCCTCATGGTGCTTTTGGTACACCCCTCATGGTGTTATTGGTACACCCTTGATGGTCCTATTGGTACATCCCTCATGGTGCTATTGGTACACCTCTCAGGGTGCTATTGGTACACCCTTGATGGTTCTATTGGTACACCCCTCATGGTGCTATTGTTACACCCCTCATGGTCCTATTAGTACACCCCTCATGGTCCTATCCACCACAAGTCAAGCCAAATATTAATGATGTCATTAAAGAAAACATTTGTCATTATTCCTTCAAAAATGGTAGCCCAAAGTTTGCAATCAATGTTTAATGCCGTCTGAATGCTTCCTCATGCTTGGTATACTATATGCACTCTAATCGTGATTCCCAGCGCTTGGCATAATAATTATTTATAGTTTGCATTGTCCGACAGGGGGCCAGTCGGGTGCTGACCCCCTACCCTCAGGAACCAAGGGAAACGCTGGTCCCCATTAGATCAGCCCCACCCCTTGATGCTGGTCAAGGTAATGTGGTTAGGTCAGGGTAGAAGCCCAAAGGGTGCCGCCTACCATTGATGTGCAAGTAAGAACACAGCAAACATGTGTATAAGTACAGTCAATGCATAGGTGGAGTGGTGGGTGGGTAAACAATGCAGCTGGCAGGCTGCCCACCCTACAATCCTTTATATACATGTGTGACCTGGAACCATATCAGGTGTCAATATCTTTGGGGGCAGTGTGTTAGATTGGATGATTGAATGTAAGTGAGGCTTCTTCAAGCTTTAGGTTTGAACGGGAGCGAGGCTTTCCCTAGGCTCAGGGTTGAATGGAAATGAAGCTCACCAGCCAAGCACATGTGACTTGTCAGACATGGAAGAATAGCTTTGGAGAAATTGACATCAACTGCATGAAACAGCTTTCTGTGTGTCTCCCATGTAATGGGATGTAAATTGCATGAAGCAATACATTGTTGAATGTCAGCTGTTTTGTTCATTGTAACAGTTATTTGAAGCAGTTGATCACTGTTCAGGACTGTTGATTGAAGAGCTACAATCCAGTATAACTGACACAGTCCCTGGTTCCCCCCCCCCCCTCCCGATGTGTTGCAATCAATGTGTATAACTTCAGCAACAGCTCTTTACACGATTGAATTGTAATAAAAGCGCTACATACATACATGTATATACATCAACTACTCCATCTACCTAGATTGTATCATCTCAGTCAAAATTTTAATGCGGTAAACCGTATATGTGCTATTATGAGGTAGTAAAGTTTATAGACAGAAATATTGCAAAATTTTTTAATGTGACATTGCATTTAGTACATACAAAAGAGGTGTCTGCACTTGTACCACCAAACCATAGTGTATGCTAGTTTACATTTCCTACAGTGTTGGTTTAGGTACTAAACTTGGTTTAATGTTTTGAGGAATGCGAGCAAGATGCTAAAATCCCCAGCCTAAAGCCTGGGGCTGTACCCCCTGGGAATGCTTTCCTACACCCTCTGTACATGACTTTCATTCTTACTATCCTTCTAGTGATGCATGTACATGTACAGAAGAGTATGTGTGTCCAGGGGCGGATCCAGGATTTCAAGAAAGGGGGGGTCTGTGACAGCAAGGGGGTCTGGGGGAGTGCTGATAGCTTCCCCAGTGGGGTCTGGGGCAAAGGGCCAGCCGCTTTTTTGCTTTTGCATTTATTTAGCATGAAATTTGCAGTAATATCTAATAATACATGCATCATGCAATATATGCGGATTAGCGACGAGAAAACTCTTCATTCTTCACAATGCTATGGTTCCTACTGCTCAGCAATTAAATTCGTGACGCAAAGCTTTTGTGAATTTAACCGAAGCGTGCACGTGGTCTAAATGTTTTACTATAGTATTAGTATTTTTAGTTTGTTTAGCTCTATAGCTACCTGTTTTCTAAGGAAAAGAATCTGAAATCCATCCCATTCACGGTTACCTCAATTCCTTCTCACAAAATTGATCGCGCAATTAAATACTAATTAACCACACATGCAAAATTAATTAAATTTCGTCAATAGGAGGATTTAGTTAGATTGATATAGACCCCGCTTGGCTAGAACGATATATTGATGTGCAAGCTTGCAAATCCAAGGACGGTAACATGCAGAATGCTGCATAGATTACAGTATGCATTATGTCATTCTTCATATAGGAAAGCCCCCCCCCCCTAAATCCACCCCTGTCAGTGTGCACAACAATCATGAAGCAGGCGTCCACACTTACAAGCATAGAAACAGAGCAATGCAGTTCGATTGCATCAATACATATTACCTGCTGAGCTTGATTTGATAAAACTAAAAACATAACCCATTCTCCATATGGTCATCCCACCCTCTCTCCATCTCTCCCATACTCACCTCATCCTCCTGTAGATTAAAATTGGCACCTTTTGATAATAACACCTCCACAACCTCTACTTGGCCATTCTCAGATGCCAACATTAGTGATGACACTCCATACTGAAGAGTTAAAGATATGGTTATGGCTGAACCAGGAACATACATACCGACAATGAGTCTATATACATGTACATGTACATGTAGTCATTTCATATTGAAATCATCAGGTGCATCCGAAAATCTCAATTTCGTTTTCCAAATTACATGCATGATAGTTGATTTATAAATCTTCACCAAGCAATTGCATATTCCATTTCCACCTCATACCCTCCCATATGGTATTTCAATCCTTTCACCATCACCTCCATACATGTACATGTAGTTTCGTACCAAGATCGATCCAAATGTATGTAACAATGATCATTTCTTACAGTTGTACATGTACGGGATGTCATACTGTATAGGATGATCATATTTGGGTCTGCCCCCCTCATCATCCATGTAGCAGGTGTGCACACTTAAACGCTAAGTTCCGCCATACTTCCCATCACCTCGTACTGTCTCATCCCTCCCATTTGGTCACACACACCCTCTCCATCCCTCCCAGAATCACCTTATTCAGTAGATCAACTTTGGCGCCATATGATAACAACATCTCCACAATCTCTACATGGCCTTTCCCAGATGCCAACATCAATGATGTCTGTCCAATCTGAAGAGATAAAGATATGGTTATGGCTGTACCAGGAACATACTACAGTCAAAGTAGACACACTCATACATGGACAATAACAACAAATGAGAAGGAGTGGGTGGGGCATAAGAATGTGTAGGGAAGGGTGGGACACCCACATATTGTAATAACCATATTATTTGTTAGGTCAGTGTACATGTAAGTATTTTTAATAACTATTGGTACATGTAAGCTATTATTATAACTAAAACCTTACTTGTGTATGCAGCCATAAATTTTTGGACTTAATGCATACCCCTCATGGTCCTATTGGTACATCCCTCATGGTCCTATTATTGGTACACCCCTCATGGTGCTATTGGTACACCCCTCATGGTCCTATCGGTATACCCCTCATGGTCCTAAATTGGTATACCCCTCATGGTCCTATTGGTACACCCCTCATGGTCCTATTGGTACACCCCTCATGTCCTAAGGTACACCCCTCATGGTCCTATTGGTACACCCCTCATGATCCTATTGGTACACCCCTCATGGTCCTATTTGTACACCCCTCATGGTCCTATTGGTGCACCCCTCATGGTCCTATTGGTACACCCCTCATGGTCCTATTGGTAAACCCCTCATGATTCTATACATGTAGGTACACCCCTCATGGTAATACATCCTAGTAATGGCCATATTGGTACAGTCCAGCCATTTATTGTAATGATGTCAATAAAAAAACGTTATTCATTCAAAAATGGATGACATTTGTATATGTAATCCAAAGTTTGTAATGAATGTTTTAGGAAAGGTAAACTAGCAGACACTATGGTTTGGTGTTACAAGTGAAGCACCATTCTTCTAAGTAACAGTTAAATGCAATGTACAAATTTCTTGGCAATATGGTTCTCTAAACTTTACCACATTATAACAGCACTTATACAGTTTACCCAGAGATGATAGAGTTTAGCTCTATTATCTCTGGTTTACCGCATAAAAATTCTGACTTGGATGATACAATATAGGTAGATGGAGTAGTTGACATGTATATATGTAGCGCATTTAGTTTAAATCGACCTGTTGCTGCAATTATACTCTTTGATGGCACAAGTTGACTTAATTACATCTGTACACAAGGGGGGAGGCACCCAGGGACTGTGTCAGTTATATCTTAGATTATGGAATTACTGGATTGGCAATGCTACGCGTATTGCATACTGAAGTCACTCTATATGCTTGACACTGTTACACCCTTTTCTTGAATTCAGGTTTCTTGTCTTTCTGGAGGTTTTCATTGGTGTCTGTTAGTTTTGATTGTCGAAAGTCCTATTCAGGTTACTGACTTGACTTCTTACCTAATTATTTGTATCCATTTCTTAACCTTTTCGTTACCACATGTAAATTGTAGCATATAAGAGTGGTTTGGGGTTTTTTTTGTTAAGAACCAAAACAAAAGTTGCTTGTGGTGCTGCATGTCGTAGGCCTGTTTTGAAGCTTAAAACGCTTGACCTGTAGTAGTGGACTGCAGGTCGCGGTTTTATATAATTAGCATGATTATGAGGCAGTTTTGTGGTTTTTTTAGCTTCTGACAGGAATGATGTGTACTCACTGCCGGACTGTGGAGCCGAACTTGGTGGACGGAGCTTTAACACCTATTTTCATGTTTGGCTATAAGCTTTGTGTGTTGTGAAGTGGTTAGAAGGTTGGAAAGATGTTTCGTCTTGGCAACATGCCAAGAAAAACGAAAGGCTCTCAACAGACTTGTTCATCAAGAAAAAGCGAGTGGAGGCCAAAAAATAAAACATCTGAACAGTGTTTTGAAACAATCGAGCTTTATTCACCTCCCTTAAAGCTTTCTTAGGTCGTTCTGAAGTTTCCTGGAGCAGGGGATCTTCAAGTATATCAGCTTCAGCCATAAATTTTTATTACGTGACCGTGTCGAGCATCGAACCAATTTTTCACGGGCGTTGCCAATTCAGTGATTCCATTATCTACGGTTATATAGACTTCAAGCAACAGTCCTGAGCAGTGATCAACCACTTCAAATAACTGCTACAGCGACCAAAACTGCTGGCATTCAACAATGCATTGCTCCATGCAATTTACATCCCATTACACGGGAGACACACAGAAAGCTGTTTTATGCAGTTGATGTCAATTTCTCCAAAGCTATTCTTCTATGTCTGACAGGTCACCTGTGCTTGGCTGGTGTGCTTTCCTACACCCTCCATACGTGACTTTGATTCTTACTACCCTTCTATTGATGCATGTACAGTGGAGTATGTGTACACAAAAATCACGAGCACACTTAAAAGCAAAGGAGCAGTTCCATTGCATCAGCTTGATTTGATAAGACTAAACTGATTAAGATTGTGCTGGGGAAGGCCATCTCCATTCCTCTCATATGGTCACCACACAACCTCTCCATCCCTCACATATGGTCACCACACAACCTCCTCATCCCTCCCATACTCACCTCATGCTCTTGGTAATTAACATTGGCACCTTTTGATAACAACATCTCAACAATATCTACATGGCCACTAAAAGATGCCAACATTAGTGATGGATCTCCTTTCTGAAGAGATAAAGATATGGTTATGACTGTACCAGGAACATACATACTGACACTAATGTTCACTGAGTAATCATTTCATATTGAAATCATTGGGTGCATTTGAAAATCTCTTCAACATCAATTTCATTTTCCAAATTACATGTATGATATAGTTGATACCATAAATCTTTTCTAATCACCATATGGTCACCCCACCCCCTCTCCACCCTCCCATATGCCCTACCATACTCACCTCATCCTGTAGTAGATCAACACCATCCTGAAGTAATAACGATATCAGTAATTATGGCTGAACCAGGAACACATAGTAACAGCAAATAAATAAAGTTATGTGACTCCATGTACATTAAGACAGGCAATATTCTTTAAAGTGCAACTTTAAAATGTGGCATACTTGGTCTTTGACAAATTTATAACAGTCATTCATCCAGGGGCGGCAGCCACTATCCAGGATTTCAAAGGGGGGGGGGGGGGGGGGGGTTCTTGTCTTCAATATACAATGTAAGATATAAATTGTGGTGCTGCGAAATGATTATTTAACACATGAAACAGGTACATTACTCTACAATTAATCAGTGGGCAACCCTCCTACCCAGCTTGGCAGAGTCCCAGAAGAGCCAGTAGTGGATCCAGGGGGGGGGGGGGGGGGGAGGCTATAATAAAAAATTCATAGTGTACTTGCATGGGTGTTTTAGGTGATACTTGCATGGGTGTTTTAGGTGATATTACTATTAGTACAGCCATTCACCAAGTTGTTAATTAGGTGCATGTGCATGTGTTTCATCCATGGCAGAGGGCATGGCAGGACCATCTAAAATAGGCTAAATTAAAAAAATACAGAGGGTCCGAGTCTCTTTAATTTTCACGATTGGGCACATCACAATCGGTGTCTGTCAGTGTGGTTAGCAATGAATCATCTGTGTCAGCCGTGGATGACGCATTTTTGGAGGGCTCCTTTGAGGTTGCTGGGAATCCAGGCTCCCTGGATGGCCATTTTGATGAGGCAGTCAGAATATCACAAGGTGTGGTAGGTCATCAGGCTCCACTGTGACTGGCAATGGTTGGACAATGAGGCACGCCTGATTGTGGTTTGACGAAGCTGCGTATTCGTGATGGATCTGTGACTGATGAGGAAATATATCTAATTTTGTTGCATATAGATCAACTAGAGAACGTCATATTTCCTGCACCACAAGAAGGTAAGCAAATAAGGTCATTCCAAAGCTCTTGGTTCCTGAAGTACCCTTGGCTTACATATAGCAGGACGGAATACAGTGAATATTGTGTGTATTGATTTGTGTTTGCATTTGACGATTCTAGCCTCGGAGTGTTGGTATACGATAAAGGAAATTTTGTTGCATTCAAAGAGTTGCATAGAGTAATGACTGATGCTGCAATAGCAGAATCACTTCTAGAAGAGCTCAGAGCACTGGGTCTAAATTTGGATGGAAGTGGAGCTATGGCAGGATGTTGCAAGCAGTATCATCCTTCAACGGCACCCACTTGCCATCTTCGTTCACTGTTGCAGTCATGTTCTGAACCTATGTGTTGCTAATTCATGTTCTGATGTGCTGGTGAGGAACATGATGGGCAGTGTCAGTGAGGTGCATAAGTTTTTTGAGCATGGAAATGTCAAGATAAGCTGACAGGTGATTGAAGCAACAATGCCTGATATCAAGAAAGTATAACGTATTTTGCCATCAATGTTGCATTTTCTAAATGAATGAACGATAGTTCAGTGCACGGAGCATATAAACCCACCCACCCACCCATCCACCCATCCACCCACTCACCCACCTACCCACTCACCCACCATTTATCCTATCCATCCATCCATCCCTCCTGCATTGTTGAGGGATATTCTGGATCACGATGGTTTCAGTGCCTAACTAATTTAGTCTACATGTGCATGTGTTGTAGCAACACATATGTGTAGCAACCAATAAATGGAGGGCAGATTCTCTAAGTGCCAGTCATCAATAGGATAAGCAAGCCACCACACTGATATTATGGAACTTCTGTCCTAAGGAGAGGAGACATACAGTATAGCTGACTGCTATTAGAGTATGCATTTGTAGGATGCTCTCTTACTAGAAGTGTATCATCTGATACTGGAGGTTATAGATAGTACAATTACCTTCAGTGGTACTTACTGATTTATTTTGTAAGGATGGCGTCAACACTTGAAGATTTCCTACACAAACAAGATGGTATTCGTGTATATGTATATCCTAACATGTAAATGCACATGCATGACCATACACATACATGTAAATATTGTCTACATGTGTACATGTATTTGTAAAACCACTTCCTCTATTGAAATGGAAAACTAGAGAAGAAACAAGCAACTTTACCACTACAAGTACACAAGGTGCTAGTTTTGTTGCCAAGGGAGCAGTTGGCTAAAGCAAAGGTGTCCTCATGCCTTTGTAGTAAGAATTGGAGAAATAATGTTAGTGGGGAAAAGAGGGTGGATTGAAAAGTGCCACATAGTGTAATACATGCAGCAATAGATCCAGTTTGGAACCAAACGGTTAGGTGGAAGGATGTATCTATGATCAGAGGTGACATTGTTACCCAGACACCCAGATGAGCTCGCCGACAGGACTTGGCAAGTACATCACACAGTTTGTTGTAGTGAGGAAACCACATCACCACCCCTTTTGCATGTATGAGCATGAAGGCCAAATGGATCCAGGGCAATATCAGGACACAGTGGGCAGCAAGAACCACATGCAAAGCCACCACTAAATGGCAATCTGAATTTGGGAACATTGGTGGGCACTGGATCGGTCACATATTAGACCAGCTACAACTCATTTTCTCCAAACCAGTTATAAATATAAATAACGTGACTAGAAGACTATTAATAATGTATAGCGCTAAGGATGTTTATAGTTTTTATTTATTCATACCCATATGCATGTCTACTATTGCGAATTATGTGCATAGAAAAAGCAATTTCATTTTACCATTCCACCCTAACTAGCTTATCATTTTCAAACGCAAGTACATGTAAACTGTTCATTTGCTTGTGGGAGGTGGACCAGATACAGGGATAGCTGCATTACTACATGGTATAGGGTATCACCTGATGCATAGGAGTTGAGAAATAGAGGGAGCAAAAAAAAAAAAAAAAGTATTACTAAATATAGGGCTAATTTGCCCACTTTCTGTATTATCTTAGCACTCAAACCAACAATTGTAATGAAGACATGGTTTTTATATCTTATTGATTCCAACAAACTGCTATTTTGTAAATGAAGTGAAAATAAATGAGATTTATATTCCTATAATGTGAGTGGGTAACCAGACTGCTGGGTCATGGTACCTGTGGGAGGAAGACCAGATACATGTACAGGAATAGTTGCATTACCACCAGCTGCATATAAGTAGGAGGAGGGTGGGAGGGCCTAATCACTTCACAGTGCTGGTATTTTTTTAAATGTACATGTATATGCCCATGTATAAAGAGCTGATTAACAGATAATTGTTGTCAAATGCTATATTGAAATGCTGATATGAAATTCATAAAATATTCCATTAACGCAAGTCAAAGAAAATAAAATTAATTTATAATTCAGTCCTGACAACACCTACATGTATTACTAACATGCAGTTTTATAAGCATATTAAAAGGCCTGAATTGATTAGCAAATTCAAACTACTAAAATCAAAATACTCATTTCAAGTTGATTTAGAAATGTGTTTTTATATTGTATTTTTATATATTACTAAAATGCTGCAAACTATCTTATTCAAAATAGAAATCTTGATTTTCGCGATGTAGTTGATTAAAAGGAGATTATAAAATAAATATTATTACATCATATCTTCTCTTGCTGTTAGAACTTATTAAACTGATTATTTACAACTTTTATAAACAATTATTATATTTACATATAGTAACATCTACACCCAGACATACAACAAATCAATAGGATGGGGGAATTATCTGGGCCAGGATGGACATGGTATTCGCCCTAGTCAGTTGTAAGCAGTTAAGGCAGCCATAAATGTCATTTAAGATGACAGATATATAGGTTTGCTGCCCAGGATGGTAATTCTTGAGGCAATTGTGGAAAACAGTTGTGTGGCACCAGTCATTCAACCAATTAATAAAAAAATCCTTGATTGCGGAACACCTTGTAAGTGTGTGGTGTATAATACCAAATATAAAGGACTAGGGATCAGCAATGTGGTTAATTTAATACGATTAATTTATTACTGTGAAATGCCCTAAGGGGATGTACATTTGGGTACTATCCCTGCCTCCAATAACACAACAATGATGGAAGTCTTGAATGATGTGAAAAAAGGTGGGTAGCAGTTCTCTTGATGGACATAAATCAAGTGCTGCAACATACCACCACATGCATGTGCCAGTTATGAAATGCCATGCACAAAGTGTAACCTTCGGCATGGTACATGTATTTGCACATTGGGGCACTTACACTTAGGAAGACAACTTTTATCACATGTAAACAGGTGCCTGAGATGAGTCTACCACCAGGCCCCATCTATGTTATCACATACAAACTAAATATGTAATGTCTAATGTCCTGGGCATACTCTACTGTGCACATTTGCACATTGCGAGGCATGTAAAATAAAGTTTTTGCATTCTACCATTTCAGCATTCTAGTGGTGTTGTCACATTGTATAAGTCCTTATCTCTTTGGGCTGAAGATTGGAAGGCATAACACCTTTCGCTTGCTCTTACACAAACTCGTCACAGCGGAGGTACACTGTACAGCGAGTGTACATGTACGTGGTGATTAATCACTTACATGTACATGTTACTGGAGCTTCAATGTACCTTCACTGTGATGGGTTACCTGTATGTATCGTTACTACTGGAGTACTGGTACATGTGCATATACATGTATGCAAAAAAACATATGGTAGTGCACAGCATTTCCACTGGTATTCGCACACAATTTTACATGCACCTACATATGCATGTGCATAGTAACATGTACATATACTAATATGCAAACTTACGGGGTACAAGTGGTAGTTCCACTTCTGGTTCTGTTAGAGAAAGGAATCATTTCAATGAACAGAAATCATGCCAATAGTCAAATAATTTTATATGCATGTACATGTACATTTACATGTACATTTACATGTACATTTACATGTAGATTTACATGTACATTTACATGTAGATTTACATGTACATTTACATGTACATTTACATGTACATTTACATGTACATTTACATGTACATTTACATGTACATTTACATGTACATTTACATGTACATTTACATGTACATTTACATGTACATTTACATGTACATTTACATGTACATTTACATGTACATTTACATGTACATTTACATGTACATTTACATGTACATTTACATGTACATTTACATGTACATTTACATGTACATTTACATGTACATTTACATGTACATTTACATGTACATTTACATGTACATTTACATGTACATTTACATGTACATTTACATGTACATTTACATGTACATTTACATGTACATTTACATGTACATTTACATGTACATTTACATGTACATTTTACATTTACATGTATGTTGAGCGATATTCAAATTTGTACTTGGACTATATGAGAAATACAATGTACCTTACATGTACATGTATGTTATGGCTGGGAACTAAGTTACACACACATGTATGTGGGCATCCCTGGGCAGCAGCTTAGCAGGCTGACGTACTATGTACACATGTACAAGCTGTGCACATTTCATTTGACTACAGCAATTTCCCAGGCTGCATTGTGTAATATTTATAATACACTCACACAGTACTGTCCAGAGCCAAGTTAAAAGCATTAATTATTCACACTACATTGTGGGTGTTGTGTGTTGTCTGCAAGTTAGCTAAATAGCTACTGTAGCGGAGCAGCCAACAAAAGTTAGCAGTAATAACATGAGCTGCTTAGATATGAACATGTTTGAACCCTACATTTTGTCACAATTCTTTACGACCCCTCAACCATTTATTATGAAGATCACTTTGTTACTACCTTGTGAATTTCAAAAAGTGTTAATTTGTAATTAAAGTGATATGAATTACATTGTGCACAAAAGGTTTTTGTTACTATCTGTATTACGAACTGCCATGGAGTGTTGGTATGATGGTGTACATGTAAGTAGAAGAGAAAGTGAGGGGACAAGGCCTAATATGAGATCAGTGCTTAACATATCCATTGTACATTGCTGATTGCTATATGTAACGAATAATACATGTACCTGTATCTCATACAAAACGCAGCAAATATACATGTGTACATGTAGAACAGAAGTAAGGTTAACTTTCAAAATTTATAGGACAGCTAGTAAAAATGTTGTCAGTAATGGGAAGATGTATAGTTTACAGTACACTACACTAAGGCAATATTAATGTTTCAGTTTAGAAAATGTCACGTAACAACTCTATTACATATTCATTATATGCAATACAATTCAGGTACATGTACATCTTGGAACCTACAAACGTATGTTACGTACATGTATGATTTCGAGTGTTGTGAATATGATTAGCAAAACACGCAAATGACTCAATTCCCCCCCCCCCCCCCGCAATGTAAAGAGGTGCCCGAGACAAGTGACTAGCCTACCTCCAGGGCCCACACTCAGGATAGATTTAAAAAATGAGTGAAACAAAAAGATACTTTTAAATGTCTAATGTCCTTGGCTTGCTCTGTACATTTGTATATCACAGGTCGCACTAAATAATGTTTCCGCGTCCTGCCATTCAAGCATTTTAGTGGAGTTGATCTGTTTTGTCATGTTGTATAAGTCCTTACAGGATCTGTTTGGGCCAAAGCTTTGAAGGCATAAGACCTTTCGCTGCTCTTACATACATTTCTCATAGCGAAGGTACATGTACACTGTACAGCGAGTGTATGCAGTGACAAATCACTTATGTATCGGAACATCCATGTACCTGTCATGTGATGTCATGTTTGATTTACATGTACAGGTACAAATATGTATTGTACATGGTTTCCATAGCTACATTTGAACATTGCTACACACTGACATGCACTTGCAGAATGGCGCACTGCTATGGTAGGCATAAATACCAAAATGTAATCATGCTTGAGTTCATTCGTAAAGGCACTGGCATTGGATCATCGCAGAGTCCTAATCTTTTTCCTGCCCAGTATCATGCCAAAGTTGATCAGCACTGATTGGTCACAATTAACTAGCATTGACCAACTACAACTCATTTTATGATATCAATAACCTGACTAGTAGATATATACATGTAGCGCTACGGGATGATTTTTTACTTAATAATACCTGTACACAGGACTATAATAGTGGGAGTTTTAAGTTAGTAATACAAGAGTAATTACTTTACAAATTTTAGGACAATTTTACCATTTCACCCTAACAATTATTATAAAGACGAATTTGCAACTTTACTGCTTGCAAATTCTTAAAATACATACCATACATGGTGTACATGTATGATACACTATTTATCCATGAAACCATGGGATACAGGATATTACTAACCTCCAGACTGCTGGGCTAGGTGGGCATCTACGGGAGTAGAACCAGATCCAGTGTCAGCTGCTATAATAACAGGAGAAAGGAGGGAGAGCCTAATTGATGATCTGCATTTCACAAATTACCTATTGCATTGCAAAATAATGTTTACATGTACAATTGAGTCTTGACGCCAACAAGACATGACTAGGATTGGTTTTCTGTTGAATTTTTATACTGTCCAAAAAAAGAGATACATGTATGCAATAATAATGCAGTGAATTTTTTTACTCCACACATTTTTGCACAATCATAATTTAAGTTTCACTTAGAAACTGCATTGAATATTAATACAGGAGAGGCATTCATTTTTTCTGGTTCTTGATGGTTTACACCAAATATCTAAACTTATGAGATTACTCTACATGCGCGTTATAATGAATGTTAAAGCATGGTCTGCCACCCTTGCTATGCTACTGAGTCTGTAAATTACATGTAGTGCCTAATATGCCAACCTCCTCAGCCTTCTTTCGTCTTAAAAAATTTTAAGACAGAGGGACAAGTGCACGTGTCTAATACCCGCTTTCGCTTTGTCGCCATGATTTGATAAAGCATATGTAACAATTATTTAATTATTCACACTCAATAATAAAAGTAGGAGCGGGGGGGGGGGGGGGGCGGCTTAGACCCACATATTTAAAAGTGGGGGGCTATAGTCCCATCAGTCTCACCCCCCTTCCTACCAGCAAATATGCAGCATACATACATGTACAGTGTACATAGTGTATGATATCCAGCCCTAATTACCAAGGAGATTTTCTTTGACACATCTGTATTTTGGATTGCACATGCAAACAAACATTCCCATAACTACAGTAAAACATCACTATGGAAGACAGCAATCCCACTGCATTGTTATGTCATTGGTGTGTACAGGAGGGCAAACATGCATGTTATCAACACATAGATGTATTACACTTAGCTGTCATGCTGACCTTGATATGTTGGGCAGTAGGTACTTCTTATTTCTTCAGCCAATACTGATTTGCCAATTGCATTGAGGGCATCAATGAGCTTCTCCCATGAGCGCGATACATCTGACTCCAACCAGAACTGTACTAGATCGTGTCTGCAGTCTGCCACCTGCCCTCGGTTATTAATATCGATCTCTTGTATCTTTGAACCACTGATACCCAATCGGACTCCTAGTGACTTCCATTTCACTACATCTTCTAAAGCATCCAGCACATTTTTTAGTATGAGATCTGCAGAGAAAGACATCACCATGGTAAATTGCTCTTAAATTATATGCAAAACAATTCAGGTACATGTACATATGTTATGTACATGTATGATTTCAAGTGTTGCAAATATGATTAGCAAAACATGCAAATGGCTCAACCCCCCCCCCCCCCCCCCCCCCCCCCCCCCCCCCGCTTCCAGTGTAAACAGGTGCCCCAAAACAAGTAGCTAGCATAGTTTTAAAAAATGAGTGAAACAAAAAGATACTTTTAAATGTCTAATGTCCTGGGCTTGGCACGTTTGTATATCACAGGTCGCACTAAATAATGTTTCTGCGTCCTGCCATCCAAGCATTCTAGTGGAGTTGGTCTGCTTAGTCATGTTGTATAAGTCCTTACAGGATCTGTTTGGGCCGAAGCTTTGAAGGCATAAGACCTTTTGCTGCTCTTACATAAATTTGTCATAGCGAAGGTACATGTACACTGTACAGCGAGTGTATGCAGTGACAAATCACTTATGTATCGGAACATCCATGTACCTGTCATGTGATGTTATGTTTGATTTACATGTACAGGTACAAATATGTATTGTACATGGTTTCCATAGCTACAGTTGAACATTGCTACACACTGACATGCACTTGCAGAATGGCGCACTGCTATGGTAGGCATAAATACCAAAATGTAATCATGCTTGAGTTCATTCGTAAAGGCACTGGCATTGGATCATCGCAGAGTCCTAATCTTTTTCCTGCCCAGTATCATGCCAAAGTTGATCAGCACTGATTGGTCACAATTAACTAGCATTGACCAACTACAACTCATTTTATGATATCAATAACCTGACTAGTAGATATATACATGTAGCGCTACGGGATGATTTTTTACTTAATAATACCTGTACACAGGACTATAATAGTGGGAGTTTTAAGTTAGTAATACAAGAGTAATTACTTTACAAATTTTAGGACAATTTTACCATTTCACCCTAACAATTATTATAAAGACGAATTTGCATCTTTACTGCTTGCAAGTTCTTAAAATACATACCATACATGGTGTACATGTATGATACCAATGAAACCATGGGATACAGGATATTACTAACCTCCAGACTGCTGGGCTAGGTGGGCATCTATGGGGGGAGAACCAGGTCCAGTGTTAGCTGTTATAACAGGAGAAAAGAGAGAGAGCCTAATTGATGATCTGCATTTCACAAATTACCTATTGCATTGCAAGATAATGTTTACATGTACAATTGAGTCTTGATGCCAACAAGACATGACTAGGATTGGTTTTCTGTTGAATTTTTATACTGTCCAAAAAAAGAGATACATGTATGCAATAATAATGCAGTGAATTTTTTCACTCCACACATTTTTGCACAATCATAATTTAAGTTTCACTTAGAAACTGTTTACAGGAGTGGCATTCAATTTGTATCTTGTTCTTGATGGTTTACACCAAATATCTCAACTTATGGGAGTACTCTACATGTACATGCATGTTATAAGCATGGTCTGCTTCTAAAGAGGCTATTAAAAATTACATGTAAATTATTCAGAGTCAGCTCTTTGTAAATAGTATCAAACAAAAGGATAGAAAACATTATCCTTGTACAGACGAACAAAATCTTGTTCCACCATCTCATACATGTGTACATCATTGTATATGTATATGTGGTTGTATACATGGCTGGCAAAAAAAAAAGTACATCGATCTGCTTGGTTGGTCATCAAGCTCAAGTTGTTTATATGAACAATAAAATTGAAGAACTCCAGAATAAATGTTAGCATGTTTTGTGTGCATACTTGATGGAATAGAAGGGCTTGGTTTGTTCATACATTACCAATATCTCAAATGAGTGTTTTAAATTTTTCCCTGAAAAATAATTTTGTGCGCATATATGCACTTAGTGGTCAAAGAGTTAATAAGGCGTTTCCAAACATGTTTGGTGTAAATAGGCTATACCATACAAACATGAACAATTGTACATAAATCACGAGATGGGGTGAAATATGCAATGGTAAAAGTGTGATTGACAATGCAAAGCTTAGGATCAGTGCTGGAAATGTTTGTGTGGCATTGCTTGGGTTGACAAAAATTGTTACAGCACACAATTTGATTTCATATCTTTACCGTACCTTTGGCTGGGAAGAGTGTGAATGAGAGAAATAGTATTATTATTACTATTTTTTCTCTCATCCAGCCAAAGCTGGTGAGATCTAATTTATACTGAACTTTAAAGGTCCATGAGTATGAAATTAAAAATGTAGAAAGACAAAAAACTATTACATTGATGCTCAGTTTTTGCAAAATAGATTCATCTCATATGGTATATAATTTTATATAACAATACAGGTACGTGAACACATGAATTGCACTTCAACTGATCATAATAGACATTGATAGTATTGGAAGAAATACCAAGGCAGGAACGTTCTATATAGCTCCTAAATATGTTATTGTTAGTTTGCACTTCAGGTATGGATGGAAGGACCATGCAACAAAGAGAGAGGAAGGCAAAAAGGAAAACCACAAAGCATGCCAGAAGGGACCATATACTAAAAAAAGACAAAGCTTGATTGATTGCAGGGGCATGTGCTGAAAGATTTAAACACGTTATATACATGTACATGTACATGTACATGTTATGTATATGTAATACTCTATGTCTGGTTGTGTCAAAAACTTACTGTGCTTCAGATAATACCAGCCGACCAAAACAGAGATCACCACAACAATTATAATGAAACCAACTGTTGGACCAATGATAACGAAATGTAATACAATTACAAAAGTATCAATTACGGTATTTTCAATTTATATGTATACCACCAGCTGGCAAGCAGCTGGTACATGAACATAAACTAAAGCATGGTTTCATTTGTAGATACATGTACATGGATGGGTATGTAGGGATAAATGCTAAGTGCCAATCATGCTCATGTGTGAAATCCTATTGCCACAAACTGTATACATTCAAGCTTATTTCATGTACTTACATGTAACCACATCTGAGTGTTTCTAATATTTCTAATTCATCATGTACATAAAGAAGTCCTGTCACCATTGATTCATTCAGAGTTTTGATAGTTTATAAAATAACCACCAATGTGAATGGAACCAAATTGTTTTACTTGTAATAAACAAAAATTAATCATACATCTTCTCATAGAGGAAGATCTCACAAAGGGATTGTCAGGATCTTTCTTGGCTGTCAATAAATTGATTGTGACACTTGAAAAGCTCTCTGATTAAATTTAAGCCTTTATGATAGCAGTTAAATCCAAAGCTTCACATAGTCGCTGTAAACCACGGAATTGAAATTTGCATGATTTCAAATGATTTGCAACTGTTTGTGTTAACTGAATGCAAAATCCACTCAAAAGCTACAAGGCATACATGTATCTTAGTGCAAATACAAACAATACTGATTGTGGCATGTACTGTACCTGATGAAAGGTGCTGAGAAGAAGTGCCTGAAATTTCAATTGGTGCAACTTGTGTAAGAAAATGGAAAGGCAATAAAACTACCACACTAATGCTCAGTCAAATTCATATATTTGCAGCAACTTTAATTACTATGTGCACATCTATAGATGACAATTGAAAACAACACAGGTATACATGTATAGAAATCAAATACCATTAGCTTTTGTTTAACCAAGAGTGAGAAAATGAAATGAGAGAGAGAGTGAGAGTGAGAGTGAGAGTGAGATGGGAGAGAGGTGGAGAGAGGGGGAGAGGGAGAGAGGGAGAGAGAGGGGGAGAGGGGGAGAGAGGGAGAGTGGGATGACGATGAAAGAGACAAAGAGTGTGAGAAGAAAGTGAGAGAGGATGTACATGTATGTATACATTATGACACAACCCAAAAATATGCTAGCTTGAACTAAATCTACAAGTCTAGCCAGCCAAGTGATATGAACACCAAGTGTATGACTAAAACTAAAACTGTATGATTATATACAAAAAACACTTGTATGCGTTAAATGAGCCATAATGTAAATATGTAGTAATAGAGGGTTATTACT
Source organism: Spongilla lacustris (assembly GCA_949361645.1). Lineage (NCBI taxonomy): Eukaryota > Metazoa > Porifera > Demospongiae > Spongillida > Spongillidae > Spongilla > Spongilla lacustris. The sequence goes on from OX442415.1 coordinate 11,232,290, forward strand.
ACATGTATTTATGATTTCTGGTAGTGCTAAGCACATATTCTATTCAGGCAGTAGTGTACTAATAGTCATGCCTCTGATCTTATACTCTCTATGAAACATGTACTCCTTTACATGTATTAATAACATGCATCATCTCTAGCCACTATGAATAATATCACTAAGTATGTACATGATCAGTGCCATCTACATGTACATGTAGACGCTTCCAGCAAAGCGGGACCACCATAATAGTGATAGTTGTTGCCTTATGATAACAAAGGCTATCAATATGCAAGGTGTTGCCATATTGTACACATCTCGTGCATCCTACTCTATGCCTGCAATTGGTGCTTTGTGTGGCCAACTCATTTGTGTGTCATTCTCTATGAGAAAGTTGGTGGTATATAGGATTTGAAGGCAATAGTGGTGTAAAAAGCAGTGAAACAAGGGTTGAATGATAAGGAAAAACAAAATAGTCCTATATAGTCACATGCATGAACAATGTATTGTCCTACATTAAGATAGGACTGTTTCATTTTTCATTATCATTCAACCCTTGTTTCCCTGCTTTTTACACCACTTATTCCCTTCAAATCCTATATACTACCAACTTTCTCATAGAGAAAAAGCAAGGAAACAAGGGTTGAATGCGACTACTCATTGTTTGAACAAAAGAACAATTATTAGCTATGAAAACACGCTAAACAAACACTTGATCCAAAAGGGAATTATGTGGGAGGATTAAAGACCACTGCAGTCTTTAATCCTCCCTCAAAATTCCTTTTCAGGTTGAGAGTGTGTTTTCATAGTCACCATGATTAGTGTCTATGAAAATACACTAGGAATTATGGAGGAGGAGCAGCCGTCTTTAATCCTCCCTCGTAATTCCTTTTTGGGTCAAGTGTTTGTTTAGTGTGCTTTCAAAGCTAATAATTGTTCTTGTGTTCAAAACAATGAGTAGTCGCAGCAGCTCTAAATTTCAGTCACCAAGATTAGTGACTACGAATACACACTATGAATTACATGTATGAGGGAGGATTAAACATGGCTGCCAGGATTTGAGCTGGTGCCCCAGCTGAGTGTATGAGAATCCTTCAGATCTGATCAGCCAAGTATCTTATTGGTACTAGCATCTGCCCGCCCTAAAAGTTTGGTGAAAAACGGCTTATGTTATTATTTGAAACAACAAATTAAAACTGATCACAAATTCATCAGCTATTAAACCCCAACAAACCAATTCTAATAAAGTCCATCACTGCTATGTATGCCATCCATAAATGTATACAAAGATACCTAACATATACACAAAAATGGTCAAGCAATTCTATTCTAAACAGGTCCAAGTTGAAGTTGCCCCAAAAATTAATTATCTAGAGGGCTGTAGTTAATAAACGGAACAACTTGGGGTATGCATATATTAGGTGCTTTTATACAGGAGAATATATATGGGAAGTGGTATTCTAATGAGTTTATAGGGTAAAAATTTGCCTATAATGACTCAAACATCAAGGAATAGACTTTACTCTAATAATTATAAGTGGAGGATTAAACTACGTGCTTAACTTCATCACATACACACTCATGCACAGATGTAGGCATCTATGACCACGCCGACTGAGTCTCCTACCCAGACCCAAAATTACGATGATTGTTACAGGACACTGTGCGACTGACCGGTGAGATCCTTCACCATCTCAGCAGCCTCCATCTCGTCTAGCTCACGAAGGGCATCGTAAATCCTCTGGTATGTGGCCTGGGAACCCGTCCTAGCCACCCACCGCGTTAGTGCCTCAGAGCGCCGTTCTTCTGGGACGGCATAGTGTCTTTTTATGTCTTCGATTACCTGATTCTCCAGCCCGAGTAAGCTTGCTACGGTCTTCCACCTCGGAAGGAAGGTGGCTATACGTGTTATGTGAGCTATCGTACACTTTCGGTCCATTCCGTGAGGTGTCCGACACGAGCTCAGAAATTTAAGAAATTGATTTCGAAATTTCTGAAATACAGAAATCTGGCCGTAATGCAATTAAATTTCAGTATTCTAATGAAATTTCAGTATTCTAGTGAAACCCCTGTCGAAATACTGAAATTTCCGTATTTTAATGAAATTTCCGGATATATAGAAATTTTACTCCAGAAATTTTAGTCAGGTTCCATCGGTCCGTGTAGGTCCGTGTATAAAACCGCCAACTAATTTTTCAATTGTTCGATAAATTGAAAATTACTATTTTGACGTACTAGTTGCAAATTTTGGTCGATTTCCATATATTTCGCTAAGAGAATAATTGATTTTTGTGTGACGTTTACAATTTTAAAATTTCAAATTAAATTAGAAAATTGAAATATTCAATCACGGTTTCGCGCAACTGTTGTTTGATTTATCATTTTTCATTATGGATTAATTCTTTTCTCTTTGGAATGGAACCGACTCAACCGACTCTTTGACATGGAACCCTCCCCCTCTATAACGGCCGTTATTTTGGGAACGAGTGTTCGAATGAATCTTGCTTTATAGTCCTCAGTCTGTGACTGTCGAGTCAAAATCGTACCGTTAAAGACGGAGCTGCCTGATGAAAGACCACAGAAACGCCCTCTCTCTCTCTCTCTCTTCTCTCTCTCTCTCTCTCTCTCTCTCTCTCTCTCTCTCTCTCTCTCTCTCTCTCTCTCTCTCTCTCTCTCTCTCTCTCTCTCTCTCTCTCTCTCTCTCTCTCTCTCTCTCTCTCTCTCTCTCTCTCTCCCACTCTCTCTCTCTCTCTCTCTCTCACACACACACACACTACACACGGCAACGGACGCAAACTCACACATGCTCAAAGAGAAATACAGATACATATGTTTGGCAGACGATCGTTTCCTTTATTACGCGGAACTTTGTGAGTTAAAACTTTACCTTTGTTTGGGGCAATTTTGCCGTTCGTTTATGAGTTTTGACAAAGTCAAAGTCGTCCCATTAAAGAATGAGTTGCCGTATGAAGTAGTCGACAGTCCACGGGAACGCCCGCGGCACGAACGAGACGGAGTGTGCCTACAAATATTTCTCTCGTTCCCAGACCCGAATGTACATCGTGATTGCCTAGTAGAGGTGGCTGCAGCTGACCTTCATGTTGCAGCTCGCATTTGTGGTAGTTATTGTAAATTAGTGCATCTAGCTAGAACCACTCCTAGCCATCCCAGATGATGGAAGCTAGCACCACATTACAGCTGATTCAGCGCTTTTATGACCCCAGTTGGGGGGGGGGGGGGGGGGGGGTAGGTGGGTGTGGCTGGTGTGACCTTATATCATTGTCACTCCCCCTAAAAGGTGACCATTGATGGCAGAAATGTTAAAGACCTCAACCTGAGGTGGCTGAGAGACAACATTGGTGTGGTCAGCCAGGAGCCTGTACTGTTCAACACCACCATTGCTGAGAATATCCGCTATGGGCTTCCACGGAGGAGATAGAACAAGCTGCTAGGAAGGCCAATGCATACAACTTTATATCTGAGCTTCCTGATGGATTTGGAACAACACAACTTAGCCTCAGCTTTGGAGGACTTGGCTTTCATTCTTTATCTTATCACTCATGTGCTGCCTTCATATCATCTCTGCCTTCTTCAGGTTTTAGTGGGTTCAATGCTCCTGACAGAGGCCATCACAGTGGAGTCTGTTTTGTTCTCTCCTTTCTCCCAGCATGCATTGTGCAAGAAGTTGGATGATCATCTATCTCACAATCAGTCTATCATGATGACTTCCTCTCCTGCCAATAAGGCGGGACTTTTCTCTGCCTCTGCTCCTCATGCTAGTTCATGGCTTTCAGTTGTCCCCACGTTAGGGTTGGGCTTGCCACTTGATCCAGCCAAGTTTCAAATTGTAGTGATGTGGTGGCTAGGTATGAACTCTTCTATTCAATCGTGTGCCCATTCTGCCCAGATATCACTTTGGATCCTCTTGGACATCATGCAGTATCATGCAGACATGGTAGGGATGTTGTCATCAGACACAATCGCCTGCAAAAAAATCTTTGCAGAGTTCTGTCATCATCTATCTGTAAGAGTGGAGGTTGGTCAAGGCCTTTCGAGAGTCCAGAGTAATTATGATGTGCTAGTTAATGCTTGGGAAAGGACAAAACCACAAGCCTTCGATGTTACTGTTGCCTCACCACTCACTCCTGCCACTTTGCATGATATTGCAGCCTACATAGCAGAGTACCAAAAGTACTCATCCAATGACCCAATGTGTCAGGAGCTAGGGTGGGTATGTATTCCTCTGGCAGTGGAATCTTATGAGAACTGGGGCAAAGAGGCCCAGAACACCTTCACTAGATTAGCTTCCATCCACTCGATCTCCCTGCACTGCCCTAAGGCAAAGGTCTTGACAGAGAATTATGGGTGGTTGAATATCTCATTAGTGAGGTCAGTAGCTAGGGCAATCCTGTCCAGAAGAAATGTTCCAGTTAACTTAATTAGCAGGTTTAGAGTTGAACTGTAGACCTATTGTGATATGTAATACATAATACTGCTGCTGTGTTTGCTTGTAATAATAGTATTGCTGCTATAATTATGATAATAATGTTTTTTTCTTCTTTATGTATAAAATAAAAAATCTAAGGTTAAAAATAGTTTCAGCTATGAGAGTAAGGGCCATAACAGCTCTCATGATGGACCCGGTCAAGGTGAGATTAAGTTTGCTGAATATTTCGTAAACAAGGCTGCTCTTTAGTAGATTTAGATGAGCCAATGGCAAGCAAGTAGCTAGGCAGGAATATGTGTTTCTAGCCTCATTCCACCAATTCCCATAGGTCTCAACTACCATAGGGACACCCACCCACCCTAGCTTCATTGCATTTGGGGTCATAAGCCCTATGCTTGCAGGCTTCTGCTGCTTGAGCTGTGGAGCCTATACTGTTATGTTAGAATAACGTTGGCAGCATTACGAATGTTGAAGGTTTAGGGTGAAAATGACGACAAGGCTGTTCCAGGTTGAAATTTCCACCTGGAAGCCGAATCCAGTGTCAAATTACACCCCCGTGCTGTCATGACACTCTTCATAGAAAAACCGGGCACCCAAACAAGAATTGAACTGCCTCGTCCCTAGTCCTCTTTGAGATGAGGCACCTTTGGCACCACACACAATACCCCTGATGTGGTGCATGCTTGATCCAGTGATGCGACAGAGAGGGGTGATGCTGGGGGGAGTCTACAAAAACTACCACACAAACGAAGTAGGTTGAAAACCTTTTGGGGGTCAATGATGGCAACATTGTCAAGCTTGGAAAGCAACTTTAAGGCCTCAACCCGCTTGGAGGCAATTAATTTGGCACAGTGGATATAGCCACCAATATGAGCACAAAGGATATCCAGGTTGGGAGAGTGAGAGGCTTTCATGAGGGGGCCATGTCGGTGAGTGCAGTGAGCAGTGCTTACTTATGGTCCCAGCTAAAACCCCATCATCCAGGAACCATGCCTGGTACAATAAGTTAAGGCAGTCATCATGCCTAAGGGATGAAACAAAAGAGGGTGAGACCCAAAACATCCCGTTGCCCAGGGGAAAAAATTGAAAGAATGAAAGACGGATACCAAATCGCCTTGCAGTGAGAATGTGCTGGTCCCTTTCCAAAGCTATCACCAGTCTGCATATAATACCTGTCCAGGACTCTATCTATACTCAAGCATGAGAAGTTAGATTACTTGCATATTGTATATAATAAGTGGTATATGTAAAAATAATAAAGTTATATAAAATAATGATTATTAGTATTATTTAATATGGGCTCACTGGTGTTATGGGCAACACCCAGTTCTGTTCCACCAAATGGGTATCATCACCTCAGAGATGGGTGTTCAGCAGGGGGATCCCCTAGGTCCTCTCCTATTTTGTTTGGTGCTGCAGAAGATTATATCTACCATTGGAGTGGACCCTACCTGCAACGGCCTATAATTTCATTCTTGGTACATAGATGATGTTGTTGTAGCTGGACCCTCTAAAGCAGTGAAGCAGGTCATCTCCATCCTACATAGCCAAGGACCACCTTTGGGTCTGTTCCTCAACACATCAAAGTGTGAGCTTTTTAGCAAGAGTGATCTCAGCACATTCCCTCCAGACATGAAGAGGTCCATTGTACCAAATATCGAGATCCTTGGTGCCGCTATTGGTGATGACAACTTCCGTGCCAATTTTGTGGCTCAGAAGCGGGAAAAAGCTGGTAAGCTACTTACTCATCTTGAGTAAGTTGGAGTGGTTGACCCACAAGTGGGCTTGCTTCTTCTACGACATTGTGGCAGCTTCAGCAAACTGGTCCATTTAACCTGATCCACACCTCCGTCCTTGGTAGCAGAAGCATTGAAGGGGTATGATGATGACGTCTGGCAATGCTTTTCAGAATGTACCTCTATTGCTTACAGACCCAGTTAATCCTCAACAGGGGAGGACAAGGCCTTCGTTCCTTGTCACATCATTCCTCAGCTGCTTACATAGCCTCTTTGAGTGCATCTGGCCAGGGATTTACAGATGATCGGCACCTCAATCATTCAATCCAGCTTTATGATGTCATCCTTTCTACATCTGACACCATCTCAGCCATTGACATCACAGACTCAGTGCTGCATGGGCAAAGGGTTCAGTCTTCCAAGCTCAAAGATCATCAGTTCATGGAACTGTACAACTCTGCATAATGCTCATCTACACTCCATATCATCATGGTTATCTGTAATACCCTCACCTGGATCACAGTCCCACCTTGAGCCCAATGAATTTCAAATTGCTTTGAAGTGGTAGTTAGGCATTGGTGTCTCAGAAGGATCTACACGCATGCATATATTGCCCTAACCATTCACTGGATCACCTTGGCCATCACTCCCTGATATGCAAACTTGGTGGTGATCTCGACATGGATCACGTTTAGCTTATTGTATATACTGCAGAAGAGTTTATTGTATTACAATGAAACACCATCGCGTGCTGCAGCATGCATGTATTAACACCATTTATGCATGATGCAATTCCTACAAAACGACTCATTACGTAGCATCATTCTGGAACCAGAAACTGCTGCAACCCATTTTGAGCCATATGGTGGACACCTCACATGCGAGAGTATGTTTGGATACGATGGACAGAGATTACTTGTGTGAATAACGGAATCATAACTTTCGCATGTCATTCCCTGAATTCGAAAGTATTCACCTCAACATTTGCAACAACAATAGCAATTCCTTTAGAAATTCCTTACTTCTTTACATAACCTTAACAGAACGATTTTCAAGTATGTTGCATGCCGGTGCCACATAGATCCATGCATGCATTTTATTAATGATGCCACTACAAATGATTGCTATACAATGATGATATTGCTTGCATGCTGTTTTTATAAAATTCATATATGGTTTGGCATCTCACATGCAAGCTAGAAGAAAAACTGCACAGATCATCAATCTCTGGTTTATTATTATGCGCATGGTTTTGATCTTATAAATGCATGGGGATATCTGTACTATAGATAATGAAAGTTACATGCAATACTACCAACACTATTTTAGGTACATGTTGAATCTATTAAAATAATAAGTGCTGCTCAATGGAATGCATGCGGTCACATAACATTATGGAACTCCCATTTCGTGATACCGCGGTACCCGCCGACGAAGTCTACAGATATTCTCTTTAGTGTCAACGTTAACGCTGTCTGAACTTTATAGTATACATGAACACCCCCAGGCCCGCGGCATGATATTTCAAGTAACGATGGCAAATGTTCTGGAAATTGGCCCAAACAAGGTTGTGATAAAGTTCCGCGTAAGAGGAAGTACCTTCGCTTGTCTGCCAAACATATGTATGTGTATTTCTCTTTGAGCATGTGTGAGTTTGCGTGCGTCGCCGTGTGTAGTCCGTATGCGTGTGGATGTGTGTGTTGAGAGAGAGAGAGAAAGAGAGAGAGAGAGAGAGAGAGAGAGAGAGAGAGAGAGAGAGAGAGAGAGAGAGAGAGAGAGAGAGAGAGAGAGAGAGAGAGAGAGAGAGAGAGAGAGAGAGAGAGAGAGAGAGAGAGAGAGAGAGAGAGAGAGAGAGAGAGAGAGAGAGAGAGAGAGAGAGAGAGAGAGAGAGAGAGAGAGAGAGAGAGAGAGAGAGAGAGAGAGAGAGAGAGAGAGAGAGAGAGAGAGAGAGAGAGAGAGAGAGAGAGAGAGAGAGAGAGAGAGAGAGAAAGAGAGAGAGAGAGAGAGAGAGAGGGCGTTTCTGTGGTCTTTCATCAGGCAGCTCCGTCTTTAACGGTACGATTTTGACTCGACAGTCACAGACTGAGGACTATAAAGCAAGATTCATTCGAACACTCGTTCCCAAAATAACGGCCGTTATAGAGGGGGAGGGTTCCATGTCAAAGAGTCGGTTGAGTCGGTTCCATTCCAAAGAGAAAAGAATTAATCCATAATGAAAAATGATAAATCAAACAACAGTTGCGCGAAACCGTGATTGAATATTTCAATTTTCTAATTTAATTTGAAATTTTAAAATTGTAAACGTCACACAAAAATCAATTATTCTCTTAGCGAAATATATGGAAATCGACCAAAATTTGCAACTAGTACGTCAAAATAGTAATTTTCAATTTATCGAACAATTGAAAAATTAGTTGGCGGTTTTATACACGGACCCGTGTACCTTTAGAGCACTCATCAGTCAAAATCATTGGAATATTAGTTTCTATTGATGCAAACCTCTAATTACTGGACCGGAAGTTTAGCCATTTGGAATATACGTCACCGCGCATATAAATATCTAAACTTCTAAACTTCAAATGGCCGAATGCTCAAACTTGTTTGGACTCTTATACCGCGTTTACACAACGATGGTACGGTACGGAACGGCTCAGCATAGCACGGTACGGAACGGTTATCAAGTAATGTTTACACGCGTTTGTGGCTATGTGGTATAGAATGGGTTTTTTAAAGCAATTCCGTAATTAACTACCAGAAATCAAAATGGATGTCTTGTTTACAACGTTCCGTGCAATCGAGAAAAGGAGGCATCAGATGCACAAAAGAAGGAGAGCGATTATTTTCTCGTAACATACGCAATATTATGGCGATGGCCATCCAATACACCTCAAATGGCCTCAGTACCGATCTTGTTGTACACCAATTGATTTTTTCCCCCTGTTTTCCAGTTGCACTTGCATCGATTCCTCTCCCAAAATCTTTATCACCCGTTTGTTTCGTCCAATCCACCATTTTAATACTATGGAAACCAGTTCTACGCATGCTCAATTGCTATCATATCCCGATCGACCACAATCGAGTCGTGCCTTGCCGGGTAGCCCGGTTATTGCAACCGTGCTGGCTCGGCACGGTACGGCACGGTTTTGACAGGGTTTACACGTCAAATTTTAACCGAACCGTACCGTGCTGAGCCGTAGCGTATCGTGCTGGCACGGAAAAATTGTCGTGTAAACGGCGTATAATTTACTACCTTGTACGATTCGGACTAAATTCTATCCCTTCGTTCCCAGTTGCCTTATTTATAATTTTACTTGGTTTTCGCTTTAAAAATCTAAACTTTTAAACTCCCGATACTCAACGGTTCAAATGTTTGGAAATTTAGGTTTTTAGTTGTAACTCGCTTATATATCCATCGTCCAAGCCTCGGTTAGTGACTTTGAGAGTTTTCATGAGTTCTGGTGCAAAAATCAAACTTAGTCGAGTTCAATCCCGAAGATGTCAAATCTGTTTATGTATCTGGTTTATCTATATCCTCGTCTGTCCGGTTCCAGGAACCCACGCCGCTGAAGTTTATTGGGCTGACGCTTTGTGAGAATAAAAAAGAAGTACGCAACATGCAAGCCTAAGCTAAACGGTTTAATACGTGCCGGGTATACGCGGGCTTCAAAGTTAGTGCCAGTGGCATCGTAGCATTTTGTCGGTGAAGGCACACACTGATGGCTGCTATGCACATATGCATCCCTGTCACAGTTTTTCCAGCAAGCATGACAAGGAATGTGTGGGTGTGTGTATCTGTGTGTACATGTACATGTACAGGTTTGCATTTGCAAATGCAGCCAGCATTATGGTGAGTAATTGTATTGTGTGTGTGTGTGTGTGTGTGTGTGTGTGTGTGTGTGTGTGTGTGTGTGTGTGCGTGTGGACTATGTGTGTGCAAGGGTTCATATATTTGTGGGTGTATTTGATTGGCTTACCTTTGGACTGTGGCCACACCCTCACATACCATGCTATCAGCTTGCTTTTAAAAAATTCTTCCTTTTACCATTAGTGCCTCCCTCTTTGGCCCCTCCTCTCATGAATGGGGACATCAGTAGAAGATAGCTGCAGTGTTCCATGATGACCACACCCACCCAGCCCTCAAAAATACTGTGGTTTGAGGAAATGTAATCTGGCCATGGTATAGCACTTGACATACGTTCCAATGCTCTCTAAGGGAATTTCATTGGCTTACAGACTAAAATTCAAGCAAATGGATGCTTAATGCAGTTCATCCGGGATGGATGGGTTGTTGATATCTGACACTGTGGAAGCTGGATAGTCAAGTATGTAGATAAAAGGGTGCTGTAGTAACATATTTGGTTTTGTCTGATGGTCCTCCTCTATTAGACAGGTGTTCTTTTTTAATTTTTTTTTTAAAGGTTTGCTTTCAAAGTGATCAGTACTGATGTGAACATTGCCTAACAAACACTTATCCACTTTCTCAGTTAGGGTCTCAGTCACCTGCTGATTGCAGAAATTCTACCAGAGTGCATGGTCCTGGATGGCACTGTGCACAGATGGTTTGGTCCACACATGTTTGCAACTCCCAGATGGATAAACAACCTTGCTTGTATAGTACCTGCATTAAACCTTTAGAAGTAGTCAACTAGCTGCCACACCCCTTGCAATTGTTGCATGTGAAAATCCATTCCATTTGATGTATACTATATCTACCCTCCAGAGATTGTTCCAGTTGCTAGTTGTAGCCATTACCACTTGTTTTGGGGCTTAGACTACTAACCTAGTTTGTCTATAATCTCATCCCGACACCTCTGTAAATGTAGCTCTATGAATATGACTTGACAATGCAGTCTTTTATGATGGCTTGGTCCACACATGTTTGCAACTCCCAGATGGATAAACAACCTTGCTTGTACAGTACCTGCATTAGACCTTTAGAAGTAGTCAACTAGCTGCCACACCTCCTGCAATATTGTTGCATTTAATAATCCATTCCATTTGATGTATACTATGTCTACCCTCCAAGGATTGTTCCAGTTGTAGCCATTACCACTTGTCTTTGACATGCTTTTGGGCTAAGACTACTAACCTAGTTTGTCTATAATCTCATCACCTCTCGTTCCCATGACCATAAATACCTAAATATCACACCTAATTTCCTACACAGCCATGCCAGAGATTATAGTAGGGATTGAAAGCTGATCATGCACGTTCGCTATACCTATGCACAGAACATTCGAAATAGTGTTAATATTAATCACACCTCTGAATTTATAGAATTTTGGTGAAGGACCATTGGATTTGGAGTTGTCCCTCTTACAAAGTAAGCCAAAAAGTTTACTGTAACTTGATCAACAAATAAATGTAGCTTTATGAATATGATTTGACAATGCAATCTTTTTATGCTAGCCAAATTCATGTCCGCTATTTTTTTTTGCTTCAAACTAGTGAAAGGCTTTTTTTCCCCCTGGGTAACTGCTTGTTACCTGTTAAAGCTTTAACTTTTTTTTTGTGCTTTAAATGTCTAATATTGTGCATTGATGAAGGTATTAACTTTTAAGAGTGATCCTTGCCAATGTTTTGGTGCAAGATCCTGAAAACATGATTTGGTACACAGGACACAGTTTGAAGTTGTGTGGTTATTATAATGCAGCTTGAAACTGACACCAATATTTTAGTACGGTCAAAACCCATGCATATGCCAATATACATTTTGGGTCATGTTTATGGTTTGAAATTAATTTTGTTTGCAGGTATGGGTGGATCAAAATTTAGGCTAGGAAGAATTCCACAGTACACAGACCAGCTAAAGTGAAAGCCTATGACTGTTATAGTATGCTTGAAAAGCTTTCTGCTGCACTTGTGGTGTTCAGGGCAGATAGTGCACATGAGATGACATTGTGTACAACAGAACTCCTCTGCAGGACCATTGCGTCCATCTATACATTCATAAAAAATATGTCACTGTTACTTGTAATCTTGGACACAAGCAGCTACGTCCACTTCAAATCCAAGATCGAGGTTCTGAGGGAGACCACTGGCCCCTCCCACTGGGATGTTCATGTTTTGTTCACGGGACACTTGTGACAGAAGGAGTGCAGACATACATGTAGTAGATTCTTGGATGACTGCGGTAACAACATGGTATACCTACCCTGCCCAGCCCCTCTTGTCCCTCATTTACCTGATATGGGATTTCATTTGTCTCCATGCATGGCTAAGCACATGGAATTTCTGCTGAACTATAAAATATTGTCCTTTGCAGACACTGTTACATCTCACATGGGTCTGGGTACAAAACATGATAGTTATGATTACTGGTACAGCGCAAAGCAGTGCAAAAAAGAACAAAAATAAACTGCTATTAGCTCCATAAATGGTGGGGGGGGGGGGGGGGGGGGGGGGGGGGGAATTTGTGTATGGCATCAAAGCATGGCTCCTTGCATTCAAATACCAAAGGCAGGACACTGGGATCCCACAGACTTGGTGTATTAACAACACATATGGCTGATAGCACCAAAGTCAAAAGATATGGTAGGGCTCAAAATACAAATTCCTATACATGTAGTATCGGCCTCAGAACCTTTATATGTCACAGCTGCTCATATCAGTGATGCAAACCACCACATATTTAGCTATCTAATATATAAATCCAAAGAAGTTTTTACCTCCATTCACTAAATGTCATCGAATACATCCAATGTATGTCATCTAATGAGTTTGATAATAGTTGGAAAAGTCATAACTAGGACAAAGACATAAATGAACTCTGCCAGGACTTTGTTTCACATGACGTTTATAACAATTATGGTAAATCGAATAGTAAATTTTATGTTATTATTGCTGTATTGCACTTACATACAGTTCCTTGCAGCAAGATCTCTATGTACAAATCTTCGATCTGCCAAGTAATTCATACCTCTGGCTATGTCCAAGCACATAGAAGTCAATATGTGCTCAGACAGTCCCTGTGCAATTTGGTGGAAGGATGAGTTATGTAGAGTGAAGACAGAATATCTGATAGTTGAGTCTTACCATAGGATAAGTCTTTACATTTGAGAATCCCTAGATAGCTGCAGATACCTTTTGAGGTTCCCATTAGCCATGAATGGAAGCACCATACGTGGTAGCTTATCTGATGAGTCCAGGCACATTCCCAATAATTCTAAAATATTAGGATGCTTGAAACTCTTCATTCTAACACATTCTTCCATAAAGCTTTTCATATCAGATTTGGAATATATATCTGAAAGTGTAAGTGAAGATTATTGCACATGAAAATGGTTGGAGAATTTTGCAATGCTCACATTTAGAGGAAGCAACTGAAATCTGTATTATAGTATCCTTAGCCCCAGAAGTGTAATAGTATGTAATACAGTAAACACAATTCTCCCTTTTGAACTTTACACCAAACGTGTATAGTGGTTGTTCACTTAACACAGTGTGGTAATGTTACTGCGGATTTTGGACCTCATAAATACAGACATCACAATGTGTTCTTCATTAAATAACACCTACATCATTTTCAGCCTTTATTCAGTCAATTATATAATGTACCATGCAGTTATTATTCATCATACATGTCATCAAGAGGCTAACTCCAGTATCAGTATTTAGGAAGTCGAGCACTATTTGACATCAGATAACATTAAGACACTCAATTTTTGACATACAGTACAAAAACAGTTCATTATTCATTATCTGCCTGGACAAAATTTAGTGCAACACCAGGGTTGGATTGGTTGTGCCACATGTAATGTTTGTCATTTTGATCCTACATGTAGTTTATCATTGCAGTTTTACATAATGGTCAAACTTAAGTTTTGTACAGTGAAATTTAATATGGCAGTCTTAATACATAACTGTTAAGCACCTCACACAGCTTCACAGCAACCTCTTAAGGCTGCCTATCATCTGCTATTAGAATTGCGTGATGTACAACACCATTGTTTGCCATCTGGATGATACGCTAGATCATGATATCGTGTGGGATGTTGTTAATTGCATGTATTGATAATTAATTTTATTCATCATTGGGTGGGGGTCCGGACACCCCCCCCCACCTGTATCCGCCACTGTAATCAGCACCTCAAGCGACTAACAGTCATATGCATGGTTGACCAATGCAGCCATGTGATTATTTTGGAGTTGCCTTCTGTATGACTGTTTCTATATTACAGCAAAGAATAACTTGAAGTTTTTTTGTTGCTGAAAAATGGGGGCTGCACTTTCTAATTAAAGTAATAATAAAACAAAATTTGCAACTCACATGGTAACCATTACTTATTACTATTAAAGATAAGCAAAGCTAGCTGTCCTCAATAGCCTGTATGGCAGGCTGAATCTCATTCTAGTTAAAGCAAATGCCACTGCAATGTCGTCTAGATGCTTTGCCTCGGACATGTACACTGTTTAGATTGTTATCCTGTAAATGATATAGCAAAATATAAAAATTTAATTAACGATAATCTAATTCTTTCATTATTACACACAAGTAACATGTACAACTTAAACACCACACTTCACAAGATCAAACACATGCTCTAGATAGAATGGCCCTGGAGTTGGCTCTTATCAGGGTCAAGTTTAATCTGGTTGTTTGGATGGACTTAGGCTGCCCCAGTCTACTGGCTAGTCTTCTGGCAAGTCTAGAGGGACTATGTTGAGCTCCTGGTCCCCAACTTCCAAATGACTTTACCACCAGAGGGATGCAAACCCAACCTGACTCTCCACATTTTGCATCGTTATTATGGTGCTTCATTTGTTCTGCCTGCATTGCTGCTGAGCTCGGTATCACGCACACTACTTGGAGAATTTCGGAAATAAGCGGGGATGTGACACAAAAATTAAATGCAGCAGGCTTGCCCAACTCCCAGTTAGGGATGAGGACATCAGCAGGATGTGTTTGTTGAGCTTCATGACCCAGACTGCTTCCAGCTTCAAGCTGTGCACCCAAGCATGTGCATGCTTGGGTGCACAGCTTGAAGCTGGAAGTTGACAGAACTCGAAAAGGGTGTCTCGGATTCTGTTTTGGCAGGAAACCACATCGGAGCCATTATTACATGACAGAGCATGGTGACAAAAGTGAGGGACATGCATTGGGGACAAAGCTGACCTTGACTCACAGGAATGCCTAACCCCCAATTAATGGCAGTTTGAAACTCAGAGGTGAAGATTAAGCCTTGGGGAAGGTGTAACAGATAGCCAAGCTGATGCACTAGTGAGGCGAGGAAATTGAAAGCAAGTGAGCCCTATCTGGCAGTGAAGCGTTAGCAAATAAAGGTTTTTAAAAAAGAATCATGTTTTGATTGTGTTCACTAAAAGCAAAAATAAAAACACAAATGTGTTGAATCAAGTTCCGCAAATGTAAATGCAAACTTCTTTGGTATCCTGGACAAGACCTGTTGAGCTCCAATTACTCGCGGAAATAATCGTTGATAAACTGGATGTTTGCATATAATGAAAACACTGGCCCCGACTGGGAAATTCGGATCCGGACTTTGTTCCAGACACGTGGTGAATTATTTCAGGCGAGGACCATAAGCAACATTTGATCTACTAATATTGTCAGCATCGAGAGAGTGTAGCGTGCTCCTGACCGGTGCAAGTTATGGCATTCAAACAACCACCGAACAGTCTGGGTGCATTTTGAGTGGAACGTTGGTGCAGGTCGTTGCTTATAAGTACTATAAAGCAATTTTGTTATGGCGCTCGCTCTAACCTGTGACAGGTGGAGCATTCGAGGGTAAAGACTAGAGAAAGCATAGATAAGGCATGCATATAAGCTTTGTAAACCTAGCAGATGGACTTCTACTTATCTTCTCACCCATATCTCTCTCAATCTCATACAGGTATGTGTTACCCAGCCCCTTTCTCAAGCAATGATGGAAGGACATTCAATCAAGAAGAGGCAGCTGGATCAAAAACCATTTTGTGAGTGCTCTTTTACTGATCATACGAAAAGGAGGTATATTACAACCACACATGTACACACTTCCCACTTTCTTACACAGCTAGTCTATTGTCTGAGCCACATACAAATACACACACACACACACACACACACACACACACACAAACACATGTACGCTTGATTATGAAAGTTACATTTAATGTTTATTTTTTGCTTTATTCTAAAAAATGGGTTGTGGTTTCATGTGATTAGGGTACAAGTAGCCAATTTTGCAGGTTTACTGTTAATTAGTGTTCTTTTAACCTGATTGCTACTGCTTTGCATAGGTGATAACCTAGAATTAAGAAGAGTTTCTTTTGTTTTTACATGTGTATCTGGTCCTACAAGTGTACATGTATTTTAGCCATTTACCCACAGAACAGAGAAGGGCTTTTGATAAGGCAATGGTAACCCCCTCCTATGTCTGGTGGGAGGATCTGATTGCTTATCTAATAACCACTTGTGAAGTACATGTAGTGCTATGGTGCTCTGTGCCTGTGGAGTAGTGCTATGGTGCTGTGCCTGTGAAGTAGTGCTATGGTGCTGTGCCTGTGAAGTAGTGCTATGGTGCCTTGCCTGTGAAGTAGTGCTATGGTGAAGTGCTAATAGAGTTCTTTTTATGAAATAACATACAAAGCTGGGGAACCTGTTGGTGTACATGTAATTGAATGTGAACATTCAGCTGCTTGTGGCCCCAAACGTGCCATAATCTGTAGCTATAATAATATTCACTGCCACCATATCCAAGGCTTCCAAAGCTTCTGCACATAGTAAAGGTTATCATGTTCTTCTACTATGGAAGCTCATTTATTTGCACCCTCACCATTACAACAGTGCTGTGCTTGTGACGTTGTGCTATGGAGAAGTTGTGCTATGGAGAAATTGTGCTATGGTGCTGTGCCTGTGCAGCTGCTTGTCTGTGTAAAGTTTTCCTGCCATAATCTGATAGGTTAGCAATAATATTCACTGCTATTGTATGCAAGGCTTCCAAAGCTTGTCTTCAAAAAATAATAATAAAAAAATAAAACACTGCTCTTGTACTAAACTCATTTGTTTGCACTCTTGCCATTAAAACTGTGCTGTGCCTGTGAAGTTAGGGCAATAGTGCTGTCCTTGTGAAGTAGTGCTATGGTGCTGTGCCTGTGGAGTAGTGCTAGGGTGCTGTCCTTGTGAAGTAGTGCTAGGGTGCTGTCCTTGTGAAGTAGTGCTATGGTGCTGTGCCTGTGGAGTAGTGCTAGGGTGCTGTCCTTGTGAAGTAGTGCTAGGGTGCTGTCCTTGTGAAGTAGTGCTATGGTGCTGTGCCTGTGGAGTAGTGCTATTGTGCTGTGCCTGTGAAGTAGTGCTATGGTGCTGTGCCTGTGAAATAGTGCTATGGTGCTGTGCCTGTGAAGCAGTGCTATGGTGCTGTGCCTGTGACGTAGTGCTAGGTGCAGGGCTTGTGAAGTAGTGCTATGGTGGAGTGCTTGTGAAGTAGTGCTAGGGTGCTCTACCAATGATGTGTGCCATGGTGGCTTGTTGGGAACAGCTGCTTGTCTGTGTAAAGTTTTCCTGCCATAATCTGATAAGTTAGCAATGATATTCTCTGCTATCATTGCAAGGCTTCCAAAACTTGTGTAAGTATGACTTTAAACGATGCATATGTACTACATGTATTAGGAACACATTTATTCGCACCCTCACCATTAAAACCGTGCTGTGCTTATGAAGTTAGGGCAATGGACCAGGTGCTGTCCTTGTAAAGTAGTGCTATGGTGCTGTGCCTGTGAAATAGTGCTATGGTGGAGGGCTTGTGAAGTAGTGCTATGTTGGAGTGCTTGTAGAGTAGTGCTATGGTCTGGAGTAGTGCTATGGTGTGGAGTAGTGCTATGGTGCTGTGCGTGGGAAGTAGTGCTATGGTGCTGTGCCTGTGAAGTAGTGCTATGGTGGAGTGCTTGTGAAGAAGTGCTATGGTGTGAAGTAGTGCTATGGTGCTCTACCAATGATGTGTGCCATTGGTGGCTTGTTGGGAACAGCTGCTTGTCTGTGTAAAGTTGGTTAGCAATAATATTCACTGCTATCATTGCAAGGCTTCCAAAGTATGACTTTTTAAACAATGCTTATGTATTACATGTATTAGGAACTCGTTTATTTGCACCCTCACCATTAAAACCGTGCTGTGCTTGTTCAGTTAGGGCAATGGTGCTGTCTTTGTGAAGTAGTTCTATGGTGCTGTGCCTGTGGAGTAGTGCTAAGGTGGAGGGCTTGTGAAGTAGTGCTATAGTGCTGTGCCTGTGAAGTAGTGATATGTTGCAGTGCTTGTGAAGTTACTGTAGTGCTGTGGTGCTGTGCCTGTGAAGTAGTGCTATGGTGCTGTGCCTGTGAAGTAATGCTATGGTGCTGTGCCTGTGAAGTAGTGCTATGGTGCTGTGCCTGTGAAGTAGTGCTATGGTGCTGTGCCTGTGAAGTAGTGCTACATGTATGGTGCTGTGCCTGTGAAGTAGTGCTATGGTGCTGTGCCTGTGAAGTAGTGCTATGGTGCTGTGCCTGTGAAGTAGTGCTATGGTGCTGGGCCTGTGAAGTAGTGCTATGGTGCTGTGCCTGTGAAGTAGTGCTGTGGTGCTGTGCCTGTGAAGTAGTGTTGTGGTGCTGTGCCTGTGAAGTAGTGCTGTGGTGCTGTGCCTGTGAAGTAGTGCTATGGTGCTGTGCCTGTGAAGTACAGTAGCGGTCATAAAAAAGTTTACGTATTTGATTACGCCATGGCCGTTGTACTGTCTGCCGTACATACAGTACGCTATTACAGACGTACGGTACGATTACGGTCGTACATGAGTATATAATAAGTAAACAGCTAGCTAGCGTATCTACTTAGTCACTACGTAGCGCTCCAGCGAGGTTAGCTCTTGCCCAATCCTGACGCTTCACCTTGTTTGCGTCACGAATCATCTGGCAATAAGCGCTACCTCGCCTTTCGAAAGAAGTAGCCGTGTGGAGAGCGGACGTCTCATGTGGTCATCGGCTATCGCCATGATTTTTGCAGTAACTGCTTCCTGTGGCTTGGTACCGCTTAATGAATTTGTGGATCCGCCTCTTTTGGCGCCATCAGTCCTTAGAAAAGAATCTGCAGCTTCTTGTAATGCTAGGGACGCACCCAGGTTTATAGGTAGCGGTACATGTACATATGCGGCATCAGGCGTTATTATTGTATTAAATACGGGCGTTGTACGGCACGCCTATTGCCATATATACGTTACGTTTACGGTTATACCGTACTACGGCCGCGGCGTAAATAATTACGTAAACTTTTTTATGACCGCTACTGTAGTGCTATGGTGCTGTGCCTGTGGAGTAGTGCTATAGTGCTGTGCCTGTGAAGTAGTGCTATGGTGCTGTGTCTGTGAAGTAGTGCTATGGTGCTGTGCCTGTGGAGTAGTGCTATGGTGCTGTGTCTGGAGTAGTGCTATGGTGCTGTGCCAATGAAGTGTGCCATGGTAGCTTGCTGCTTATTTGTGTAAACTATTCCTGCCATAATCTGATAGGTTAGCTATAATTTCACTGCTATCATATGCAAGGCTTCCAAAAATCATACATGTACATACATTGTACATGTAAAATTCTCAACGCAGCTCTAGGAACTCATTTATTTGCACCCTCACCATTAAAACCGGGCTGTCCTTGTGCTGTTGTGCTGTACCTGTGAAGCAGTGCTGTTGTGCTGTGCTGTGAAGTAGTGCTATGGTGCTGTACCTGTGAAGTAGTGCTATGGTGCTGTACCTGTGAAGTAGTGCTATAGTGTTGTACCTTTGAGGTAGTGCTATTTTGCCGTGCCAATGAAGTGTGTCATGGTAGCTTGTTGGGAACACTACATGTACATGTAGCTGCTTGTCTGTGTAAACTTTTCCTGGCACAATATGCCTGGTGAAAGTTTAATCTACAAGTGCCGAGAGTTACCTAACGTTCTCGTTGGGTATACCTAACGCACTGTATTAGGTTTACCTAACAATGTTCGTTAGGTAAACCTAACGTGTTTCTTTTAAAACGAATGAGATAATGAAATTCAATTGGTGGTTAAAAGATTACACACCACAACAACAATTACATGCACAAAAAGTCAAAACTGTGAGGACTGCATTTCCATCATCTTCTCCTGATTCCTTTTCATTATCAGATGGTTCCTAAATCTCCTCCGGGACTTCCGATTCACTTCTGGAAGTTTGAAGTGCCAAGGAACTGACTGTCACTATCTCGAACAGCTGATAAACGTTCTTGCCGTGACTTCCAATGGTTTAAGACCACAGTTTGGGAGCCGATTGACCAATCGATCCTCCATTTGTTTTTGGTCGGTTTCCCTGTGACTTTTCCTTCGATATCAGCAGATTTCCAATTCTTACCGTAAAAACGCGTAAGGGCATCCTTCGCTTTAGTTGCACTCTTTTAACAAAAACACTAGTGCCTATGCCAGGAACAGGCTAACCAGATGGAGCTGGAGCAGCAAGACGCTATCCTGCAACACTCGACGCAATCTTTAAAATAAAAGAAACAGGTCACGTGACGGCGTGATAGGTTTACCTAACGCTGCCCGAGAAAAGACTACAAAAATATAGGTACAAAAACGTTAGGTAGGCCATAGTAAAAAAACGTTAGGTATACCTAACATTTTTACATAGTCATCTCCATAGCCAGTACGCGATTAACACCGATTTTTTGGGCGGTGAATGTTACGTGTCTAAACGCATCAGGAAAGTATGTCAGAAAAAGCCAATACAAACCTGTCGGGCATGGAATTGGCTCAAAAATCGTTATGTTTACCTAACGAACGTATAGTTTACCTAACGCCCGGCACTTGTAGATTAACTGTATTATAATCCCATTACCTAATTATTCACCTACAGTCTAGATTTGTGAGAATAGCTTAGTCATAGATTGGTAACATATGGAGAAATGGCCCATACATAGGCGGTCATCATGCTTTTATTTTTAAATTGAATTTTAAACACATTTATAATTTATTATAAATCGGTCTGATTGTGAATCTGTGTTTTATATAATTATGACATGAACCATTCGTGTAGTAAAATCAAGACAAAAAATTAATTTCTACCGCGCATAATTTATTCATAAACAATATGTCATAACGTAATACCTTGCGTCATCTGGGATTAAGTTACAGTTATTGCGTACGTTGCAACTAGTTAATTGCAGATGAATTATTAACGATAATACACAATCGTAGCTTTGGATATGTGGAGGCAGGATTGCCCTGCATGATTTCAACTTCTGAGATTCAAGTGTTTTGGTGAGTATACTGTGTGAATTTAGTATGTGCAGAACAGGCATATATTCGATGCAGTGAAGGGGGAGGAGATATGGCCTTCTCCCTATACTAGTACTGTATGGAATTCGCCCTGTACTGTTGGCCTTCTCCCGGACCGTTAATTGCCCGTCTCCTTATACTGTTGGTCTTCTTCCTGTAGTGTTAGACTGGTGGCCTTCTCGCTATACTGTTGGCCTTCTCCCTATACTGTTGGCCTTCTCGCTATACAGTTGGCCTTCTCCCTATACTGTTGGCCTTCTCCCTATACTGTTAGCCTTTTCCCTATATACTCTTGGCCTTCTCCCTATACTGTTGGCCTTCTCCCTATACTGTTGGCCTTCTCCCTGTACTGTTGGCCTTCTTCCTATGCTGGTGGCCTTCTCTTTATAATAAGCTGCGCTTATACTGTTGGCCTTCTCCCTATACTGTTGGCCTTCTCTCTATACTGTTGGCCTTCTCCCTATACTGTTGGCCTTCTCCCTATACTGTTGGCCTTCTCCCTATACTGTTGGCCTGCTCCCTATACTGTTGGCCTTCTCCCTATACTGTTGGCCTGCTCCCTATACTGTTGGCCTTCTCCCTATACTGTTGGCCTGCTCCCTATATACTCTTGACCTTCTCCCTATACTGTTGACCCTTCTCCCTATATGGTTGACCTTATCCCTATACAGTTGGCCGTCTCCCTATGCTGTTGGCTTTCTCCCTATACTGTTGACTTTCTACCTACATGTGTACTGTCGGCCTTATCCCTATACTATTTCCTATACAGTTGGCCTTCTCCCTATACTATTGGCTTTCTCCCTATATGAACCACTGAGCATTGTCCATTTGTGTAGCATCTCTGTCCCTTTGTTTACCATGTGTATAGCTGACCTGTGGGACACACACACCACACACGTGCATGGACACTTCCAGCAAGTCACGCACGCTCAGTTACAGTGTGGACACTCAATGTAGTAGCTCTACTGGTGGCGATGCACATATTCACAAGTGTCTCCATCATGTGCACACTACACACGCTGATGTAGAGCTGTGTATTGTGTGCTTCAAACATGGGCACACACACCAATGATGTCCACACATATACCTGTACACAGTGGTACTTACATGTACATCCATATACATCAGATATAAATAATAATAATTTGGACACAAACACACACGCACGCACACACACACACACACACACACACACACACACACACACACACACACTCACACACACACACACACACACAGATTGCTGTACAACCACAACAAGACACAACAATCTACCAGGAGAGAGCTACCATACTACTGGAGGAGCAGAGGATCAATGAAGACCTACTACATGTAACTGCAGTACTACAAACCAAAGTATTTACTGGTCTGGCTACTTCCCCAGTCCTTTGAACACAGTGACGACAGATAACAGGTGTGTGAATGGCTGTTTGGGGGCTATTGTGATGGTGGTTACATGCACTAGAGTACGCATGGTATTTTTGGACATGCTAATTTTTCTTTGCATGCATTGGTGTTGAGAACACTTCCTCACTCCCCTGGAGGGGTGTTGGTGGTGTCATTGGATCACCTCTCCAAATCCCCCAGAAAGGGGGGAGGTATCCTTTGTACACATACAATGCATCACTTGGGTGACGGCTCCATCAGAAGTCTTTGAACATACATGTTAAAGTACTTCTGTTTAAGGGCCTGGAGAGGTACATTAACTTGTACATGTACTCTTTGTTACATGTACTATTGTCTATCTTTATAGACACCATCTACTGTTACATAATCCTGTACCTAGTATATGTACCCAGGACTAATTTCTCATCTGGTGGCTACCAGATACAGGTATAAACCCTAACCCTGACTACCTACACAAAAGTTCTGGTAAATTTAATATTACTACATTTGCATATGAGGCTGTGCTTTAAAAGGCTACCATGCGCTATATTCATTTGAGTTGCATGCAACATGTTACCTACATGTACGTGTGGTAACCTTAACCCTTCTATACATGTATGTAGCCAAGTCATCGTATGCCCTTCATGCAACTTTTTTGGCTGTAGGTCACTACATGTACATGCAGTGGTACTTCAAAGATAGGTAGTGATTTTAGTGGTTACCTAAGTTTTGCAAAGCAACCACATCCATTGTGTGGACAAGGAAACCACAAGCCAGCCTTAAGCTGGTTTTGGCCCCTACTGGCCTAACAAGGGATAATGGTTCTGGGGCTATGCCAAAGCTTCATACATGTAGGTTGGCCCATGCCCATTTAGTGTTTGCATTAGTTATCACAAATAGAATAACCTTATGGGCCCACTTCGTACATACATATATGGACACACCTCCCTTGACTACTTACATGTACATGTACATGTTATATACTATACTGTTGGTCAGTTGGCCTTCTCCCTATACAGTGGCCTTCTCCCTATACAGTGGCCTTCTCCCTATACAGTGGCCTTCTCCCTATACAGTTGGCCTTCTCCCTATAGGGGGCCTTCTCCCTATATTGTTGGCCTTCCCTAAAGGTTTTCATTTTTAGTATGCACGGCATTACATGTAGTACCTTGCTCTCATTACTGTCAACAGTAAGGCTCTCAACTGTAGTACTCCAAGCCTAGCTGGCAACAAGTAGACAGGCAATAGAATAACCCTGGGGCTCACCAAAAATGTACATACATGTATGGACACAAGTAGTAGTGCTGCACATCTGTTAACATACTATGAACTTCCAGGACACAGCTTTTCCCTAGGACAACCAGCAAAACCAGGCCTAGGGGTTGTATTTGCACAAAGATGCATGGCATTGTGCATGAGATTATTCACTGTATGTACATGTACAGACCTAGACCTTTTATCAGCACAGTCTGGCCACACAACAAAATTCATAACATTGGGCCTTTGTTACTTTGTACAAACATCAAAATAAGATAGGATCAGCAGGTGTTTATGTACACACACACATACATGTACACACACACACACACACACACACACACACACACACACACACACACACACACACACACACATTCACACACACACATTCACACACACACACACACACACACACACACACACACACACACACACACACACACACACACACACACACATCAGCTGAACGTGGGGGAGGAGGAGGCAGGAATAGGCAACATCTGCCAGTATCACTTACGGTTTCCAGTCATGCATTTGCTACAGATGTTACGTGTACAAGAAGCACACCATTACATGCATGTACTTCCTATAACACCAGGGATTTACCGTACCTACCCCCTGGTGTACACGTGGCATGTCACTTGCTGTTCTGTCAATTAATCCAGGGTTCACAAACATGCCATTTAACTGTACATATGAAGGGAAGACTTCCTACAATAATACTGCAGCAATGGAAGTAGAACATCATAACACAAACTTTCATGAATCCCTCAATTGTATTTAGCCAGTCAGACACTCAATGTTTTGGCATATACAAACTGCCACCACAACCTGTACAAAAAAAAACAAATAATACTTTCTCTTTTCCTCCTCCATTCAATTTCCTTACCTCCCCTTCCATCTCCCTCCCTCCTCATCCCGTCAATTTTCCTACCTCCCCCTCCCTCCCATCACTCTCGCTCCTCCTCTCTCCTTTCCTCCCCTTATCCCCATTCACCCCGCTGGCCCCGGCTCTCATCTTATAGCGCATCTCAAATGAAGTACTATCAGACTGAAAGGATTGTGTATGAAAGGAAAAAGGTAAGCTAGCTGGGTTTGTTTGTAAAAAACAAAATAAAACTGAATAATACCATGCTTTCCAGTGTTGTAAAGTGGTTTTAAGAAGACACTTATATTGGGTTGAAGAAAAGGACGTAAGTTAACCTGTTCTCTTCTACAGTATGCAATATGTGTGTTCAGGTGTATTCTAGTAATCACTGCATTTTTATTTCAGGGAGTTCAAGTGTCAGCTTAAATTGATTTTTCACATACAACGCTCACTAGCTGCAGGAACAATCAGAAGGAACAGTGCATGTGCATGGATGTCACTATGGATGTAATGTAGCGTTACTGTTGTGTTAATTTAACTGCAGGTGTCACAACAAAGCACTGTTGTACATGTACATGTGATCATGTTTCAAAAGATTCAACCACATGCAATGGCGTCCTAGGCTGGTTTGTTTCTCAGACACTCGATACCTCAGGATGCACTCGGATAGCTCACAACATCAACAACCATTCATTCATTATACTGAATCATACACGTAATCACATGCACACACATCCTATTTATCTCTAATCACTGAATGTTTCCAGACATCACAGTTCCTCCCCATTTCACACTGGTGACAGACCACCATCCCTTGTTGTCCATTCTCAACCCTGAAAAGGGATTACCAGCAGTGACGGCAGCACGGTTGCATTGGTATATGCGGTAGGCTAGCCCTGTCTTGATATCAGGTACAAGAGTACCACTCAGCACACAAATGCTGATGCACTTTCACGTCTCCCAGTGGTGGCCGACATGCAGATGGCACAAATGGACGAGGAGGAAGGAGGGACATTCCCAACTACAAACCCTCCTGGTCGCAGTGGCAGAATTACGAAGAACAACAACAATTAAGGGACCTGGTGTTAGCAAGGGTGTTTCAGTCTATTCAGGAGGGATGGCCACCCAAAACTACAGAAGAGGTCCGGTTATAAAGCCATGCTTTGAGTAGAGACATGAACTATACATGTACAGCAGTACAATCCTGTGAAAGGGTACAGGGAGAGGTATAGGCCTGTACCACTGTTCACGGAGGGGTACAGGCCTGCTCAGGGATACAGGCATGTTCAAGGAGGGGTACAGGGATACAAGCCTGGACAGGGGTACAGGCCTGTACTGGCGGGGGGGCGGGGGGTGGGGGGGGGGGGGGGTTTACAGGACTGTACAGTGGGTACAGGCTTGTACAGGGGTAAAGGCGTGTACATGCAGGGAGGGGTACAAGCCTGGACAGGGGTACAGGCCTGTACTGGGGTGGGTGGGGGGTACAGGACTGTACGAGGGTACAGGCTTGTACAGGGGTGCAGGCCTGTACAAGGGTAATGGCGTGTACAGGGAGGGGTAGTGGCCTGGACAGGGGTACAGGCCTGTACTTGGGGGGGGGGGGGGGGGGTGTACAGGACTGTACAAGGGTACAGGCTTGTACAGGGGTGCAGGCCTGTACAAGGGTAATGGCGTGTACAGGGAGGGGTAGTGGCCTGTACAGTGGTACAGGCCTATAAAATTGTACAGGCCTGTACAATTTGGGGTACAACCAATTGTATTGATACATAGCAGTTGTTCATTCATGATGAACTCCACATACATATAGGTTTACCCATTGTCCTCTGTTTCATTCCATATCTCTTGTCTTTTGCTAGGCCATGTAGTGATCCCCATTTCAGTCCGTCCCATTCTTCATTGCTTTCATCGTCCCCCTTTAGTTCCTTCACAGAGTGGTCTCTAGTGGGTACACCCTTTCCAACACCTGTTCCTTCTGCCCTTTTCTTTGCACAACACGCCCTCTCAATTTGCCCCCATTTCCTGCAAACTTTGTTTCTGAACCTGCACTGTTGAGTATCATGCGCTCCTCCACACCTGTTGCAAGCCCCTAGGCCTGACTGTCTCCCCCTTCTTGGTGGTGCTGCCACTTGATGTACTTCAGGGTCTTGTTCCTGTTTTGTGACACTCTGCAACTGTTCTGCGCGTCTTTAGTCTCCCTTTCCGCTATTTCCGCTGTCTCCAGCACCTTGGCAAAAGTGAGGTCTGCCTTTGTGAGGAGTCTCTTCTGTACCCCCTCGTCCCTCATACCAAAGAACACCCTGTCTCTCAGCGTCTCTGATAACGTCGCACCAAACGCACAGTTCTGCAAACTTGCTGCATACCACATATCCCTCCTTTTGTCCCGTTTGTGGAACCGTACGTTCTGCGATGACTAGAGGTTTAGGCGCTACGTGTGTCGTTAAGGCTGCGACCAGTTGCTCGTACGTTCGGTCTTTCAATTTCTGGGGTGCTACGAGCGCTCGGAGCAGGCCAAATGTAATACAGGCGAGGAAAGCGTCCTTTTTCTGTTCGGCTTCCACTTTATTTGCCAGGAAGAAATGTTCTAACCGCTCGACGTATTAACTCAACCAGTCTTCCGTTGACGCGTCACACTCCCCTGCCATCCTTCTTAGCTATCCCATGCACCCTCGTCGCCCTGTAGACCTCAGGATGCACTCGGATAGCTCAGATCCAGCTACAGCTACGTGTAGGCCTACATCTCTTGTCTGAGCAGCCGGTCGAGGTAAGCAGCCTAACATCATTTCAATACATCGATCTGTCTTGCAGAAAACACAGACTCGAAGCTTTTAGTATTCCATGGCATGTACTAGTAGTTACCCCCGGCACGGGGCGGCACCTGGCCCACCACGCCCTCTGCTCGACTCCAGCTTTGCAAAATGCTGGCATGTCCTAGATCCTAGTCTCATTTTATTAACTATGGAATATCCTTGATTTTACTAAATATCTATGGCAACACATAGAAACGCCATTTAAAAATGGCGCCTTATTGCACCAAAACTGATTTACTATTTTTAAAAATGGTCCCCAAATTCTTCACGACAACATCCACTTTTTTCCATATATTATATTATTTGGATAGTTGTAGAATTGTTTCAGAGGGTGGCAAAAGTTCTAACCCCCCTCTGTTCATTAGTTATAACTAATGGAATATCTTAATTAGCATGATTTTTTTCCATTTTCTGTACAAGTCTATGGAATATCATATTTTCAGAAATGGTCCCAGAATTTTGGACGATACAAGGTATAAAATTTGAAATTGCCTACATTTAAACATCATTTAGAGTAGTATTAGAGGGTGGCAAAAGTTGCAGGTCTGTTAGTTAAGTAAATAATAATCAAGTTAGTAAAAACGCCATACATTCTCTATGGAACGTACCGCGGAATGAAATCCAAAAATTTACAAACCGCAACTTTCGTGTCCGTTGATTTCTCCATATGAATTGTGGCTTAAGTCACAAAGTTGTGACAAAGTCACAAAACACAAAATGCTACATCATTGTCACAATACATTTCATATGTTTTAAAGTACACCATTTACTACATCAAGAGCCTTTGATCAACTAGGGTGCTTTTAAAATACGTATCATGGTAATAGAGTCATGTGCTCTCATAACATACCATTTAAGCTGCTTTGAAATATGTTATATGCATAAGTTACAAAATGGTTTTCCTCGTAATCCTTGAACGGGTATTGCAGACAAAAAATTTGTGACTTAAGTCACAATGCTTTGAACAGTCCAACTTGTAATATTTTCTACAAGTGCCTATGACTTTGTATGTAGATTTGTACTGTGCTAACATAACTGCTCAGATCTGTAGGTGGTGTGGATAAAAACAAAATAGTAGAATTTCTGTGTAACCGTGGTGCAAGTGTTATAGTAATTGAAGAACACCCCCCTGTTTCGGACTAGTTATAGCAATGGGGTTTCTTTTGTAGACAGGGTAGTTTGCAGAGCAGACAAAGTAAAAGGCATTAAGTCAGCAAAGCAGAGGTACAGAAGACTGTTCCGAAAGGAGCTCCAACATGTTATTCAGGGAACGGAGGGAAGCAGATGCAGTGCAAGAAGTACATGTACATGGTGTTTCCACTTGATGCAGTAGTAGAGAATGATGAGACTGTGTATACCAAAATGTTTCACCTGGAGGCTCTAAAATAAGCTATTAGAACTCTGGTACAAGTAAAGGCAATTCAGGGTCATTGTGTGTCCTTCTCTTACACACTGTAGGGTAGGATCATGTCAGTTCTCACAAAAAATTGCATGAGTACCTCAAATCTTTTTCATACTTAGCCACATTGTAGAGGTACTAAAGACACGTCATAACCTAAGTTATTGGGTCTCTCACCTTTAACACTTTCAAATTATGCTTAATTGAAATTTTGACCTTTTATCATAACGTTTGTTGAAAAGGTGGGCGTTTCCACTTGTAGATTGATGAGGGTTGATGATTTTGGACAAATCAGTATACTATTTTGTACAGCATGCTATTACATACATAAAAACGTTACAATTATTAACACCGCGTCCGCGAGTTAAGTGGGTACAAATTTAGGGGAAACTAAAAACCTTAAAGATCCGTAAGCAATAAAATCACAGTTACTGGTTTTAAAATAAGTAGAGTAACCTTTTACACTACGTTTGCATTATAATTTATAAGAGCTGCAATTATCGCAGTTTTGATGCACACACTTTAAATACGCATATTGCGGTACTACACTTATCATTTTATCATTTTGCACCCCTTCCTATCTTGACTGTAAATTCATAAGCATACATGAGCCATCTATATCAATGCAGCTCTTGGTTTCCCTAATAATTAAAATTACATGTGCATGCAGACTCGCAAAATATCATGAAAAGCATCCAAGTTAAAACGCACGCGGGAATGTATAGAGATATTTAGACACGATAGAACACATGCACACAGTTAAAAAAATACATTGCTTACGATTGAAAATCGATTTAAATGTGTAAAAGTTCAACTTGGCTTATACAATGTGATTATTGCCGTTTTTCTATGATGATGAATTAAGGTTTCATCGGAATGGACCCCTTTTATATCGCCGCATTTGTAGCATCCAGCAAGTTGAATGATCTCTCACAAAATGCATCCAATGTTGTCCCAAGAGTTGTACTTTCACATTACTGTATTTGAAAACAAAAATACCCATCAGCGGACCTTTTAGTTTTTTTACTTCCCCCAAAAAAGGCTTAAATTTACCCACTTTACTCACGGATGCGGTATTAATGGTTATCAAAATGGTATACGGATATTGTTGTTTAATGATTTTCAACTTCTATTTTATTTTTAAAAAGAGTGCCACCGGCTTTTATCATGAAATTTATACTGGCCTCATCAGCAGACCCTTGCCAACCTGATTTCATAAAAATTAGGCAGGGACCTCTGAGGGTTATTAAGTTATTAAGTAAAATACAAGAGGATGCTTGTTTTGTGGGGTTTAAACAAACATTACTTCCATATAAGGTACAGGTGGTTTTGATTGAGCAACATGAATGCCATTGAGTTTGCAACAAGAGCTAGCTACTCTTTTACAATGGTGCCCACCAAACAGAGGATGAATTAAAAGTACAGTTAACAAAGCTGAGATCAATATGAATTTTCATGCACTCGTTACAAAATACACCTTAATCTAAGCAATGCATTATGCTGCTTCAGCAGTGGACACACTATATACCCATCCACTTTTAGATATGGTGGGATTAGCCTTCATTAAAATATCTATGTGCTCAACAGTATGTCATCTCTGGTAGGAAATGAGAAGGATGGTGATGGGCCAGCTGGATGTAGGAACTGAACCATTCTGTCAGGGTAGCTTTCTAAATACAGAAATGCATGGTGGCTTGCTTAAGCTACCCTGACAGAATGGTTCAGTTCCTACATCCAGCTGGTCCATCACCATCCTTCTCATTTCCTACCAGAGATGACATACTGTTGAGCACATAGATATTTTAATGAAGGCTAATCCCACCATATCTAAAAGTGGATGGGTATATAGTGTGTCCACTGCTGAAGCAGCATAATGCATTGCTTAGATTAAGGTGTATTTTGTAACGAGTGCATGAAAATTCATATTGATCTCAGCTTTGTTAACTGTACTTTTAATTCATCCTCTGTTTGGTGGGCACCATTGTAAAAGAGTAGCTAGCTCTTGTTGCAAACTCAATGGCATTCATGTTGCTCAATCAAAACCACCTGTACCTTATATGGAAGTAATGTTTGTTTAAACCCCACAAAACAAGCATCCTCTTGTATTTTACTTAATAACTTAATAACCCTCAGAGGTCCCCGCCTAATTTTTATGAAATCAGGCTGGCAAGAGTCTGCTGATGAAGCCAGTATAAATTTCATGATAAAAGCCGGTGGCACTCTTTTTAAAAATAAAATAGAAGTTGAAAATCATTAAACAACAATATCCGTATACCATTTTGATAACCATTAATAATTGTAACGTTTTTATGTATGTAATAGCATGCTGTACAAAATAGTATACTGATTTGTCCAAAATCATCAACCCTCATCAATCTACAAGTGGAAACGCCCACCTTTTTAACAAACGTTATGATAAAAGTCAAAATTTCAATTAAGCATAATGTGAAAGTGTTAAAGGTGAGAGACCCAATAACTTAAGTTATGACGTGTCTTTAGTACCTCTACAATGTGGCTAAGTATGAAAAGGATTTGAGGTACTCATGCAATTTTTTGTGAGAACTGACATGATCCTACCCTGTAATAAAGTGTATTCATTCAATTTGTAGGTTTGCTATCTACATGCAATCAGACACATCAGTGGAGTCTGTTTATATAAAGTATTTGAATTTCATTACTTAATTTCTTGGTCAATCTAAAATCTGATTAGATTTCCCCTTCCCACAAGACCCAATGTAGAACATTGTTGGATGTAGGTAAACTGCCTTTCTTGCTGCTGTAGCTACACCACTACAGAGGCTGTGGGGTAGGCTATCAGTTTATCTTAGTTTGGACTTGGTTGTATAAATTAACACAAAACTTGTCAATCGCTTGTTTAATATCAGTTTAAACCAGGGAAAACCAAGTTTTAGATATCCGTTTAAACTAGAGTGCCACCTGCCCAAATTCACACTCGCACGCAAGTCGAATGAGAGTTGTGTTCGAGCACAATAAGCGCACACGATTCCTCGTACGAGTGCATATTGCGAATGTCACTCAACAACTGATCTAAATGTATGGCCTGCTTTACAACAGTTGGCACGCTGATGTGTACTTTCAATTGATCGCACGTATTGGTACGATGAAAACTTGTTGCAAACAGTTCTAACTGTTATGATCAGATTCAGATTTTTATACACAATCATACATTGTGATCAAATAGATAGATGCCATAATTGTGATGTACTGCATGTCTACTATAAAGGGTCCTGGGTGTGGCTTCTATATGGAGGCAGAACAGGGTTAAAGCACTTGCAGGACCCTGGGTGTGGTCAATCTAAAAATGCAGAATGGGGGTAAGACTTGGGTGTGGCCTATCTATGGAGGCAGAATGGGGTTAATCAACTTAGCCGCCAGAAGGGTCCAACATGTAGATGTGGCCTATCTATATAGGCAGAATGGGATTAATGGACTAGCCCTTTATTTCGCCACACCTACCACCATAACAGCAAACACATTATGTAATGTAAATCAAAGTAAATAACAATGTATTGCAATGGCCACACCCTTTCTCCATCTAAATGTAGCTCGCACGGCAGCGTTTGTAACACGAGCACCATGTATGGCACTGCTGCTCAAGGTAAACACTTTGTGTGCATGAACATGCATGTTTTATTCAACTTGGCTATGGGCACTACTGGAAACGTTTAGTAGAGTCCTCTATAGCTGTTTGTGTACATCACAAGTGTATACAGGTACAGCACATGCACGACCAAGCCGTATCAATTTGCTTCTGTGTGCTACTTTCAAACAGTTTAAGAAAGCAATTTTTTAAAAACTCATTCCAAGAAAATGTTTCTCACTCAAGCGAGTAAGGTGCGCAAGCACTTGATTGAGTCATGGGAGAGCCGTACGTGAGTTGTAGATGGAAAAAAACTTCGGTTACGCTAAACAGTTCCTTACTCAATTTCTTCAGAGTTTCACGGCCCCAGCAACGAATTCTTGGGCAAGATTCCTGCCAAGAACTTGCCACGAACTTGCCAGGAACTTGCCAAGATCTTGCCAAGAACTTGCCAAGAACTTGCCAAGAACTTGCCAAGAACTTGCCCAGGATGCCAAGATTATGCCGGCCAAGTTCTCGCCAAGATCTTGCCAAGAACTTGCCCAAGATCTTGTCCAAGATGATCCCAAGATATGATGACAAGATCTTGGCCAAGATGTTATAATATAATAAATTATATGTAGTTAATGTGATTGAATGAAGCACATTTTTAATAGCACATGCATGAAATGGGTGGCATTATACAATATGAGTGTTCGATCTGCATTTGTAATGCCCAAGGCCAGCAGGAATATAGATTGACATTAGCTAATAGAACAGTGCATGCCAATCATAATGTCACTGAATTGTGGCACACATTGATAAAATTGGGTTTTAATGCACAAGTATTTTACATGTAAATTTAGGGAAATACACAAATGGTAACTGACCTAAACTACCTCACATGACAGCTTAACAATTCAAACAAAAAACTCATCTACATAACTGTCCGGTTTCATAGTGCCCAATATGAAAGCAGCAATCCCTGTTGAACGGCAACCGACACTTCCTGAAGCAGAAAGAAAAATGAGCATCAGCATGAAAGGATTTATTTCACTTACATGTACTTTATTTGTTCAGCTTTTTAAGCTTGTACATGTAACGACACTTTTGATTCAGTGAATCTCTGATTTTTTTCAGCAGCAATTCAGCCACTGTTCCTTTCCTGAACTTTTCTGTCTGTTATAGATGGCCATGGAAGATCAATAATATAACCTGTATTAGAATATATAGAATTGCACTTTCAATGAGCTTCACTCTAGCTGGTGACATACATGTTGTTTTTTTTGGCTGCATGCTGCTGCTGCTGGCTTTAGTTAACTCCTTATAGCAGCCTTTTCTTGGGAGAACATAGCATCCAGTAAGACCAGAGTTACTTAATGCAAGTCAATCTTTAAAAAAGATTGATTCACACCACTTTTCTGTTCAGATAAAATACATGTAAATAAGTGCATCATGCAATACACTTACAGATACAACGTGGTTCTCATTCAGATTACCTGCTGAATGTTACAAACATACAGTTATAGAAGCATTATACTACTCAATATGTGATGTGCATGTGGTTTTGTGCAAACCTTCATCCTCTGCAGAATCTGGAAATTACATTCCCTACTGTATGAAATGAATCTCCAAAAGGCAATAAATTGTCTCAGCATTGTTGTTTCAATTTCATTGAGTTTTGCAAGACCCTGCATGATAAAATCCTTCTGCATGTACCTAAATATCACATATATAATACATGCATATATATATATATGGGACAGTGTCCAGCAAAATCGGGCTTGTGGGGTTATAATTTTATCACTATAAAAATTGCACGTTACACTTAACAGCACATCTTCGCAACGGTACAACCTTTTTCTTTCAAATTTCGTACACTTGTTCCCACACCATTTCTCTCTGTGGAAATCGATTTTTGTAATCAACGTATTTTCCGTGCAGCGGGTGCAGCATTTGTTAACCCCGCGGGTTAGAAATCCACATTTCTCGAGGTGCGAGTGTTGAAAATGCGTCAAATTCGGAACATACATAGTGAAGTCCTGTAGCTATTGATTTGTTCAGATCGTTGATTTGTATATTATCCGTTACGGTAATATGGCAGTGCAAAGTTAGTGCATATTTCCCGCTCCATTCGCGCCACCAATGTATCTTAACGCGCTTCCCGTTCTTCCGAGTACATGAATATGCAATTTATATCTGGCTCCGCCTATTCTCCGCCCCAAAGACCCAGTACCACTTTTGCTTGCTGGAAATTAAAGTGGAAACAATCTCGTTACGGCTGGCTTTGACTTTACAACTAGCGATTAGCGAAGTAAAGTTAACAAGTAATTGAGGCGATCGTGAAATGCACGTGAACTCTCGTGCCAACTCGGTACGTACGCACTCATAGCCACATTATAATACATTGCAGACATCAGGAGGGTGGTGATTGATTCATTTAGGAAAAGGCTTTCCGGGGACAAGTACGATTGCTAAGCCTTACTGTATACTACATGTACTATAAGTCTTGCTGCCTTCTTTGCACAACGTTAGCAACACAAACTAGTGCTATGGTGCAGTGCCAGTTATAAGAAGTGCTGTTACTGTGCTTGTAAAGTAGTGCTATGGTGTTGTGCATGTGAAGTAGTGCTATTGTGCAGTACCCGTTATGGTGCTGAAGTAGTGCCATGGGTGAAGTAGTGCTATGGTGCTGATTGTGTAGTGCTATGGCACTCTGCATTTATGAACTAGTGAAGTAGTGCCATCGTTCTGTGCTTTTGAAGTAGTGCTATGGTGCTGATTGCATATTGATATGGTGCAGTGCTTGTGACGTAGTGCTATGGTGCAGTGCTTGTGAAGTAGTGCTATGGTGCAGTGTTTGTTCAGAAGTAGTGCTACGGTGCAGTGCTTGTGACGTAGTGCCATGGTGCAGTGCTTGTGACTTAGTGCTGTGGTGCAGTGCTTGTGCGAGGAAGCAAGGGCCATGGGGGCCATTACCCTCATTTTATTGTCATAGGGGGGCATTGCCCCCCCCCTCCCCCCTCACCTTTATTCTGTATGATGTATAAAAGTATAAATGGAGGGGGGAGTGGGGTGGGGGGGGGGGAAGTGCTATACACCATCCTAAAATTTCTGAGTCAGGTCCTCAACCTATAGACACACTTATTTATTTGTACCCCCCACCTTTAAATACCTTCCTACACACCTGATGGTGGCACTGTGCGTCTGAAGTAGTGCTATGGTGCTATGCTTGTGAAGTGGTGCCTATTGTGTAGTGCTATGGTGCTGTGTTTGTGAAGCATGTGAAGTAGTGCCATCCCTGTTTAGTGCTGAAGTAGTGCCATGGGTGAAGTAGTGCTATGGTGCTGATTGTGTAGTGCTATGGTGCTGATTGTGTAGTGCTATGGTGCTGATTGTGTAGTGCTATGGTGCTGATTGTGTAGTGCTATGGTGCCGATTGTGTAGTGCTATGGTGCCGATTGTGTAGTGCTGTGGTGCTGATTGTGTAGTGCTATGGTGCTGATTGTGTAGTGCTATGGTGCCGATTGTGTAGTGGTATGGTGCAGTGCTTGTGAAGTAGTGCTTTGGTGCTGATTGTGCAGTGCTATGGTGCTGCATTTATGACATGATATGGTGCAGTGTTTGTGAAGTAGTGCTATGGTCAATGGCATAAGAAGTATGGGGGCCATTGGGACCATAGCCCCCCCCCCCCACCCCCCCACCCCCCCGTCCCTCCATAGTACCATGTATAAGAGTATAAATGGAGGGGGAAGGGGGGTGCCACACACCATCCTAAACATAGGTCAGATCTCACCCCCCTACCCCCTCGGCCTATAGACATGCTCATTTATTTGCACCCCCACCTTCCTACACGCCTGATGGTGCTGTCCTTCTGAAGTAGTGCCTTGGCGCTATACTAGTAAAGTAGTGTTGTGGTGCTTATTGTGTAGTGCTATGGTGCTGCACTTATCAAGTAGTGATATTGTGCAGTGCTAAGCAATGCTATGGTGCTGTGTTTGTGAAGCATGTGAAGTAGTGCTATGGTGTTGTGCATGTGAAGTAGTGCCATCCCTATTATGGTGCTGAAGTAATGCCATGGGTGAAGTATGTGTGCTGATTGTGTAGTGCTATGGTGCTGATTGTGTAGTGCTGTGTGCTGATTGTGTAGTGCTATGTGTGCTGATTGTGTAGTGCCATGGTGCCATGGTATGTGCTATGGTGGTGATTGTGTGGTGCTAGGGTGTTGATTGTGTAGTGCTATGGTGCTGATTGTGTAGTGTTATGGTGCTGATTGTGTAGTGCTATGTGTGCTGATTGTGTAGTGCCATGGTGCCATGGTATGTGCTATGGTGCTGATTGTGGGGTGCTAGGGTGTTGATTGTGTAGTGCTATGGTGCTGATTGTGTAGTGCTATGGTGCTGATTGTGTAGTGCTATGGTGCTGATTGTGTAGTGCTGTGGTGCTAATAGTGTAATGCTATGGTGCTGCATTTATGAGGTAGGGCTATGG
This sequence comes from Spongilla lacustris, assembly GCA_949361645.1. Taxonomy (NCBI): domain Eukaryota; kingdom Metazoa; phylum Porifera; class Demospongiae; order Spongillida; family Spongillidae; genus Spongilla; species Spongilla lacustris. The sequence continues at coordinate 11,269,485 of OX442415.1, forward strand.
TGCAGTGTTTGTGACGTAGTGCTATGGGTTATATAAATGGAGGGGGGTGCTACACGCCATCCTAAAAGATCTAATATAGATCAGATCACTCCCCCCTCCCCCCTCGGCCTATAGACATGCTCATTTATATGCACCCCCCACCTTCCTACACGCCTGATGGTGCTATACTTGTGAAGTAGTGCTATGGTGCAGTGACTGTGAAGGAGTGCTTGGTACAGTAGCTGTGAAGTAGTGCTATGGTGCAGTGCTTGTGACGTAGTGCTATGGTACAGTGCTTGTGACGTAGTGCTATGGTACAGTGTTTGTGCGAGGAAGCAAGGGCCATAGGGGCCGTTACCTCCATTTTATTGTTGTAGAGAGGCATTGCCCCCCCCCCCCCCTCCCCCTTCACCTTTATTCTGTATGATGTTTAGAAGTATAAATGGAGGGGGGAGTGGTATACGCCATCCTAAAATTTCTGAGTCAGGTCCTCAACCTATAGACACGCTTATTTATTTGTACCCCCCACCTTTAAATACCTTCCTACACACCTGATGGTGGCACTGTGCTTCTGAAGTAGTACCATGGTGCTATGCTTGTGAAGTGGTGTTGTGGTACTTATTGTGTAGTGCTATGGGCTGTGTTTATCAAGTAGTGCTATTGTGGAATGCTATGGTGCTGTGTTTGTGAAGCATGTGAAGTAGTGCTATAGTTTTGTGCATGTGAAGTAGTGCCATCCCTGTTTAGTGCTGAAGTAGTGCTATGGTGCTGATTGGTTAGTACTATGGTGCTGATTTTGTAGTGCTATGGTGCTGATTGTGTAGTGCTATGGTGCTGATTGTATACTGCTATGGTGCTAATAGTGTAATGCTATGGTGCTGAATTTATGAAGTAGAGCTATGGTGCAATGCTTGTGAAGTAGTGCTATGGTGTTGTGCCTGTGAAGTAGTGCTATGGTGTTGTGCCTGTGAAGTATTGCTATGGTGCAGCGCCTGTTAAGAAGTGCTAGTATAGTGCTGTGCTTGTGAAATAGTGCTTTTTATGGTGGGCTAGCCACTGCAGATCAAAGACAACTTGTTACCCTATTTGTTTCAGGAGTATTGGTAATTGCTATACATGTAGGAAGGTTAGCCCTTAATCCTCATTTGAAAAGACAACAGTTTGCACCACCCATTTTCATGTAAATTGGGAATGGGCTTGTGACTCATGTACACATCTGATGCTCCTTGAAATCTTCCTTTTTGAAAGCGTACTACGCCTTTAATTAATGTTCATGTATAGTTTACAGCCCCGTTTTAATGGGGTGCAATGCCCAAGCAATACACATGTAGCTTCCATGGTACAAGGTGCACCTTGAACTGAGGCCATGCAGGCCAGGTCACCACTTAATGGCTGCATGGGAAATATAGTCAAGGTGACTCTGATAGAAACAGTAGATGTTCTTTAAGGCAAGCTATGACCACCTCGGCCATCATGCAGCTATAGTGACCACCTCAGTGTGGAGCTATGTCTCCTGACCACTCCAAAACTTGCCAAAGCTGTTATCCAACTGGTACATGGGAAAGGCAATGGCTCTAGACTTGCCCATCACTTCTCACCTCTTCATATAACCCCCTAGCACTATTGGAAGCGAGGGTGCCCAGGTCAATACATACTGCCAATGACACCTTGTGCTCTGACCTGGGGTGTGTGTGTGTGAAGCCTAAGATACGGAGGCACCAGCTATAAGCTTGCCTCACCTCTTGCCACCACCTCTAAATTCCAAAAGCTATCCTTACCCGGACTGCCAACCCTGATGTACATTAGTGATTGCTTACATCTGTGATTGTGTGTGTATATGTGCCTGCATATGTGTGTGTGTCTGTACGTGTGTGTTTGCAAATTCTAAGTGGTGCCCCTCATACATGGCCCAGGGAGCTGTGCAACATACTTGGATATTTGTATAGTAGCTCATATAGTACAAGAGCAGTGTTGAGAGATTTTTTTTTTAAGTCCAGGCTTCACAGGGGTAGAAGCTTTGGAAGCCTTGCATATGTTAGCAGTGAATATTATATTGCTAACCTATCACTACAGATTATGGCAGGTCTGGGCCACTGGAAAGTTTACATAGACTGTGTTCACAACCAACAAGCTTGTTATTTCTTATAGTGCAGTGCTTGTAAAGTAGTGCTATGATGCAGTGTTTGTGAAGTAGTGCTATGGTGCTGTGCCTGTGAAGTGCTTTTTCACAGGCACAGCACCATAGCACTACTTCACAAGCACTGCTGTATAGCACAACTTAACAGGCACTGCACCATAGCACTACTTCACAAGCACTGCAGTATAGCACAACTTAACAGGCACTGCACCATAGCACGACTTCACAAGCACTGCACCATAGCACAACTTAACAGGCACTGCACCATAGCACAACTTAACAGGCACTGCACCATAGCACAACTTAACAGGCACTGCACCATAGCACTGCTTCACAGGCACTGCAACAATAGCACTGCAAAATAGCACTTCCTGATAAAACAGCACCATAGCAAGCACCATAGCACTACTTCATAAGCATAGCACCAAGGCACTAACAGGTGCGAAGGAAGGTATATAAAGTTGGGGGGTGCAAAAAAAGAGCTCACACAGTACAAGATCAGTCCTTCACAGAAGCAGCTTTGGAAGCCTTGCATATGGTGGCAGTGAATAATATTGTTAACCTATCACTACAGATTATGGCAGGACTGGGCCACTGGAAAGTTTACATAGACTGAATGGTAATAGTGTTCACATACCAGCTGAATGGTAAGTGTTCATATTCAAATACAAATACATGTACACCAACAAATTTCCCAGCTTGAACATGTATGTTTTTTAAAAAAGCACTTCACAAGCACCATAGCACTACTTCACAGGCACAGCACCATAGCACAACATCACAGGGACTGCACCATAACACTATTTCACACTGTGGAGGGGGGTCCCAATGGCCCCCATACTTCCTTTGCCACTGACCATAGCACTATGTCATAAATGCAGCACCATAGCACTACACAATCAGCACCATAGCATTACTTCACAGGCACAGCACCATAGCACTACTTCAACACCATAGCATTACACGCTTAGCACCATAGCACTACTTCAACACCATAGCATTACACTTTTAGCACCGTAGCACTACTTCACAAGCACTGCATCATACCACTACACAATGGCACCATAGCACTACACAATCAGCACCATATCAGCACCATAGTACTGCACAATCAGCACCATAGCAACACTACACTGTACTTCACAAGCATAGCACATACCATGGCACCATAGCACTACACAATCAGCACACATAATTCACCCATGGCACTACTTCAGCACCATAACAGGGATGGCACTACTTCACATGCACTGCACTACACAATCAGCACCATAACACTACACATAGCATTACACAATCAGCACCATAGCACCACTACACTGTACTTCACAAGCATAGCACATACCATGGCACCATGGCACTACACAATCAGCACCATGGCACTACACAATCAGCACCATAGCACTACACAATCAGCACATATACTTCACCCATGGCATTACTTCAGCACCATAATAGGGATGGCACTACTTCACATGCACAACACCATAGCACTACTTCACATGCTTCACAAACACAGCACCATAGCATTGCTTAGCACTGCACAATATCACTACTTGATAAGTGCAGCACCATAGCACTACACAATAAGCACCACAGCACTACTTTACTAGTATAGCGCCAAGGCACTACTTCAGAAGGACAGCACCATCAGGCGTGTAGGAAGGTGGGGGTGCAAATAAATGAGCATGTCTATAGGCCGAGGGGGTAGGGGGGAGAGATCTGACCTATGTTTAGGATGCCCCCCTCCCCCCTCCATTTATACTCTTATACATGGTACTATGGAGGGACTTGGGGGGGGGGGGGGGGGGGGGGCTATGGTCCCAATGGCCCCCATACTTCTTATGCCATTGACCATAGCACTACTTCACAAACACTGCACCATATCATGTCATAAATGCAGCACCATAGCACTGCACAATCAGCACCAAAGCACTACTTCACAAGCACTGCACCATACCACTACACAATCGGCACCACAGCACTACACAATCAGCACCATGGCACTACACAATCGGCACCATAGCACTACACAATCGGCACCATAGCACTACACAATCAGCACCATAGCACTACACAATCAGCACCATAGCACTACACAATCAGCACCATAGCACTACACAATCAGCACCATAGCACTACACAATCAGCACCATAGCACTACACAATCAGCACCATAGCACTACTTCACCCATGGCACTACTTCAGCACTAAACAGGGATGGCACTACTTCACATGCTTCACAAACACAGCACCATAGCACTACACAATAGGCACCACTTCACAAGCATAGCACCATAGCACTACTTCAGACGCACAGTGCCACCATCAGGTGTGTAGGAAGGTATTTAAAGGTGGGGGGTACAAATAAATAAGTGTGTCTATAGGTTGAGGACCTGACTCAGAAATTTTAGGATGGTGTATAGCACTTCCCCCCCCCCCCCCCCCCCACTCCCCCCTCCATTTATACTTTTATACATCATACAGAATAAAGGTGAGGGGGGAGGGGGGGCAATGCCCCCCTATGACAATAAAATGGAGGCAAAGGCCCCCATGGCCCTTGCCTCCTCGCACAAGCACTGCACCATAGCACTACGTCACAAGCACTGCACCATAGCACTACGTCACAAGCACTGCACCGTAGCACTACTTCTGAACAAACACTGCACCATAGCACTACTTCACAAACCACAGCACTACTTCATAAATGTAACACCATTGCACTACACAATAAACACCACAACACTACTTCACTAGTATAGCACCAAGGCACTACTTCACCATCAGGCGTGTAGGAAGGTGGGGGTGCAAATAAATGAGCATGTCTATAGGCCGAGGGGGGGAGGGGGGAGAGATCGGATTTTTAGGACAGCGTGTAGCACCCCCCCCCCCCCCCTCCATTTATATATGGTACTGGTGGAGGGGGGTGGAGGGGGGCTATGGCCCCAATGGTACTCATACGTCCTATGCCACTGACCTGTAGCATTACATGTACTTCAAAAACACTGCACCATAGCACTACTTCATAAATGCAGCACCATAGCACTGCATAATCAGCACCATAGCACTACACAATCAACACCCTAGCACTACACTGTACTTCACAAGCATAGCACATACCATGGCACCATAGCACCACAAAATCAGCACCATAGCACTACACAATCAGCACACAAACTTCACCCATGGCATTACTTCAGCACCATAATAGGGATGGCACTACTTCACATGCACAACACCATAGCACTACTTCACATGCTTCACAAACACAGCACCATAGCATTGCTTAGCACTGCACAATATCACTACTTGATAAGTGCAGCACCATAGCACTACACAATAAGCACCACAGCAAGCATAGCACCATAGCACTACTTCAGAAGCACGGTGCCACCATCAGGTGTGTAGTAAGGTATTTAAAAGTGGGGGGTACAAATAAATGTGTCTATAGGCTGAGGACCTGACATAAATTTTAGGATGGTGTATAGATCGTACTGAATAAAGGTGAGGGGGAGGGGGGCAATGCCCCCCTATGACAATAAAATGAGGGTAATGGCCCCCATTGCCCTTGCTTCCTCGCACAAGCACTGCACCATAGCACTAAGTCACAAGCACTGCACCATAGCACTACGTCACAAGCACTGCACCATAGCACTACGTCACAAGCACTGCACAATAGCACTACGTCACAAGCACTGCACCATATCAATATGCAATCAGCACCATAGCACTACTTCACAAGCACAGAACGATGGCACTACTTCACTAGTACTGCACCATAGCACTACGTCACACAGAGGCACTCTGCTTCATAAATGCAGAGTGCCATAGCACTACACAATCAGCACCATAGCACTACTTCACCCATGGCACTACTTCAGCACCATAACGGGTACTGCACAATAGCACTACTTCACATGCACAACACCATAGCACTACTTTACAAGCACAGTAACAGCACTTCTTATAACTGGCACTGCACCATAGCACTAGTTTGTGTTGCTAACGTTGTGCAAAGAAGGCAGCAAGACTTATAGTACATGTAGTATACAGTAAGGCTTAGCAATCGTACTTGTCCCCGGAAAGCCTTTTCCTAAATGAATCAATCACCACCCTCCTGATGTCTGCGATGTATTATAATGTGGCTATGAGTGCGTACGTACCGAGTTGGCACGAGAGTTCACGTGCATTTCACGATCGCCTCAATTACTTGTTAACTTTACTTCGCTAATCGCTAGTTGTAAAGTCAAAGCCAGCCGTAACGAGATTGTTTCCACTTTAATTTCCAGCAAGTAAAAGTGGTACTGGGTCTTTGGGGCGGAGAATAGGCGGAGCCAGATATAAATTGCATATTCATGTGCTCGGAAGAACGGGAAGCGCGTTAAGATACATTGGTGGCGCGAATGGAGCGGGAAATATGCACTAACTTTGCACTGCCATATTACCGTAACGGATAATATACAAATCAACGATCTGAACAAATCAATAGCTACAGGACTTCACTATGTATGTTCCGAATTTGACGCATTTTCAACACTCGCACCTCGAGAAATGTGGATTTCTAACCCGCGGGGTTAACAAATGCTGCACCCGCTGCACGGAAAATACGTTGATTACAAAAATCGATTTCCACAGAGAGAAATGGTGTGGGAACAAGTGTACGAAATTTGAAAAGAAAAGGTTGTACCGTTGCGAAGATGTGTTGCGTAGTACAACGTGCAATTTTTATAGTGATAAAATTATAACCCCACAAGCCCGATTTTGCTGGACACTGTCCCATATATTCATAAATTAAACAAACATCAAAACAGTTTTATACCTCTAGCTCAATTTTGTGTTTTCCAATTTTGAGATGGTTGCGGTTTATAACAAAAAAAAGAAATAATAAGACTATGGGAATTGCAAATGTGAGTTGCTTATATTGATGTTTGCAATATGTAAAAAAATAATGTAGCTAGGTTAATTAATAATAACAATAATCCCTTACTATTATTTATATTACTGCCGCAGTCCACTTTCTTGCTTAGTGGCTTCTGTGCAAAATAACATTGCAAACAATAGATTACACTGTACATTTATGTAAAAAAATTGTTAATCTATCATACCTCACTTCTGCATTCAATTGTTGATCTCTTCTGAATTGATTCTCCCCGGCTTTCCCTCTCTTTTCCTTTTCCACACTTCTATTATCATGTTGATAGTATATTGTACATTAATGACTTTACACCAAGAGAAATATATACCTCTTCATCATTTTCACTGAGTGATTTCCATACTTAAGCTTTTCACAACTGTATTCAGAGAATGAGGTCATAGTCTTGCAAGTGTATTGATGTTTTGCAAAACAAAGCACTACACACAGTTGGCTATACGTATGATGGTTGAATAAAGACACATACAATCTTGCTTATTGCTCGGTACCTCTTTTTCACTTTGATATATACTAATAATATAAGGGATGGCATATATAAAAAAAAGCACATACATATGCACGTAGGATCTAGACTTTTATCCATAGCCATGCCGCCAGACCATGCCTGATTCAAGCATATAACGATTTGCGTATGATATATAAAGGAAGAAACTAAAAAAAGAGACCGGACCACCGTACGTTTATGTACACGATCGCGATCTCTCGAACAGTTGATCGATCGATCGATCGCGCACGCATGCACGTATGCCCGAATCATAGGTGGAGCCCAATTTTTTTTATATCTACACATGTAACGTTTGATCTAGCCTATATATAGCCAGCTATGTATGCACATTACTAGTAGTGTTTATCATTATACCATTGTAAAATATCCCCGGTTGATCCAACGTATGGGGGGTATCTTTATTTACAAGAACACTTACACGTTTGAGCCGTTTTGTCTTCGTTTTCAAGCAGTACATTGCACTTGTGGTATCTAGACGGAGATTTTCCAAACACGTATAAAATTTTGGGCGCCACGATCAGATCACGTGTTAACCGTTAATTGGAGAGAATTTTTTTATTTTACGTTTGAGCAATTGAATTCGTGTTAACGTTATATCCCAACTACATGGCCAAGCTTGATTTAGCAAATGCAGAAGTGGATATGTCCTTCGTAAAAGTATCTGATTATTTCTATAGTAACCACCAAATGCAAGTCATCAAACATATCCCTACAATCAAACATTCTACTACTGATCATGATATACATGTATAATATTTGATCTAGCTACCAAATGCTCTTGTATTGACAGATAAGAGTTGTGCTTTCATGTGTTGCTTTTGCTTACACATATGTCTATACATTCAATTGATGTAATAGTGTATCAGCTATAGCTGGGCCTAATCTATATTACATCATAAAGATTGAATCTAGCTATACACACGTTATGTATTTGTTTACTTCATTTAACTCTCATATATTAAAATGAACATAATTTATTTTTGGTGACTTCTTGGCCTCCTGGCAGGATCTTGGCAGGATCTTGTCCATCTTGCCAAGATCCTGCCAGGAGGCCAAGAATCTTGGCCAAGAACTTCTTGCTGGGGGCGTCATTGTTTTAGCATGCTTAAGTAAACCCTGTTTAAACGGAGTTGCGCAACTAGCGAGAAGTAATTAACACATGAAAGTGCAAAAAAGATTGTCTTAATATTGTGTTTATAAAAAGACAGCATAGCGCAACCATCGTCACACTAATATGAAATGTGATTTGGGTAAAAATGTAAAACCAGCAACTACACCCTAGCTCATCCCACAGTAGTTGCTTTGATGGCAAAGGTACCCTGTCACACAATAATTTAAATTAAAGCCTAGCATACATGGGGCAACATCCTGACTCATACAACTTAAATGAATATGGGTAAAGGTTCCATAATTCTTTAGTTTACTGATGGTTTGCAGAACTTTTAGCCATATTCATTGAAGTTGCATGCAACAAGTTGGCAGGAAGTCGCCCCTATGTATGTTGGCCTTAACTAAACACTGTTTTATTTTGACAAGTACATCAGTAACCAAGTACAGTTACACTGTATATTAGCCACCTTTTTAGCATCACTATCTAATTTGAATGTGGTATTTGCCCTACATGTATGTGCTCTCCCCATAGGAGCATGCAAAATGGCTATACCAAGATGTTTTTGTTTGTGGTCTCAGTCAGTTCTCATACATTGAAATTGCACCTAAACATTGTTGCACAATTTAATAGGATCGTGGAAGTTAAGAAATAATGAATTTTAATTCTGACCGAATACCATATCTATAATAGGTAGGGCTGGGACATCGATTTCATCCTTAGGCCCAGCACAAAAACATGGAGCAATATTGCTGAATTTACTAGATTACTGATGAAATTGCCAATGATATTGTCGGCCTTATGTAAATTTTGTTAATGATAGATTGACCGCATGCCTACATATGGGCAAAAAAACAGGGTTTTAACCATATTTGTAATATGGGTGAAAAACAGGGTTTTAACCTATTTGTAGGCATTCCATTGCAACTTCTGGTCTCTCATGAAATGGTATACTCTAAAATGCCTACGTTACGCGCGCTAGCGCAATGTCACCGGACAGAGTTCCTACTAACAGCAGAATACACTAAACAAGACTGCCCATACACAATTACAACAGGTTTTTAACTTCATGCATAACAATGTAGTCCGCATCAGTACACAATGAGGAATGTTCTGGATGGTCGGGCCTCTCCTATTCAACACCTCTATTCAGATGATATCTGTCCCGATACCACCTGAACACCTCTCTGGGAGGGGCTGACATCATAGCTAGCCTGGGGCCCTGACACTTCTCCCTCCTTCTCTGGCATTTTAGTCGCTTCTGAGGGCGACACAATGCATCGTGATAGCGCGTCTGCGTTTGCATTTGCTTGACCCCTACGATAGCAAACCGTAAACTGGAAGTCAGTTGTGGCGGAGTATGTGGCCGAGGAACTTATTGGCATCTTGTGTGTCTTGATCTGTGATGGTCGCAGTTTCCTCTGAATCTTTGGGAGCAACTGGGTGATTCTGATTTGAGTCCACTTCAGTAGTGACTGCTGCTTCACGCTGCTCCCTTTCAGCCAGCTGTGACTCCTCAGCGCGCTTCGCCCGTGCTTGCGCCCGCGTAGTTACAGCCGTCACATCCCTCACCCCCACACATGAGAATTTACATTTCGTCTTCCCAATATTAACTAAGTCAGGGACATCCCTACCCAATAGTACTGATACTGGGAGGCTATCTGAAACTGCCAGGAATGGAAGTGGTGCTCTGCTGTACAATGTGACAGTCACAGTCACAGTACCTCAGTTGTAATTTGCAAGAGCAAATTATGTGTTTGTTGTATTGATCAATGCTCAGTGCAGGCTGGAATGAGAGCTCCAAGAACACCTTACTGGACTTGGTCATTGGGAAGTATAAGGACAAAAAGAACTGACTGAGGAAGCAAATTGTAGTATACACGTACATGTGCATTGAATAAAACGTCCACAGCGCTTGTGGGTTTGATACACCTATAATTACCTTTATTACATGTAGCTGCTTTCTATATATGTGTTTCGTGAGTTATGATGCTATTCAATGGCATATGTACTGTATTTAGTTATTAAGTTATATAGCCTGACACTACTAAGTGTTAACCATTTCTCACTTGACTTCTAGAAATTTAAAACTTAAAAAGTGCATTCTATTTTAACAAATTCACACTAAGCTTATACTAATGTGTATTAAATGACCCACTGGTCTGGCAGATGTATGTATTAAATGACCCACTTGTCCAGCAGGTGTATGTATTAAATGTAACAAGAAATTATCCAAGGCTCCCATAAACTATCCTCTCGGCACCCAGCTGCAGCCCTCCACACGCTCGTCCGCCAACCTAAGCTGATAAGGACTTGCCTGCCTAGCAACCTGTTATATGTAGACCTGACCCGCTGCCGTGCGCGCCACGTAGCGCCCGCCCCCAGCTACGCCCCGCCCTCCTGCAAGTCGGTCGCTGTTAACCCGGGCTAAACGTGCGTTTAAACCGTATTTAACAGCTTACCTGGACTTACCCTGAATTCCTTACGTCCTGTCTCCCCTGGGATCACAGTGTACCCCTAGGGGTTGGCGGAAGTGCCCAGGGCGGTCCCGGCCCGCCCCCAAGGTATGGAGGCAGGTCCCCCGCCCTTCCCCCCTCGGGGAGGGGGTTGGGCTTGGGGGGACACTGGCGGCAACTGCCAGTTCCGGCCCAAAAGGAGAGGGACCTCTCCTAGCCCAAGCACAACCCGCAGCCACCCTCCACCCCCGCCCGCGACTCTCCCTCGCACGAATCAACATGACTGACAGTACAAGTGCGGCTATTTTAAAATACACTCCACGTGACTACAAAGTATTACAAACCTAACGGTGTGCTATCTATGGCTATACCTACGAAGCTAACAGTGTGGAGTAACCCGCCAATTGCTCGGACGGGATCCGAACATACTTCTGGTACGCCACACTCTCCCATCTACCCAGTGTCTTGATGACTGCGTCGCCCAGGCCCTTCTTGGCCGCCATTGTTGCCGCTCCTATCCTTTAGCTGTGGCTGCAGTACTTACTCTGATCGATACCCGCCCTCGACAGGCCCTCCCTCAGTGACTCGACAAGGCGCTGCCTCGTCAAATACCGCCCGTCCTGGTAGCGAAACAACGGACCCTCGCTTAACCCCCTTAATCGAAGGTAGTCGAGAAGTGCCGCCACTGGGCAAAGACTCATACCCGTTCTCCCTACCACCAACTTCGCCCCAAGTCGAAACGGGTCGGTCTTCGACTGTTTGATTCGCAATTGAACAAACGTTGGATTACTGGCGCTGTCAACCGCCACGTCACTCACATAAAGGTGCACCCCTGGATCGTAACCCGCCTCTGACGGCGCTGTCATCTCCCCAACTCTCAGAAAGGCGAAAAAAACCAATGCAGCACGCCGCCCACAGCATTTTTGTATCAGCCTCACCACCCCGCGGGGCCCACACCGTCCTCAACGCTACGAGTATCTCTGGTGTAATCGGAAGACGTTGTCTCACTTCTCCGCCCCGTTCCGCCTCCACCTTCTTCACCCCTCTCAGAACATATTCCAGTCTGGTCATCACTGCGTCCTGGAAGGGGTTGGGCAGCCCCGCCTTTAACAGATCAAACCTAATCCCTGATAGGTAAACCTTAATCGTACGATGTTTCAGCCCCAACGAGGCCAAATGCGACACGAACCTACACAAGTCCCTCTCCGAGGCTGGTCGCGGGGACAGATTCGCTAGGCGACAAAACTCGTAAAAACGCCGCGCCCCGGTCCGATACGCCCGCTGAGTTGAATTAGCTATTGCTTTGTCAATGTAGACGTCAGCGCAGCGGTCCAGTTCATTGAGGTCCAATCTGCAGCGGGATCCAGCTGCAACAACACCTGTAACAGAGCGCCCGGCACTGGCACTGGGGCCTGACGTGCCGCGGGAACCTGTCGGCGAAACGAGGCGACATTATTCCGCGAAAGACTGTCTGCCACATTACTCACTCCCGCAATGTGCTCGGCCCTCACGTAAAGACTGTTCCACGCCATTACATAGGACAAACACCTCATCAAATGCATAACCAGCTCATCTTTACTAGTGCCGGATTGTACTATAGCTACCACCGCTGCATTGTCACACCGACACCGCACCACCTTACCTCGCCAAGACCTACCCCAAATTGCCAACGCCACCAGTATCGGAAATAATTCCTTTGCCGTGATATTCACCCTGGTCCAACTAGCCGGCCATTGGCATGTGAACCATTCTCCACACGAGGAATACGCGCCACAACCCCACACACCCGACGCGTCAGACGTGCACCTCGAAGTCAGGACACGGCTGAGAGACACTATTCAATATCGAAATGCCATTCCACTCTTCGAGGAACTTTGCCCACCAGCCCAAATCGGCCCGGAATGATTTATTGAGGCGAATATGGTGATGCAGTTCGCCCGCCACAGACAGCAGATTTATCATTCTGCGCAGGAATGTACGCCCTGACCTGACCAAGCGACAAGCATGCTGTAACTGGCCAACTAGCGACTGGAGCTCCCTCTTTGTGCATGACTTCCGAGCCTGCCACGCCTTAATAGCCTCCTTCAACCGCTCCAACTTCTCCTGAGGCAGTCTAAGTTCCATCGCTAGGGTGTCTACCTCAATACCTAAGAAGGTCAGCGATGTCGATGGCTGGCACACCTTCTCTCTCGCAATTGGTACCCCCAACTGCTCGCACAACGCCAACGCCCTCTGGAGAGATGTTGCCACGATTGACGAACACCCATGACAGAGCATCCGCCAACGCCGTAAAATTTTTAGGTGCCGACCGAAGGCCGAACGGTAGATTCGTATCCATGCGTAACCCCCTTCCACCTCATCCCAAGCAATGGACGATCGTCAGGATGAACCGAAATGATTCTATACGCACTCTCAATGTCCAATTTCGCTAGCAACGCCCCCGGCCTAGTCTCGTACCCAGACCCAAATGTACGTAACGATGATTATCGCTTACAGTATAACATCACGTACAGAGGGTCTGGGAATGAAGTCGTGGGAAATGGTTCTATGTTACCTGAATTTGGTCGAACCAATCAAATTGCAGCGATTTGTGACGTATACATTCCAACGCAACGGCTCATCAGCTAATTGCATTTCTAGCATACCAATCGCAAAACCACACCCAGGTATTTCCAAGTCAGCGTTAGACCTAGATGGTTTTATGGCTCTTGCGTCAGAAAGACTACAGTAGGTTACTTAACTCTTTGCCGAAGCCAGCATAAGCCTAGAAGGCATTTTCCGCGCGTGGTTTAGCGGTGCTGTCTCTTTGTCTCATCTACTCCTTGGACCAAGCTCTTACCTCTACGATTGGTAGGTCTAGGCTGGCCACCTGACGATACTTGCCATCTTTGGCCGAAGCCACAAATTGTACTTGCGGGGTGCGCTCTTATTAGAAGATGCCCTTCCAGATGCCCTTCCAGACGGCTGGACTTTGCGATCGGGTGATAGGGGCTCAGAGGTTGGCCTCGGGATGGCCACTAAATACGAGGAATCCCCTATGCGGATTAGGGCTTAGCACGAGAAACAGTACCCTGTGTTCTAGGATTTTTTCACAAAACCACCGACGTCTGACGGGACCGACTAGATCTGGCACACTGCCCAAGTATTGAACCCTAACCCTTAGCCTAAGTCGTCGATTTTTACAATTTGCTTGCGACCACCCGCATAGGTCATAATTGATTTCGTGACGCAGCGGAACCTTTGTGACGACATAAAAGTTATGTAATTCTCAACTTTCCAACGACATTCTAAGAACCATTTCCCACGACTTCATTCCCAGACCCTCTGTACGTGATGTTATACTGTAAGCGATAATCATCGTTACGTACATTTGGGTCTGGGTACGAGACTACCCCCGGCCCGCGTCGCAGCACCATCCTTGCCGCGTCGTCGACCGACACATATGATAGCGAGCACCCCTCGCCTGAAATTCCATCATTGACGCTCCTCCCATCCGGATCCGACAAATCGACAATGAGGCGCCATTTCCCAGGTTGGCTACCCTTAGGAATCACTCCGAACCTGCTAACGTGAACCTTCGCCTCGGCGGACACGGCCACCACTCTATACCCAGCATCACCTCCTTCGCCAAGTAGTCCTCCACGACTGCTGGATTCGCTTCCGCCGACAACATGTTTCTTTTCGCGCTCACCAAAGGAGCCACCTCTCGTTTGTAACCAATCCTGAAGCCATACGCCATGCAATCTAGCAAAAACTTAACAAACTCCCTATCCGGGAACCGCGACAACTCCTTTTCCCACTCCTCCCGACGTAACGGCGTAACGACTATCACAGCAAAAAAACGCATCAAATCAATTATTGATTTCGCAACAGATTTTTAAATCAATTGTTAAATCAACGCATGATTTGACAGCAAAATCAAGTGCGCTTGATTTGCGATTGATTTTACTGTGAAATCAATTGTGAATCAATAATTGATTTGACGCGTTTTTTTGCTGTGTATACACGCCGACCTTGGAAGGCGTCCCGCCTCATTCAGGGGCACTCTGCAGTTGCTCATCTCCACCAGCGAGCTGGTGTACACATACCTAGTAGACACGTCCTGCTCCTTCGCCTGACACGCCTGGCTGCGACCAGACCGGCCACCTTGAACCAAAATTGAATACCACACATTAGTATAGTGCGAATACTACCAGGTCTGTTAAAATGACACTTGAACAGCAACTGCATAAAATACATATAGTGCCAGCTATGACGATAACACATCACAAACAACGTATAACACACGCGTGTATGTACAAGCATGTATACATGTATATACATGTATATAGTCACATAGAACACCATGCATACAACTGCATCCAATCTATAGGGTTTCCCTTCTTTTCCTTCCCTCTGTCAGTTTGCCGGTCTCATAGCGCCACTACCACGTCCGCGCAGGTACCTGCGACAGCTGCTGCCGACACTCGGTGAACCTATGGTCGCCTTGGCAACGCACACAAACATGACGAAACCGACAATACGGGTACTGACACCGCCCTTCGTTCCAAGAATAACAAGCTAGACGAGAACGGTCCTTTTGAGGGCCATGTTGCTGCCCATCCCGTTTACCGCTGGAACCCGCCGACCCCCGTTGTCCCGGCGCCAAAGAACACTCGTCCTCGCCATGGTCGGACTCCAGACACAACAGGCACGATATCATCAGCCTTCTACCACAACATAAACTAATACACATGTGCACACATGAGAGTCTTTTCCTTTTGTGATATCTTAACAGACAATAGAGTAGAGACATATAGGTTGACCCCCCCCACCCTACCCCTACCCCTGCCTCTCCCCCCACCACCCCTACCCCTGCCTCTCCCCCCACCACCCCTACCCCTGCCTCTCCCCCCACCACCCCTACCCCTGCCTCTCCCCCCACCACCCCTACCCCTGCCTCTCCCCCCACCACCCCTACCCCTGCCTCTCCCCCCACCACCCCTACCCTGGTGTAGAAGTCAGGAATGTTGAAGGAACATTGGTGTTTAATGAAACTGTTAGCATGCCTCAAGTAGTGTAAACTACTTTAAGTTCTTGTGGCAAGTATCAAGCAGCAATTGCAGCTAAATGCAAGACTGGTGCAAAGATCACTTTAAATAACTTGATTTATTATTAGAAAGTGAGAATAATTATCTATTCAATTGATCACATGATTGAATCACTCTTTTTTGATTTCTAGAAAATTGTAATCAATCAGGCACTGGCATTCCTGCTTCCACAACGATGTTCAGGGGTATGTTGGCAGCCCTTTTTTGGGTGGAGGATGGGGGGGGGGGGATTACTCAATACATAACATCTAGCCACAAGATCATAATAGGTGTTTTATAATGTTCTTGATATTTATTACTATTATGTGGCTAAATGTATCACATCTGTAGACATGATTTTAGTGATGAATACTACTTTAAATTTGTAATCAATGACCAATGTGGTAGTAAAAATATTTATGCATCATATTATTATTATACTGTTGCACTTTGTAATGTAAATCTTGAAAAGCTATTGTTCTAATATACATCATCAACTATACATTAGTCAGTAATAGTATTGATGTACCTTTTTAAAGA
This sequence comes from Spongilla lacustris, assembly GCA_949361645.1. Taxonomy (NCBI): domain Eukaryota; kingdom Metazoa; phylum Porifera; class Demospongiae; order Spongillida; family Spongillidae; genus Spongilla; species Spongilla lacustris. Next base: position 11,286,212 of record OX442415.1, read on the forward strand.
CATTGAACCTTTACATATTACTTTTGGTTGCTGTTTGATTTGATTTGATTTGATGTTTGTTTGGCATGATATGTTAAAGCATATGTAATAACCTTCTGCAGAAATTCTTGGTGGCTGTTTTGGAAGCGTTGCTTTTATTGCTATTATACATGTACTCATCATCATCATCATCATTAGTTACATTTTACAACGGAAACAAGGTACTTCGGTGTAGGCATATAGATTGGTGTATTTCATAAATCACTTCTATGTATAACTGAGCTCTTTGTACATGTATGATGAAAGTATTATTATACGTGTTACAATGTACTGTGCTTTTGTGGTGGACAGTCTTCATCAAATAGGCTCTTCCACAACTGTCATGGGTGTTGAAACTCGTAATAATAATTGTTGTGATGTAATTGTGTGTGCACGTGATTTCAATAAATTTATAGAGATAGCGACGTGGGAGAGCTGACCTTGCGTGCATCCAGCAAAATCAATATTCTACATGGTTCTTCGAGTCGCGGAAAGCACGTAAAGGTTTGCAGCAGAGTTATTTCAACGATGAGTGCCGAAATCACAAAAAAGAAGCGAGTTAGAGCGGGCCACAAGGCTACAGTAGGAAGGATTATCGCGGATGTCAAAACCGCGTTGGAAGCGCAAGAACGAAGCATTCCGAAACTAGAACAGCAACAAAAGAAGCTTCGGGAGAAGTACGAGATTATCAGGAAGCTAGACGGCGAGATTCAAAGTGAAATCGAAGCGGAAGATGATGTCAGCAAAGAGATTGAGCAAGCCGACATCGTTAGCGATGAGATTGAACTCACCCTGATACTTCTGGATAAGGCGCTCACTGCGGCCGAAGATCCCCGAACTACGGCTACGACACACGCTGAACCCGCTAGGACGGAGACGAGGAATCAGCCTATTGTTGTTGGTTCTCCTACTCGCGAATCCAATGACAGAGCTCGCGCTTCACCTACACCTTCATCAGTCCCTGACAGAATTCACACCACTACTAAGGTAAAACTACCAAAGTTGAGTCTCAGGAAGTTTGATGGCGACCTGACATCATGGGCAACATTCTGGCATTCCTACGAGTCCTCAATCCATCTCAATCCGGACCTGTCTTCTGTTGACAAATTCAACTATCTCCACTCTCTTGTTGACGGTATTGCTGCAGAAGCCATAGCTGGACTTGCCCTAACATCATCAAATTATGAAGAAGCGATAGCGCTATTGAAGAAGAGATTTGGAAATAAGCAGCAGCAGATCAGCAAGCACATGGAGATACTGCTTCATCTTGAACCCCTTGCATCACCTCACAATACAAGGGGCTTGCGTCATCTGTTTGACAAGGTAGAAGCACAAGTAAGAAGCTTGAAGGCGTTAGGTGTGGATCCTGCATCCTATGGCAGCTTATTGTCCTCGATTCTTCTGAGCAAGATTCCACAAGAGCTTTGCCTCATCATCAGCCGGGAAGTCCCACAGGAGAAATGGGAGTTTGAAGCAATCCTGAAGATAATCGAGAAAGATGTAGAAGCTAGAGAAAGGGCAGTCGATTCCAGTGTTGCCAAGAAGCCAAATGCTAGGAATTCCATTACATCTTCACTATTAGCAAGTGGCGCTAAGTTTGAGCATGAAACTTGCTGCTACTGCGAGCAGGATCATCAGCCATCCCATTGCACGAGAGTGAAGAGAAGAAGAGTATCTTGATGAAGAACGGAAGGTGCTTCGTGGGCCTGAAACGGAATCACAAGGCAAAGGAGTGTCGCTCATCCCTAAGGTGTTCTGCATGTGGAAGACTACATCACATAAGCATTTGTAGTGGATCTTCAACGGGGAGCTCTGATCCGTCTAAGGCCTCACAGAGATCGAAACTGTCGTCAGCTACATCTCAAGGAGCATCAACATCTCACTCAACGAAAACCTCCCAGACCAATCAACCTGCAGTAATGACTATGTTTGTTGGTGCGAGGACACCAGTTTTCCTGCAGACAGCAAATGTGATGGTGTACAGGCCTGGGAATCCAACAGTTTCTCATAATACATGCATCATTCTACGATTGGGTGTACTGACGCAACTTTGGACGATTCACTCAAGAAGTTCTGGGATCTTGAAGCAATTGGTATCAAGGCTGAAGAGTCATCTGTATATGAGGAGTTTACACAGAATGTCGTGTTCCAGGATGGCAGATACAGTGTACACCTTCCGTGGAAAAGCTATCATCCACCATTGCCTGACAACTTCAACTTGTGCCAGACAAGACTTTTTGGTCTGATCAAGAGGCTCAGACAATCTCCACACATTCTCCGTGAATATGACAACATAATTCAAGACCAAATCAACAAGGGCATCGTCGAGATCGTGGAAGATCCTTGGACCTCTGGGAAGATAGGCAAGCTGCACTATCTACCTCATCATGGTGTCATTCGGGAAGACAAATCTACGACCATGTCTATGATGCCTCAGCACGAACAACTGGACCTTCTCTCAACAACTGTTTCTATGCTGGACCATCCTTTGGGCAAAGAATTGTGGACATCTTGATACGTTTCCGGACTTATCCAGTGGGCTTGATAGCAGACATAGAAAAGGCCTTTCTCTTGGTCTCTGTCGCTGATGAAGACAAGGATGTCCTCAGGTTCTTGTGGCTGGACGACGTCAACTCTGAGCTGCCAAGAATAAAGGTGTTGAGGTTTGCTCGAGTAGTGTTTGGTGTCTCCTCAAGTCCTTTCCTCTTGAATGCAACAATCAAGCATCACATGAACCGTTACAAGGAAGTGGATCAGCAGTTTGTGGAGAAGTTTGAGCGATCGATTTATGTGGATGATGTCACATTTGGAGCCTGCAATGAACATGAGACTTTTCAACTTTACAAGAAGGCCAAATGTTGTTTATTAGAGGGAGCCTTTAATCTTCGGAAGTTTCGCACCAATTGTCCAGAGCTGCAAAGGCGGATAGATATGCAGGAGTGCCAGGGTGCTGACGTAGTTCCAAGTGACCGGAAGAACACCGCAGCTGATGATGAATCCTATGTAAGGAACACACTGGGTGACTGCCGTGTCAACTCAAGTGGCGAGAAGGTGCTTGGTGTACAGTGGGATTGTACTTCAGATCAATTATCCTTTGACATTCATCATATCTATGAAGCAGCAAAGCGTGTAGAGCCTACCAAACAGAGCATAATTGGTGTTGTGTCTAGATTCTATGATCCTCTTGGGGTCCTGTCACCATTCACTGTCCTCTTTAAGATGCTATTCCAGAAACTCTGCATCAATAAGATAGACTGGGATGAGCCACTTACGGGTGAACTGCTGTTGGAATGGAAGAGGCTAGTGAACGACTTGAAACAAGTTCAATGTGTCATCATTCCACGCTGTTACTTTGACATGGGGGAGAAGAGTAGATCCTGTGGTCTGATTGGATTCTGTGACGCATCACTTCAAGCATATGCAGCAGTTGTATATCTTCGGGTAGAGACTGACAGCGGATGTTATACAAGGTTTGTTGCTGCTAAGATGAGAGTTGCACCACTGCAAGTGCAAACCATCCCTCGACTGGAACTACTTGGTGCACTCCTGCTATCCAGATTGTTGACCAGTGTCACCTCTGCACTCAACAGTGAACTCACACTGAATCCACCCATCTGTTTCACTGATTCCAAGGTTGCACTATATTGGATCCGGGGATGCAATAAGGAATGGCGTCAATTTGTCGAGAACCGGGTTCGGGAAATCCGACAGTTAACACCAGTCCAACTATGGAAGCACTGTGCTGGTAAGACAAACCCTGCAGATTTACCATCCAGAGGAACAGATCTGTCTAAAATTGCAAATGACTCTCTGTGGCTAATGGGACCTAGCTTTGTATGTGATGAGCCTATTGATGATGACCCACCTTTGGAGGAAGCCACACTTAAGGAATGTGCATCAGAGTTAAGGATGAATGACAGGCAACGATTTGAAGAGGTTCACAGTTTACTAGTCACAAGTGACATAGAAGCCGTAATCAACTGTGAAAACATCAGCAGCCTGCAGAAGCTCCTCCGGACAACAGCATACGTATTGAAGTTCATCCAAATGGTGAAGACCAAGACCGGGAGGATGCAGGAAACTGTCAATTCAGAGATGAGCGGCAATGACCTTAACCTCTCCGAGCTGTATTGGGTAAAGGCCTGCCAGAGGATATTGGTCCAAGACGCCAAATTTGAACAGTGGAAGGTACAATTTGGACTTCACCTGGATGATGCAGGAGTATGGAGATGTAAGGGGAGACTAGGATGTGCAGACCTGTCTGAAGATGCCAAACACCCTATACTTCTTCCAAGTGGACACCATTTTATGACCTTACTGGTACTAGATTGTCATCAACGTGTCAAGCATGGAGGCATTAAGGAGACTTTAACGGAACTCAGGACACGATTCTGGACTGTCAAGGGACGAAGTGTGGTCAAGAAGATATTGCACCAGTGTGTAATATGTAACAGGCACAATGGTCGATCCTATGATGCTCCAGAAACCCCTTCACTACCACACTGTCGTGTGAGGGAATGTCCACCATTCTCATGTGTTGGAGTTGACTATGCTGGACCCTTATACGTCAAGGGTACTGGAGACAAGATCTGGATCTCCTTGTTCACCTGCTGTGTTACTCGTGCACTTCATTTGGAACTGGTACCAGATATGACTACAGATGCCTTTCTTCGGTGTTTCAGGCGTTTTGCAAGTCGAAGAGGCACTCCTGCTAAGGTCATTTCTGATAATAGCCGAACCTTCAAGGCAGCCAACATGGAGCTGGCAAGAATACAGACCGACCCTGTTGTGAAAGACTACTTCGCTTGGCTGAGAATATAATGGTGTTTCATTGTGGAGAAGGCACCGTGGTGGGGTGGTTTCTATGAGAGGCTAATTGGGTCAGTCAAGAGGTGTCTGAAGAAGAGTGTAGGCAGTGCAAAACTAACCTTGGATGAGCTCCAGAGAGTGGTGATAGAAGTGGAAGCAACACTCAACTCTAGGCCTCTTACGTACTTAGCAGCAGATGACATTCAGGAACCCCTCACGCCAGCTCATCTGCTTACTGGGCATCGTCTCCTTGGGCTACCAGGTTCACAGGTGTTGGCGACACAAGATGATGACTTCATGGTTTCCAGTGATCATTCCAGTGTCACCCGGCGGATGGAGCACACTCAAGTCTATTAGGACAATTTTGGAGGCGCTGGTGGGATGAGTATCTGAGTGACTTGAGAGATGTGCACAGATATGCTGCTGCGCCAAATAAGAGAAAGCGGTCAGTCACATTGGGGGACATTGTACTGGTGCATGACGAGTCACACCCCAGAACCTTCTGGAAGCTAGGGAGGGTACAACGTCTGATGGAAGGGCGTGATGGGTGTGTCAGAGCAGCAGTTGTTCGTGTTTCCTCTAGCTCAGGAGCAACTACAATTAAGCGTCCATTGCAGCTGCTATATCCTCTAGAGATACACACTGGCACAGATGCTGAAACTAAGAAGAAGCCTGAAGAAGGGAGAGATGAAGAGAAGTTGGTCACGCGACCTAGGAGGAATGCAGCGGAAACTGCAAGACTGAAAATGAGCCTTCAGATCAACGACATGGAACAATCTGATTCAGAAGTTGACTAGTTTGACTAGTCAAGTGGGGGAATGTTGAAACTCGTAATAATAATTGTTGTGATGTAATTGTGTGTGCACGTGATTTCAATAAATTTGTAGAGATAGCGACGTGGGAGAGCTGACCTTGCGTGCATCCAGCAAAATCAATATTCTACAATGGGCTAAATCAGAATAGTATTTTTGACAACCTGGATTAACAATGCTACTGTATGTCATGGATGTTGTTCATTTCTTATAAGTCACCTTCCAGTTAGATGGCATGGCTATGAATGCAACTCACAAAAATGAATATATAGATTTAAATTGGCTCTGATAGCTACTTAAGTAGAATGCACGTGCATATGTTATTGTACAGCCTTGGATATACGTCATTTTCACTTATAGATGCTATTACATATAATATGGGAGAAGGTCTCTTCCACTTTGTGTTTTGCCCCTTACTTGTGGTAAACATAATAATTATGGAAGTCTAAATTTTTGTTTACAGATCCAGGTACAACACCAAATGTTGTGTATGGTATGTTAGTAAAGTATCGTTAATTTTGTGATCGTGGGGCACAATTTTGAAGAGCTAACACTCGTTACATTCCACATCTGTCATTTCATGACCTAATAATTTGTTTTTACAGTGGTTGCTTATGTTTCGGGATATTAGCACATTCGGACATCACAAACATGTATACTCAGCTATTAATATGGATTTGCTATGAACGCTAACAGTCTTTACATGTGCATCATTTTGATTTATGTTATAATGTACACATATTTTATTTCATAGAAACTACGCTCTATAACTATTAATGTTTTGCAAAATCCAGTCCACAAGAAGCTGTCAATCTTGAACTAATGGATTCGTCAAACATCTGCAAATTGCATATCATATTTTAAAAGTACAGTATAAGAATTTAAGCAGAATGAAGAATATAATGGTCTTCAACTGATCATTTTGCATTGTTTACAACCGATCGGCTATTAGAGTACTATACATGTTTTGTTCTAAGCATTACATGATTGCTAGAGGTTTGATGAGTGTGTCAGTCCATAATGTATCTCACCACATCTTGTAAAACACTATATGTTTATATGATTAGGCAGTATATGGGATGATGTGTGTGTTCATGGGCACCCCCGGCATCATTTCTAGAAGAGGGTGGGTTGACACATTCAGCAGTGCCACCATGAGGAGGGTGCAGGAGGGAGGCACCGCTCCCACTCAGCAAGGGGGTATGGGGGAGCACTGTACATTCCACACCCCTGAAACAAACAGTTTTTGCATTAAACTCATATGCAAAAATAAACAGCAGCCAGGAGGCCTTTAACAGACTACAGTTGTAGTCTATGCCACATAGATTTATGCCTTTCAACTAATACTGGACTGTGTTAAATCTTTCATTAGAAGGGGGAGGGGGGTGGGGGGGATGGCATGCTCCTGGGACGCCCATGTTGCTGTGGCAACAAAATATGTAACATAATGCAAAATAATAATGCATGTACAAGACAGCTAACATCTGCATCATGTAACCAGGTCATTTGTTTCTAATATAGCAGATGCTGCTACATTTAGCTCTTCATTTTCTCCTCAAAACTGTGTTATACAGTGTCTTAACTACTCACAGTTACATGTATCTGATATTTACAAAAAATATATAACAAATTTCCATTTCCCTCCTTCCTGTCCTAGGTAGAGTAAAGAAACATACATATATGGTAGATCAGGTAAGGTGAAAAATGTGGTCACATGTATATAATTAAATTGTAATGCTTTATCTTATTACAAAAAAAAACGTCTTTTTTAAAACTGCAGACTGATGATGATGAACGTAAAGGATCTGTTGAACTATCAGGTTTACAACATACACATACAGGTAAATCATTAATGATATTTAACACATAATATTTTAAAGGTACATGTACATGTAGCTAATCAGTATGTTCAAAACACATGCACATGTACATGTTGTACCTATAACCAACATAACTAATTGCACACAACATTCACAAACAGTAATAAAAAGTTCCTATTAAAGATTGCATGTACATTATAGCTACTGAAGAATAAGCTTACACTTGTACAAGGTCAGGGTTTATCGTTGTCATGTGCAAAATAAAAGCTTCTTTTAATTGCAAGTTGATCCTGATATACTCAGAGAACTCGTTGTGTTTTTCAACGTAAATCAGTATATATATACAATAGCACATACATTGCACATGTGTGTACCACACACACAAATGTATTCATTAAAAGCATATAAGCTAACTAAAAACGTATAACAGCATTTACAAACAGTTCACATTCTAGCTAATGTACATGTAACAATGGTATACAAAGTTAATCTTCTGCATTAGTTGCTCATTCATCAGATCACTCCTGACCTGTGAATTAGTAAATTAGACAAACTCAATTCAATATGAGAATGTGTCACTTTTAGCATCGTTCTAAACAGCAGATAATTTTTCTTGTTATTTACAACTCGGCACATGTGCATGTATGTATACATATAAGTAGATGAATTAAAGTGAAATGTTAATGTTTTCATTCCATTGACCTTGAGAATCGATGAACCAAATGTGAAGTGAGTAATTAGTTCAAGGCCTCAAAGTTAACCAAGGTGGTTCTTAATGATTTTAGTGATTAATTAAATAGCAGCCCATGTGATTCCATACCTGCATTCATGATAAGCGAGTAACTGCTGTACTGTCTGTTCAATTGTCAATACCTACATAGACCATGCATACCTATTAAACTGTCACAGTGCACTAAAATGGCTCTTGCAAATTGACCAATATTATAATATGATTACTGCGCATTACTATTTGATTGCATGACAGATTTAAGTAAATAATCTTTTCAACATCTTGTTGCCCTTTAAGATAACGTGATTATCCGAAAAATCAGGTTTATAATAGGAGCAACACCGAGACACTAGTCCACACTCACCCTGCTGATGATATGATGGTGGTTTGGGCACAAGGCAAACACCTCCTTTCACCCTTGTTTGTTTATAAATTGCATGTTCATGTGTATATCAACTTCACAGGAGTATCATTGCCAACAATATTGGAACAAAAATTCATGGATATAGAATTTGTAGGCCAAGGAAATTCAGCAATAGTAATCAAAGCTAAGAAGAAGAACAGCAAAGATAAGGATTATTATGCCATAAAAATAACTCAAGTGGAGTAAGTCTGATGAGTTTTTAATATCCACTATTAATTTTATTTATTATTAGTAAAACTATGGAACATGATATCGCAACTGAAGCACTGCGTAAATTGAAACAAGTAGAAGGCGTTGTAAGATATATTGAAGATTGGGATGAGCCAGCTCCATCAGATTGGCATACACGCTCTCCATGGAACGAATTTCCAGAAAGGTAATTTTTACCCTTGATAATGTATACTTTATTCGTGTGTGGTGGTGAATGGGCAAAAGTTTGTCATAATGATCATTATCATTTTGTTTTAACACAGTGCTCATCTAAATCAACTTTCATATACAGTGATGGTTGTGATGGTGGTAACCTAGAATCATGGCTCCCAAAAAACATACAACAGTTTTCAGTTCAAGTGATTTTTGAAAAGGTATGCATAAATTATTCTTTCAGTGCATTCTCACATATGTACATGTAGGACATGATTTGTCTGTGTTTTTATAGATATTATCCTCTTTGGAAGCAATTCATCTCTGTGGAGTATACCATCAAGATCTTAGCCTTCAAAACATCTTTCTAGCTTCAGATAACTTTTTCCGTATTAAGATTGGAGGCTTTATCAAACCAAAATTAGGTATACATGTATATGTTTGTGTCTGTATTGATGACACTCATCTTCCCCAGTGCATGTTAGTTATACAGCCAAGTTATATTATTTATATAAACACCTTTTACACTACACAATAAATCAGATGATGTACTGCCGGAAAGTGGATATTTTGAGCCTTGGATATGTTCTGATGCAACTGATCTACTGCAAAAAAAACAATGGCAAATTGCCAGACACACAGCCTGTGAGTGTAAATTTATTTCAGTATATATATTCATTTTATATTGTCTAGTACAAATTTGATTTGATCTTGTCAGGGCAATCTGATGAGGTAAAAAGAACTTAATAAAATGTCTTTATCATTGCAAATGAACCTTCTATTTTATATCTGGAAACATCATCCTATCTTACCATCAATCTAGAATGTAATTTGAGTATCATTTTGATACGCATAGAACTCAAATACAGTATTGTGATGTTTCTATTCCAGCCAATACGAATGTTGTTCAACATGTTGCAAGCAAATGGGACATGTTCACCTGAAGAGGTAAATAAATGTGACTTTTTGTCAATATTTGAATTGTTGTATCTTGTCCAGATTTCAGTCATCGAGCTTTTGTGTGGTAAAAATCTGTGTGGTGATGGGATTTCAGAACTAGTGGTATTACACCAGAGTACTGTATATAACACCTGGAAGAACATAAGACATGTAAATGATAGAGGGCAAATGTGAATACAATTTATGATGTACTTGTACTTGTTATATAGAATAATCTTGCAGACCATTCAATACCATAGAAGTGGAAGTTCTCCATTTATCCAGTTCCATGAACAATGTCTGGTTATGAATGTATTTTTAGAAAGTGATTATGTAACTTTTTTAGTAAGTGATTACATGTATGTAATTTCATTTATTTAGGTTTGCAATGTTAATATAATTATACATGTATAAAATATATATATAATTATATAATATGTAGGCTCTTTTGGATAGCGTTGAGGGCACCTCTCTGTGAAGTGCATATTGATGTTTTGGGGAGGGAGGTATCAGGTGGGTGAAGTTTGACACCGGATTTTTGGTTACCAGCACACCCTACAATACATGTAGCAAACCCCTAAAACTGAAACATTTCATCCCTAACAATCCTGCTTTATTATCAATTTAATATTACATGTATATGATTTACATCAGAAGTTAGCCTTTCCATACATATAGTGGAGTAATTTGTTGGAACACCCTTGCTCTTTGTCTATAAATAATTCGTCATTCATCCCAATTTCAAGTTCTGCACTTTGCATTGCTGACAATTGACAAAGTAGCTCAAAATGGCATTTTGGCATTTCAGTAAAGTGATATTGAATGAAAATAAACTATTGAATGGATCTGGGAGGGGTGGGTTCTTAAGTACCCATACCCCCCTGGATTTACCTATGAGTGTGTTAATTGCCATCTCAGGGCAGTTAAGGCCTGGGTGTCCTGTACATTGACATTATTTAGTGAAACTTTTTTATTTTATGACCAATAATTATAGCTTTTATATCGTTGGATAGCCCTGATTGAGACCTACACTTTGATATATGCTATGACGCAATTAACTCACGTGATACTGCTAAACTCAGTTAAAACTTTACCTACAAACGCGGTGATGATGCCAAGGTATTTATGATTCGTGATTACACCAGTATGAAGATCAATACAACTAGAATACATTTTCTGAAAGACGTATCGAAAATTCATCTCTGATGGGAAAATAATTAACTAAAGCTCTTTCATCGCCGCCATTTTGGCCGCTTTATTACGATTATTTAGCATAGCAAAGCTATTGGCAACTACGTATACGTCTAACGGCCAAATTGTGTGTAAGTGACTGTTAGATGGTACCAGTTTATAATATTCACTGAAAAGGTTCCGCTTCATCATTGCGTTTTCTATTATCCTTTATTAACTTAATTTCAGCGCGCGCCGTACGTTGATATGGAAACAGAAGGATGCGCGTATGGCGGGATTTTGCTGCTGCTGTGCATGTATGAATGTTTGAAAGCCAGTCTACGTATACATATTCATAACATCCCATGTACACGTACACCACAATGAATAAGTTGTTTGTTGACTGTGGCTTTGCTCAGGTTGCCATCAGAGAGCTTTCTGTAGCCACACACACAGACACAGACACACACACACACACACACACACACACACACACACACACACACACACACGCATGCACACACACACACGCACACACACACGCATGCACACATACGCATGCACACACACCATGCACACACACACGCATGCACACATGCACACACGCATGCACACACGCACACACGCATGCACACACGCACACACGCATGCACACACGCACACATGCATGCACACACGCACACACAGACAGTGACACACACACAGCAGGACAAAAATAGACATAGTGAAGAGAGCAAACAGGTTCCACACCGTTTCTCCTGATTTTGCTGCATCAACACTGATGCTATTCTGTTAAAAAAAGGACAACACTTCAGCAATTTAACAAGCAGTGTAAAACCATATCATTCAAAGCTTTAATAGAAAGTGGTCTAAACAAACAGATCTTAAGGTCTACATGAAATATCCAAATGGGTTGCCATGACATAACAAGTCCAAGTCTAAACTTGCTGGTACCTAACATCAGCTCTTCTGGGAGCATCTTCTCACTGATGACATGCACTTGATGGTGGTGTTACAAATGAACCAGCACCAGGTACAAATTAGTGAATACATGTGTACTGAATTACTTGTACACATGTAAATCAAAATGCACCAAGTGCATGCATGTAACTTCCAAAATGCTGGTATTGCTCTCATTCGTGATATCCATTTCATGCATACTCATCAAACAATTCATGTATATGTACAGCAAAATCAAAGGAAGGAGTAAAGGGCAGGGTGAGAATGATTACAATCTAGATAATCTGGGTTACTATTGTATAGTGTAGCTACTGAAGAATATGCTTGCACATGTAAAGGTTTATGTAAGCAGATGTCATGTGCAAATTACAAGCTTCTTGTAATTGCAATTAAGCTTTTCAACGTAAATCAGTAATAATATTTAGCACATACATTGCACATGTGTTTTTAGTTACGCTCACCACACACACATACATGTTCACGTACCTTAAAGACCATATTACCTATTACTAACAATATTCATAAACAGTTCAAATTCTAGCTAATGTACTGTAACAATGGAACAATAAGCATGCACATATACTAAGTTAATGTTCTGCATTAGCTGATCACTCCTGACATGTGAATTAGTAAATTAGACAAACTCAATTCAATATGAGAACGTGTCTCTTTTTTTGCGTGGTTCTAAACATCAGATAAGTACATATTAGTATATACATGTAAATGTTAATGTTTTCATTCCATTGGCCTTGAGACTTGATGTACCAAATGTGAAGTATAAGGCCTCAAAGCTAAGCAAGGCGGTTCTTAATGATTTTAGTGATTCATTCAGGACCTTAGCATCGATAAAAGGACCGGTCCGGCCACAGTAAAAATGAATAAGTAGAAATTCCCCTCCTCCCGCCCAGCTAGGAGATATTTAGTTCCTCCATTGGGGTTTGGGGCGGAGCCCCATGCAGAAGCCAGTGCTTTTTTGATACGTAAAACCTACAAAAAGTGCGTGTGTTTTATGCGCATGCAAGGTATACTGTGGGCATTATTAGTTATTGCTATGAGTCACGTCGTTGACACATGATGTACTGTTTTGAACACAACAAAATTAATAACGCCCACAATATATAGCAAGTTTGCAAATATTTAACATGCGCCTTGGACATGTACTATATGCAGTGCTACGTCAGGAGGATGCAAGTGTGGATTTGTACTGCTATTTGCATGTACTACATGTATTGTGTAAGAGACTTATTAATCGACAACAGTGCTAAATATTGTATAAAAGGAAATTTTTAAGTATAAGAAGGGATCATTGTGATTAGCATGTGAAACCTTGTATAGTCGGTTTCACATAATATTAGGACATGGTATGAAATTTCATTCAAATACAATGGCTGGTAATGTAATTTTTAGGCACTGTACAAGGGAATATAATGATACAAAAAATGTGATTTTATGAATTTGCAGAGCCACATTTGGCATATCTTAGTCTGACCTACATGAAGTTAATATACTACGTGAGTTGTGTTGTGAATTTGCTAAATGCGAGTATGTACATGTAAACTCAAAATTACATGTACACAAATGCATTACAAGATGCATTGTTCTGCAATTTTTTAATGACATACAAAAGAGGTCATAATAGCTAAGTGAACCAACAGTAATTAAATAATATATTTTGCTAATCATGTTCATGAAACTGTATATGTAGTGATGTACCCCTCCATTGTCTTTTGAGAAAGGACATGCCTGTGTTCATAAAATGTTAGTGACTTCAATGCATCCTTTCTCACTTCATAGATGGTGCATTTTAATGGTTTTTGGTCAAGTGAAGCAGCACCTGTAGTTAGGCTGAAGTTTTTTAGGCGAGCATATCTGTTTTTCAGAAAACAGTAAACAAATAGGGCTGCGTGTAAGTATAGAGTGCCATTGCAATAAAAATGGTTTAAAAGTATAATGCAGCAAACCTCAAAGCAAATATTTATTTAACAAGGAGGAGGTCTTTTTAAGTTTGAGCGTAGGGAAAAGGTCCTAATGTATAAATATATCTCTGTTGTCTAAACTTTCCGAGGGTTGAACTGCCTAATCTATCTACAGTTTGTACATACATGTACATGTATGGTATCAAAAGGCTACTTTAGTTATAATGCATGGTATGCATAATGCATGTGTCTGGCATACAGAGCCTCCACACACACATACACACTTGAGCCAAAGATGTTTCTCATTCTACATTTGATAAGATGAAATAAGATATTTGAATGTAAATTTCCATTTCCCTCCTTCCTGTCCTGGGTAGAGCAAAGAAACATACATGTATGCTAGATCAGGTAAGGTGAAAAATGTGGTAATATGTGTATAATAACTGGGGAGCCCAGCTCCATCATCAATGTCCATCACTCTCCTCCATTTCCTTCTTGAGCCACATACATATAGTAAATGGCTTATGACACGATTAGCTTCATATCAGGTAAAAAGATGAATTAATTAATCACTTATCAATCAGAAGCCGTTGTAAGAGACCCTGTACAATACTCGTACTGTTTCCCTTTCGAGCTTTATTAGTGGACCAACAATATCAATTCCAATTTGGGTACCATACTTCTGCCTTCACTGCAATTGGATGAAGCACGCAAGAAGCTTTGATGGTTTTAGGATTGCCTTTTGACAGCTGTCAGAGGTTATATCGTGCCAGTAGAATTGTATCGCTCACAAATGTAAGCCTTGACGAAAGTGAACGCCACCTGAACTAAAGCCAGCGTCCTGGTTCAGCTGCTGCTAAATGATGTGAGAGCAGTTAATTTTGACACACGCATATTTGCACTGAACAAGCAACAGCAGCTTGTGCATACCATTGTGCACAGAATGGTAACTGCATTTGCATTATATATAACTGGAGGAACAGTAAGCTTATTGTTCTTTAACTTGCACTTACTGCAGCCGTTCACTTTGGCTCGTGTAACAGTGCCAAAAGCGCCCATCACATAGCTGAGCAAACGCACACGTAGGCTTCGTGTGCTTGGGCTAAACAGGGGCGGACACAGGATTTTGTGTTAGGGGGGGCATATAGGGATGGGAATGGGGGCGTGCCCCTCCGAACTTGCCAGGGTGTCTGGGAAAGCGCAGTAAGCACCATCATCTCCGCCCCAAAAACCCTAGCCACTGGTGTTTTTTTTTTTTTGCACTTTTGGAAGTTATAAAACAGGTATTCACAAATACAAATGATTAAAGATACATATAACAGTCACACTTCACAAATAGGGTCAATTAGAAGCATCCTCCGAGGGTATTTTCGACTATAGCTGTCAATTATAGCATCAATATTAAGTTCAATATCTTTGTGCACATACAATAACATTAACGCATTAAATCTGTCTTCTCCCATAGTGCTGCAATAGACATTTTAAATAAATCTCAAAGAGGAATTAGCTCTTTCCACTCCACTTGATGTTACAGAGGTCAATAGCAGTAGCTTAATGATAGTTGTAATATTTGGGAACATGGTAGGGGATGCATTTCTGTCTGCTATGGTTGTGACAAGAGAGTTTGGTTTAATAGGGGAATTATTCCACATGGTTTTCCAAAGTGCAATCTCTTGATGAAATGCTTGTGGAAAAGGCAGATCATCACTATAAAAACTTGTATAGGTTGTCTGCAACGATAGCCTCTTCATCATCTCTGAAAAGATGCGAAGGAATTAAACATAATGCTCGTAAACCTTGAATAGTTAGATCCGAAAATCGAAGATCTAATTGCTGAATGAGACAATCCAAATATGGAATAAAAACAGCCAATTAAAAAAATTCTTTTGGTGATCTAGCAGGAACATTGTTCCACTGTGTTTGCCTTCCACATATTCTAGGTACATCAAGGGTGTCCATACCTGCACGTTTAGCCATTCCTAGCATATTTCCATATACTTTATCAAATTCAATGTCATCATTCCTTGTAGCAATGATCTTAGACTTAACTGTGCTAACCATTTGATGACCTTCCAGGACATCAAGTGTAGAACCCTGCAGCATTGAGCTTATTCCCCTTAAGTATCCAAAGTAATATAGAATAGTTTGGAAGCAGGCTATGAAAGTGGAGTCAGTAATTCGTTTCATTAATCCATAAGCATCAACTTTTGTTTTGGCATCCCAATTAGGTTCAAGTGAACCTTTTGCATCCAAGCAGGAAAGTAGTGGTATATAAAGGAGATCAAAGTCAAGAAGGGTGGTATGCTTTTCAGCCCATCTTGTCTCACAAAACAAACCAAACTTTGTTTTCTTGATTTGGGTTGCTGGTGATTCATGACTATTAAAATCTTCAATTGCTTGCTCAAGCCTTCGACTTAGATTCCTAATTGTTTCAAACTGTCTAGCATAAGGTGGACTTCTTTTATTTCACAGCTTTTGCATAATGCCAAATTGAGATCATGGCTGGAGCAGTAGTGGTATAATGCTTTTGGTGATGCTTTGGTTATCAGCGCAGCACAACCAACATGTTTTCCAGCCATATTACCTGCACCATCCAATGTCTGAGAGCGACAAAATGAAATGTCAAGGCTGGCTTTTGCAAGAGTGCCAATTATATTCTCGCATAGTGCTTCACCAGTGGTTTGAGTGCAAGGTACAAATTCCAACAGTCTTTCCACCGGAGTAAAATGTTTTAGGTATCGTACAACTAGACCCAATTGTTCCCAATTGCTGCTATCACGAACTTCATCGCATTGTATACCAAAGTAGGGACCTATGTCTTGGTTTTTAATTTCATTTACAAGTACGTTTTGGATAAACTCCTTCATGCAAAGCAAAAGATCATTTTGAGACGTTTTTGAAGTATACGTTGCATTCCTACTGCAGTTACTAAGGTGGTTTTCTAATACCTTGTCACCAGCATCAATTCATAATTGAATAAGTGCTTTAAAATTGCCTTTGTCTAACATATTATCAGTATCATCATCCCTGTGGCCTCGAAGCCCAATTCCTTGCCTACCACAAAACTGCAAACATTTTATCAAGGATTTCAAAATTTCTCTATTTCTTTTAACTGCACTAGTACTCTCATCATTCATCACCATGTCAATCCTTGTGTGTGAGCTT
This sequence comes from Spongilla lacustris, assembly GCA_949361645.1. Lineage (NCBI taxonomy): Eukaryota > Metazoa > Porifera > Demospongiae > Spongillida > Spongillidae > Spongilla > Spongilla lacustris. The sequence continues at coordinate 11,303,338 of OX442415.1, forward strand.
TTGTAGGTACTTTTAAATGCATCCAATTTTGTCAATGAGTTAATATGGTAATCACAACTTGCATGTCTCAGCAAGTCTTCCATTGCATCTTTCCAATTTTGATATGGCTCTGTAATTAGTTTCTTGGGGCGACGATGAGATGTATCAGGGAATAAAACACATGCAAACCATCCTCTGATTTCGAATAGCTTATGAAGTCAAACTTTTTGAACCATTCCCGAGAGCAGTACCTATTCACATACCCTGTCTTTGATAACTTCATTGCATATTGCTTAGGAGGAAAATTGAAACTTTTCTCCGGCTCACGGTTTTCCAACAACTGATGCTTAACATCATCGGTTATAGATTGTCCACTACAAGCATAGTGCTTAATGTCAAGCATCTGAATAAAAGAATTAGCTGAAATTCTCATTATACATAATTGTGTGTACTGAATATATATTTTTTTAAATGCTTTAGGTATCACTGTATATCAATATGTACAGCTTACCACGTGCACATTGAGATCAATTGCGGAAGTACTCGCTGCACTGCTCGTGGATGCTTTTTCCTGTGGATGTATACCTTCTTGGTCATGGTCGGTACATTGACTTTGTACTAGTACTGGTTCCTGACTGGTACCTACTGCATCTATATATGATTGGTAAAATGCACCGAACTTTGGGGAGGGGCACTAACCTGGTTCGGTCTCAAAACTTTCTGGCAATGTTGCCAAATCAGGGTCTGGAAGGCACTCAAGAGTGGACTCTGCTTTCTTCACTACAAAATACATGTATAGTAAAGTCTCACTCGTATGATTAATGATTCATTGGCACATACACTTTTTCTCGCTGCAAACACTTCAGCAATGGTCAGCTGACGCTTAGCCATGGGATCCGGATAACGGCGGACTCCGCAGATCTACTACTTTCCTGACGGCAATTGAAATTGAAATTCGCAATGTACGAACTGAACGCTGAACGAATGTACGAACTGAACGCTCAAAAGCACACTAGAAAAAGTGCCACGTGTCAGGGGTGAATCTGATACTTAGCACGTACAAAAGGTCTAGCGCCTGCAAGAGGTAAGACAGTGCGGCGCTGATGACATGTAATTAAATTCATTATAATGGACAGGAGGCGTATCCTTATTATAGGCCGGGTTTGCCCCCCCCCCCCCCTCCCCCCCCTGTATCCGCCACTGCTAAAAAGCAACTTATTCCGACGTTCACAACTCATACACTAAATCGAGTAGTAACGTATTAACGACAAAAATTCAAAGAACAAACTCTGCTTACTATCCCTTATCGTTTTCACACAAGATCATCTGGAGGTTTAGCCAAAAACATGAAATGTTCACACGACGTCTTACGATCGAGGATCCTCCCGTATTAATCTGTATAGCGGAAGTCCAAAATGTTTTAATGACTAGCAAAATGCACCGACGTTTACCAACTGCTTTCTCTGTGCACCTGTCCTGTTGCAACGACATAGGGTCTGGTAAACAGCCTAACAAAAGTCGTTCTGGGCATCTGCAAAAAAAAGCGTACAATCAGAATGCAGAGCACCCGTGACCTCACAATCAGGGTGCAATATGTTAATAAATTGCATGGTTATCTAAACAGTAGAGACAACGGTACTGTGTATTTCGCTTACCAAAGGTCCTAACTCGACCTAAGCGAAACGAACCAAAGGAGGGAGTAAAAAAGGCTGAGCTACGCCGCCATACATGTAATTTCAACAAACTACAAACTGTTTGTAAGGGCGCGCATGACCCACATTAACTGAAGTTAAACGAAGGTCGTTACGTGCTGCTGCCTGGTTTTTGGCTTCCCTTACTGCCACGTTGTGTTTGACAGTATGGCGGCGAAGCTCCGCCCTTTTTACTCCCTTGTTGCTATTAACTAACACCATTAATGAGACTTACACCCATTACGTCGCTATTGGCGCGAAAGTGCCTAGAACGACTTTTGTTAGGCTGTATACCAGACCCATTTCTCGCGTAGCGGTGATGTAATCCATCTGCTACTGCGAGTGTGGGTCTGGGTACGAGACTATCCTGTTACTACGTGAAACTTGGCGATTAGAAGCCTAGAAAAGGGGTTTCTTTCCAAGGTAGGCGTTGCTATGGAACAAATTAGCCATGTTGCTAAGTACTTAATTTCACAGCGGGCGTCCACGTTTCAATGGAATAGATTAACGGCGTAAGGAATGCAGTTATTCTTAATTGCGTCACTATCGGAGTTCTTCCTGCGCGCGTGCACTAACACTGTACCGGGATCAATGGCGGATCCAGGAATATTGAAAGGGGGGGGGGGGGGGGGGGCTAGGAAGGGGGTCCGGGGGCTGTGCCCCCGGAAAAATTTTTGAGCATTGAATTCCTGGTTTCGATACTTTTTTTTCACACCTTTGAACGGTAAGTTGCAATTTTAGTCCATTTGCTTAAACGAGCCCCAGCATCTATCGAGGGGAGGGGCAAACACGAGGGGCGCCAAAAGTGGCGTGGCTTACGATACTTCTGATGCGCGCGTAACCGTTTGACTCTGGATTGTTGCTAATAATGCATGCGAGCGAGCGCTAGAAGCTAAATTATGCTCCGCATGTTGTGGATTAGGGATTGGAGGTGGGGGGCGCCATAGCCTGGGGAGGAGGGGGGGCTAAGGCCCCCTGGGCGCCCTCTCCGGCCGCCTATAAACGCTCATGATCAGCTAAAACAGTGTCCCCAGCATCAGACCTAAATTTTAGCAGGTCTGTGTCTTCAAGGTACTTTACATTCTCATTGATGTTGACAGCAATTTGTCATTATTCGTGATTCGCGCTAGTGATTGGATCCACCGCTTTGTGGCGTTCAGCTATGAATATCTCATCATCATTAATTGGGACTTCTTTTCGTACGTCACGCGTTGACTGGGGATGTTGATAATTTTCGACCGACCAAGCCTCTGTCACAACAGTACTCACAGAGGCAGACATCCCAGGTGCGTTTCTCGGATCGAGGAGCCACTAGAAATCCGTCAGTAGTACGGCAGCGCTCCGAAGGTGGCTAATTTGCCACCGGATAAAAATGCAATCGGCTAGCCGAAAGCAAAGCCTAATAGATAGGTCAGTGTTGCCAAGACATTTATGTACTGTGCCGTGCTAGTCTCGTTCCCAGACCAATATGACGCCATGTTTCACGGCTGTTTCATTGCATTGAAATTTGGACTACAGGTCCGCGCCCACCATGAATTTTAAGTACCTAGCAACATGGCTCATTACTTCCATAGCAACGACAGTAGGTGGAAAGAGGTTTATGTACGAGAAGATGTCGTGGGTTTTTTTTACCCAAAGGGCAACCTACACGTGCAGTAAGGACTTTGCTACTCGACAGCACTAGTTTCTAGCAATGATACCTTGGCGAACACGTGCCACACTGCCAAAAAGACACTGGGTCTAAATGGGTATGGTCAACAGTGCTTATGTTTTCTAAGAATTGCTCTTATATTTTTGGACAAGAAACGCCTCGAACGTAGTAAAGGGTTTGATCTTGTGTTTTCAGTCGTCTATACGTGACTACGCTACTTCGTTTGTCCAATTTCGTCGATTGAATACGGCGCCATTTTGAGGTGTCTATTATAAAATGATTATGTACGTACGCGAGGTGGATACGATAACGATGACGTTGAATAGTGCTAGAGAGTTATGTACTCTTCTTTTTTCAGGTGTTGGTACTGCAGCTGACATGTGTGGCGAAATGCTAAGGTAATGGTCTTGCATAATGCTTTTAAGCCTAGCAATAGGATTTCTGATTCCAGAGTAGGTTTAACGAATTGAATTTTGCGTGTATAGATTCAGCGCCTTGTTCCCCCATTAGGCCACAGCCAGCTAGGTGTGTTGATACCCATTCCAACATGTGGTCCTCGAGGATATGCATCTTGAGTCTAGTGTCCTGCCTATTCCAGTGAAATATTTGTCAAAGAGACAAAAGAAGCTCTTGATGGCCTCACCTATTAGGAGTGAAAGGAATAGCTCAAAAGCATTGCAGTACATAAACAGGTATGCACATACCAAGGTTTTGCATAGTACTTGTGTTGTGTACTTTACTGTCATACAGAGAATGGCATTCAGAGAATTTCAACAGGATGGTGCTGAATTTCATATAAATGCCATTCGCTTCTGCTTTTAACTCAGGTATGTGCTCAGTAGCCATTAATACACAACTGCAAAGAGCTTCCACATTGGCAGGCTATATGTGCAATGCAATTTAGTCAATAGACATTTGCATATAGTGTAAAAAATACCTTGAGAATCGTGTGTACATGATTCCCCACAAAAATTCCACCATAATAACGCTGACAGCACACACCAAGTGAATTTAAACAGGATTGAAGGCTTTTGATACAAGGTCCATCATCTAGATTAAAGGACTTATCAATGGTTTCTTGTAAACCTTTGATTCTGGCTTCCTAAGGGGTAGGAACTCAGAATTGAATGGTAAATCAATAGTGCCTAAAATAGTGTATATACCTGTCTTTTAACCTCATCATGACATTTCGCAGAAAGTTCCAGGAGTCCTGCAGTGATCAGCGTGCTGCTGCCAGCAACTAGTGCACTGTATGTTGCTAGCTGTTGCAACGTGGCCTTCTCTTGGTGCAGCTGCTCCAGTTCAATGTTAGCGTTATTTATCTCTCTCAGTGCCCCAGAGTACACATCATATTGAGATTTGCTGATTGGAGAGGATTGCCAGTACATCGCAAGCATCAGATCAAGTGTATGGCAGGATTCTTCAAAAAGGGAAAAGAGTTTCTGAAAGATCCCTTGTGTTATATGCAGACCAGGTAAGCAAACCTACATGTATATATATATGTAAATTCATAATCGGATTTTATATTATAATTATACATTTACCTGAGACAAAGGAATGTTAAAAAAGGGAACTTGCATGCAGTTATTGTACTCCTTTGCACGCTTAATATCCCCTCCATCATCCATAAAGTTTTGGTGGTCAAGCAGAATTGTGTGTAGAGTGCGAGGAGTGCATCGACCTTTTCGTGTAGAGGGGTTTCGTAGCTCATCAAGAGTAATATGACATAATAAACATGGCTGTTTCCCTGCATTTAAGAAATGTCAAGCTGCTCAGTGATTGTAAATGGTTAAGCACTGAATGTATACCTGATGCACCTGATAGTCCATATATTTGACTGAGAAACTCAAGGTCACCGCTGAGAAACACTTTCAGGGAGTACATCCTTTGTTTACAGTATCATATAGACATAAACTATATCATGCTTGTTCAAAACTTCTGGGCCAATTGCAACTTACTTCCATTTCATGACGCACATTTGAGTCACCTCTGTTCTAAACCGGTCAAGTGCCACATGTAGGTTTGTCACTGTGTCATCTGCCTCGAAGCAGGAAAACACACACGTATTATGAACAGAGTTGAGTGATTGAGTGTTCACAATTTGAAAGTTCATCTTGAACATGCCACCCCCTTTGTCACCACCAAGCTTAATCCACACTTCATCTTTTGGTATGATTCCATCATGCCACACAAGTGTATCCTCCCTGAAAGGAAGTCACGCAATTGCACAACTCACATTTTATTTGTCACGTGTACTGACCTTTCATTCTGTTCCAGAAGTTGCTTGATCTTCTGGATTAGGCTGGGCGTGTAGCCATATGCTGCACCACGTAGTTCTTCGCCCCCATCAGGCAGTTTGAAAGAGAAGGGGGCCAACTCCACCATGAGGTTGTCACCTATAAACTCATGCGCAAGAGCACGCTGCTTTCCTTCGCTGCCAATGTACACTCCAGCCTGTTTTAACCATCTGTATAAATGCATAAATTTTTTCATACACATACATGAAGGATCCTATGTACCCCAATGTACCCAATGTACCTACGGAGGATTCTCAGTCTGTACCATGGGATGGCTAGCATGGATTTTATTGCAAGCCCTTGCATTGGTAGCATTTCAATTTGGACCCCAGCACTGTGAAGTAATTCCTGTTTCTTTTCCACACTCAGTACCCCGATCTCATCCCCAAGTATGAGTTCAGAACCCTTGGAATTGACCCCTATGATGCTTCGTATGTTTTGGACCTCATGAATACGTCTTTTGCGGGTACATTGGCTGAGCTGATCAGGGGGTGATTTAGGAGAGGTTTCCACCACCGAGTCATGTAAAATGGCATATTCCTGTTACAACCCTATGGTGAAAGAAGAATGAATTGTGAAAGTTTTTTTTTTTGTGCACACTACCTTGCAGGTGCTGACAGTATGGTTACTCCAGTCATATGGCTCCAGCGGACATGTGTATGGTGTTTGGCTTTGTGATGCAACTGTTGCACGTTTCATCATCACGTAGCACTTGTTGCAGAACTTAGGGGGGTGGATCTCAGGACTGTCTTTTTGTGTGTCTATGTGAAAGGCCGACAGTAGCTCTTCATGAAACTTCGCACACATGAACATGTAAGAGGGCCGCTTTTTTGCCATTGCTGCTTGTTTACGGCGTTTAGATGGTTTGCAACCACATAACCGGCACAAATTATCCAATTGACATGCACTTGTGCTGTTCCATTGCGGCTCTCGTGACGTGAAAATTATTCATGGTTTTGTAAGACATTTTACAACTAGTTTGCAGGTGCGTAGTACGAAGCTGAATTCATTAAATGACTTACCGTTTCTTTCTCTTTCTTCAGTGCGTTTTACAGCCGATTTAATAAGAGCACTTTTTTACCGTATGAAAGTGAACACGTGGTAGTTTTAGTTTTGTTTAGAAGCGCCCGTATGCGTGGCCATAAGTGCATTGCTTAAGTTATAGTATTTGATTGCGCAAATAGTGCTATAATATTTCAGATGTTTTCTAAACATAAACCTGTTATTGGTTTTTGCTTTGGTAGAAAGGGCCAAGTACAAGCGACCTCCGAAGTTAAGTGTCAGTTAATGAGCTTTATGGCGACCATTTTTATACATATACCGTAATTCAAACCTTACGATCTAATTTCAAAACCTAATGTCACGTACGGAACAGCCGTGGTTTATCGCAATTTGTACATAAACAAGCTCGTACTTGTATAAGTCTGGTGTTTCGAATGCTAAACCTTAGAATTCGTGCGCTTTTACGCAACGTTGCCCTCCTACTTCTTACAGTATATAGATACACCCTTGTTGTCCACCTTGTGAGTCATTTTACACATGACACATACATCACCAGCAGGAAGAACTCCGGACGTGACGTAAAATGAGCAAATTGCATTCCTTACGCCGTTAAAGGCCGTGCATGACGTAGTGCCGTAATCTTAATAATGTATAATGCGATGAGTATGTATACACTGGCCGCGCCGGTTAAAATTAAAAATTTCGATCCTACCAGTTTCTACCGGTTTCTGTTCACCTCACGATCAACAAATTAAGGATACAACCGATAATGAGGTAAGTATTTAGCCGAACTTGCGATACGACTGATACCGCAACCCTTACTATATCGCTGCACCAGTTGCAATAATAAGTACGTTCAACGTACATGTACGACAACACGCGTTAGATCTATGATCATTTATCTGCAGTGCACGTACGCGTGGTACTGAATAGTGTTGCCGCGAAATAACTTTCATCCTTAATCGTCTATATGAGCATTTAATCGCTCAGTTTTCATTGTTGAGGTGAATAGTTATGGTTACCACGTAGGATATCTAAATTCCAAAAACCTACGCTACTTGCTTGCCATAGACGATTTCAAGAGTATTGACTGCAAAGCGTTCAACTGATATTGTGAAATGTATTTTAGATGTGCACGCGCAGCTGCTTGAAGGAAGGTGTGGGCAGCAGCTGCAGCATTAACACTGCCAGATACCGGCAGTCCAACCACAACCATGGACTGAAAAAGCCAAAGGATGTACGTGTTAATTGTCCAGCTATAGTGCACTGACACCCTGCAAAAACAAAAGTATGAAGGCCACACGTTTTTAAAAGGTTGACTGTCGCACTAAATTTTGTCTTTGGTGTGATATCACACCATCAGTCGAGTGAGCTCGTGTTAGTTCACTCCGTTAGATGGTGTGACCTTCACTCAGTTTTAGTTTGTATTAATAATTGATGTCATTGTGGGATATAGGGTAGCTGTGGAGTTAGGTACAGGGCTGTAGTGCAGATGGTCATCATCAAATACATCATCTTTTTTTTTTTTTCCTTTTGCTTTTTGGGTGAAATCATTGGCGCTTAGGTGTGACAGTCACACTTGATTTGGTGGCATACTGCATTCACACCAAAGAATAGAGGGCCTTCACACTTTTGACTTTGCTGTGCATGAACAGGGAAAAGTTAGCCAAACTGGTTAAGGCTCTACATGTAGCTACTAACTCCACACAGCAAATACAAAAGTGCAAAGGCCACTAATATCTGTTTTGCGGTGTGACCCTATAGTGTACCAATAGTCACACCAAATCAGGTATGACTTTCACACCAAGCGCAAGTGATTTCACACTAAAACCAAAAGGTAAAAATATACATTCGTCAGGATTAGAGAAACCCCTTTATTAAACCCTACCAGCTAGGTGCAATATGCTGTTTACAGGATATGTTTCCTTTTCCTCTGTTTAGAGTTTCTATCTATGCATAAAATATTTACATATTTACAATTGACACCTTTAATTTTTAAAACATTTGAGCAGATACTTGGGGAACCACTGTCCAAGTGAGTGTTGGGGTACTATGTCTTGAAAATTGTACTCAGGACATGTATTCAACATCCATATCCCATGCATGACAACTTTGTTTTAATGTTGGTATTCAAGGATGATAGGGTACCAGCTGCAGCCAAACCATTTTCTGTTTGTCTTTGTATGCACTGTGCATACTTTGTGCCGGTAGGTCCATGCATGACCCATGCCCTGTACAAAGCCTTTTTACAAGCTGAGTTATGTAACTCTTTGAACGCCAAGTGCATATATGCATGCATTCTCACACAACCATATAATCATCAGTTGTTTTTATTACAAAGAAGTACTGGCCATTTACATTCACATGCATGCATGCAAGTCAGTGCAATATACTAACATGCATGTAACCAGTATATGTAGCCGATGCTGAATCCATAAACACTATAAGTGGGGCACTGGGGTGTAAGCAAATCTTGTGTTGTAATTATGAATTGGCTAAAGGCAGATTGAGATGGAGTGATCTGGCATTTACGTGGGCTACAGATTCCGGTTCTTTGAGTAAATAATTGGAGTGATGGATTAGTGATTTCTATTCTTGGAGTAAATAGTGAAGTCATCTGAATAATGTGTAATTGGGACAGTTTCCGCGAAAATGTCACCCTTTTATAACATTAATAATGTTATAAAAATGCTATGATATATCATTGGCGCGAATCGATCGGGAAAAAGTGCACGTTGTTTGTTAAGTTTTATGCCATCCGATACGGAGATACAGTTGACGTGCACTTTTTCCCGTTCGATTCGCGCCAATGATGTAACCACCGCCTCCCCATACATTGAGCGGGACGCGACGCGATTTGCCAAAATCATTGGCGCAAATCGAGCGGGAAAAGTGGACGTACTTTGTTCAACTGTATCTCCGTAACGGATGGTATCGAGAGTTACGGCAGTAACTCTCATATAGGATTTGTGCCGTATCATGAATATCATTAAAAAACGCGTCCCGCGTATAACTCACGAACCGAGAAACGGATAGTGTAGCTCTTTATTGCTATCGATCCACAATGGAAAGACGATCATTTTCATGTTTTGTTCAAGTCGCTAGACCGTGTACTTTAAGAGAACAAAAAAGCTCGTAGTTCTCGTTCCCAGACCGTAATTTGTCCATAGTCGTCGTCGTCGTCGTCGTCGTCTTTATGGGTGAGTATAACTCGAGATAGGAAAGGTTTTAAAGAGCGCCAGTTACACCAAAAATCGTAGAAAAATCTGACAATACATCTTCAGGTATCAGATATATAAATAAAGCATATAACCAATATACGTAATTTGCAGCTGTTCTCGCGCGCCAAGATATCAGTACGTAATCTCACGTAATATAGAGAGTTAGCTATATTAAAACCGTTTCCATGACAATGCTTCAGAATTGTGGATTGTGTATGATTGGCATGGAACACTTACAGGTGTGAGTTTCGTTTGTTTTGCTCACCATTTTTAGCTAGCGATGTTGTATTTGTCAAAATGCCTTTACCGTTTACGGCTACGAAAGAGGAAAGCTAAGCGACTAGAGGAATACCTCCTACATCGAGACTATGAGTTAGAGTCCTCCCGAGTTCGGTACCGGTACGATGCTGATGCTGAACAAAGGCGGGCGTCTGCTGAGGCTCAGCTCGTGACATGTACAGAGCAAATCTGGAGTCGAACCGAGCTTCTGGCAACAGGAAAAGAATTCTGTTGCGGTGCGAGCTTCTAAGAAGCGACGTTATGAACTGAACTCAGACCAGAAACGAGCTTCTAAGAGGGAAAGCTTGGCGCGTGAGTTTCGAACTAATGGAACAACTACAAATGTAACATAACTGTAAACATTGTGTTGCTAGGCAATAAACGTGGGAATTACAACGGCTGGATTTTATCGTACAATCGTATTCAACATTGTACTACATGTATACCTATATACTAGTAGTCACTTATTTAAAAAAAATGAGTGAAACAAGATATAAAAAACATTCTCTCTGAGAAAGGTAGTGGTATATAGGATTTGAAAGAAATGGTGGTGTAAAAAGGAAGGGAACAAGGGATTCATGCAGAGGAGATACAATGATTATTCCTATATTTAGCACTGTATAGAACGTCATTACTATTATGTTGCTAAATATAGGAATAATCATTGTATCTCCTCTGCATGAATCCCTTGTTCCCTTCCTTTTTACACCACCATTTCTTTCAAATCCTATATACCACTACCTTTCTCAGAGAGAATGTTTTTTATATCTTGTAGATATTAAAGAACAGAAGAAATCGATAGGTATAGGACCTCTGTACCTACAAACCGAATTTGAAGCGATTTGATTACTCCTACAGATAGTTATGTTGGATTTGAACCAGGTGAAGTATCAAACGTTGCAATGTTGGCACTGAGCAAGTGCAAGACACCAAAATGTATTTTACCATAGAGCGATGGTGTTGTATGAAGTGTTAAAAATAGGAATTCGACGGCCTTTACACAGCAAAAACAGTTTGGTGTATTTCACTCAAAACGGCAAACTATATCACTCTAAATCAGGATTCTGAGTGATATAGTTTGCGTTTTGAGTGAAATACACTAAAAATTTTTTGCTGTGTACCGTTCGGACGATATAGCGATTCAAACGTTATTACAACACGATTATTTTATAATGTTATAAAACATAGGAAGTTTTCGCGCGCGGATACTGTCCCAATTATATAATAATAATACATGTAATTATAAATTTCCGCGCGCGGTTGGGCCGTTGCCCTCAAAATTCAGAGCGTTTCAATATTATTATTTTAATTCAAGAATATATATATAATAATAATGTATACACCACACAAGAGTTCAATATGAGCACTGTATATGTAACATCTAGCACTGTATATGTAACATCTATTATTATTTTTGTATTATTATTTTTGTATCCATAGTAATTTTGAAACACTATCCGATAAATAGAAACACTGCCTTGATCGCTACTTGAAGTTGCCGTGTTTTCTTAATAAACAGTGCACGTTGTTTAGTTCGCTGCGAGGTTGTTACATTTGTTGCTGTGTGTTCTAAACAGACGTAGTTTGTTTTTATCCATTGAACAGTTACGTTCCTCTCCATAGTAAGTGATACGCAACGGCATGTATTGTTAGTGGTAGCCGCAATATCCCCGATTATGTTGCTTTCCTGACCAAAGCCCTCCCTTCCAGCGGCGTAGGAAGGAGTTTAAAAGTGGGGGGCAAACTTTGATGGTCATCATGAGGGTGCGGGAGAGGGGTACCCGTCCCGGTGGTCCCGCCCAGCCAGCTATGGGAGTGCTGTAAGCTTCCCCATTCTCAGCAAAAGGTAGGTTTCGCTTAGTTTTTAATAAAAATAAAATAGTGTGCATAGATACACTGTAGTATCGCTGGTGTAAAAGTGGCCCCCCTTTTCCTACGCCACTGTTTTCGTCTGCATATGCTTTACCCAATCAGAACGGTGTATGCACGTTGCTTTCTGAGAGGTGATAGAAAACCGGATCTTACAAGGAAAAAACGCATTTTGGAATCATTATGTGATTGTACATTAAAATCACACACAAATCAGTTTAAATGTTCAATCACACTCAGACGTCACAGCGATTTTAAAGAGAATTCTAATTAAAAACCTTTATTAAATCAAAACTTGATTCGACGCATTTGATGTACATGCGCATTGCTTTACTGCTGAACGTTCTGCTTGTATAAATTATATTTCCTTTACAGTGTGCTCTATGTTCTTCTCTTGGTACTGGATTTCCCCTTTGTTCCTTTCTCAGCTCTTCAGTGTGACATTGCACCTAAGTCATGTTTTAAAACGCTTACACGTTCACCACCAGCACTAAGAATTATAACTGGCAAGATTTATTTTAATATCAGGTTCTCATACTTCTGAATCCACCTGAACATCTCAGTTCATCACACAAGACCCATTTAACTATAAAAGTCCTTCTGAAGAATGAGGTTTGGTATAGTTGACAAAACCAGATATCTAGTTATAATCCTGTAGGGGAGGAGTGGGTTTGTTGAACCAAATTTTAGGGTGAGGTTTATTCATTTTGGTTAATAGCCAGAAATGTAAAGGGGTATCACTTGGCATGTCGTAGAAATGTTAGAGACTGGGGATGGGCATGAGAAAAAGAACATTATAAAAAATCAACTGGTGTAAAAACTAACCCAGCCATGCAAGTGGTTCAGTTGATCTTTGAGCCATATGCTGTCTTAAGCTAAAGTTATGTGCATATGCTAGCATGAGTAGGCCAAGGCTTTCTTGTCTCTTGTCCAATGTCCAAGCATTGTGAAATAATTGATCAAAGTAAATTCATACACTAATGCATGACACTTTACCAATGAGAGCCCATTAAATTGATTTGCAAGTGTTTTAATGTGATTCACAATGTCATTCTCCATTTTACAAATATAAACAGAATGCCTCTGAGATTGTTTCATAGCCAAAGAAGCCTAGCTCACTATTTCTGTTACATCAACCAATAATGCCATATGATCGCAGTTAAAGTGTACGGCTCAACTAACCCCTTTGCAAATGGCTCTTAACCCCACTACTAACTTTTCAAGTAAAGAGGAAAGTTGCATAAAACGGAAGCAAAGTATATAGTTTATGTTAAACATTAATATAGCTGCATACTTGTACTTTCTAACACCTAGACTGAAACAGAAATATCAATGATGAGAGCACAACTGTGAAAAAAAAAAAGAATTTCACTCTGATCATCTAATTTCTTATTTTTGAATGTTACATTGTAATGAATACAAAAGCAAAATCCATATGTAGGACGAAAAGATAGTCATTACACTTAATCAATATATGTTAGCATAATTCAAGTATGTAGCTAAAAAATGGGGGTGGCTCAACAAACCCACTCCTCCCCTACTTATAATAATTCTCAAAAGCATTAGGCAAGTCAAGTGTATCGTTAATAACTCAAAAGTGAAATCCTCTTGTTTAATAATTTCAATTTTCTAGTAGTCCACCAAGAGCACTGATTTCTATGCTTACATATGACAACAATATATAAGAGCGTTCAATGTTAACATGTACATATAGATGCAGATGATTAAAATTTGGATCTAAATAACACAACCTTGGGAGTGTAGAAAAATCAAGATTAAGATCTCATCATTGCTGGTGGACAATGCATTTATAATGCACCTTGGGCTTAGTATAGGTTGCATACAATGTTGATGAAACCTGATGTGTGGGATATGGTGAAATGAAATTATATAGTGAATAGTAGGTATATTCTAAATTGAATATTTTAGCCATGGAATATACTGTATTCTGTACATACCTGATCCAGTACTTCAATTTAACATACCGTTATAATAATACTTAACGAGGCTCATACTTATATTTGTGGCCACCAATCCCCCAAGATACCTGTGTACTACATAATACATTATAATGTGCCAATGACTATTTAATGGAGTTTTTACAATTGATCTACAAACTTGGGAGGAACAAAAGGGAACTCCTTTGCTCTGATGCAATGTTACCAGCAAGCATTACCCAGACCGTTGTTAACGATGATTACTCTATACTGAGTATGGCATTAACCAATAAGGATTATTTCATAATGGTTTGGTGGATTTGGCAGCCCAGTTTTACTCCCAGAAAAATAGAAAAGGCCATCTACTAATGCTGTTTTCTGACCTTCTAGTAAAACACAGTAATCCTTCATATTAGCATATAGATACCTACCACAGTGTACACCAGGACATTACACAATAAGTTGATACTCACATTGCATGTCTAAATGCAGTTTGTGATTAACCCTCAAATATCTACACCCACACCTAAAACACACTTACCTTAAACCACACTACACTACAGCACTTACTTATACCCCCACTGCACACATGTACAAATACACTACACTACACCTATACCCACACTATGTGCACATACCTATACTGCACTAAACATAGCTACATTCTTGCACCCACATATTTATCTCCACACACATACTAACATCTACACAAGTACATACACTTAAACTAACACACATTACACAAGTGTGGTGTGCAAGAGTTAGGTGTGTTGTGTGTGTAGGTAGTGTGGGTGTAGGTGCATTGAATTTTCATGCAGTTGAATTTAATTAATGTAAGTAAATAAGGAGGATTCAATAAATCTAGAAGTGCATGCATACATAAATTGATCAAGGTACACTATATGTGTAGAGAAGTGTGAATGTAGTGCAGTATAGTATTGTAGTGTAGTGTGGGCGTAGGTATGTGTAGTGTAGAGTGGATGTAGGTATATGTAGTGTAGAGTGGATGTAGGTATGTGTAGTCTACGTAGTGTAGGTGTAGGTATGTGTAGTGTAGTGTGGTGTATGTGTAGTGTAGTGTGGGTGTAGATATGTGTAGTGTGGGTGTATGTATGTGTAGTGCAGTGTGGGTTTAGGTATGTGTAGTGTAGTGTGGGTGTAGGTATGTGTACCATATTAATCACTAAGTACATTTACATCCAGCCATGTACCGGTACACACTTCCCTACCAAGTAGGTATGTGTAGTGTAGAGTGGATGTAGGTATATGTAGTGTAGAGTGGATGTAGGTATGTGTAGTGTACGTAGTGTAGGTGTAGGTATGTGTAGTGTAGTGTGGTGTATGTGTAGTGTAGTGTGGGTGTAGATATGTGTAGTGTGGGTGTATGTATGTGTAGTGCAGTGTGGGTTTAGGTATGTGTAGTGTAGTGTGGGTGTAGGTATGTGTACCATATTAATCACTAAGTACATTTACATCCAGCCATGTACCGGTACACACTTCCCTACCAAGTAGGTATGTGTAGTGTAGAGTGGATGTAGGTATATGCAGTGTAGAGTGGATGTAGGTATATGCAGTGTAGAGTGGATGTAGGTATGTGTAGTGTACGTAGTGTAGGTGTAGGTATGTGTAGTGTAGTGTGGTGTATGTGTAGTGTAGTGTGGGTGTAGATATGTGTAGTGTGGGTGTATGTATGTGTAGTGCAGTGTGGGTTTAGGTATGTGTAGTGTAGTGTGGGTGTAGGTATGTGTACCATATTAATCACTAAGTACATTTACATCCAGCCATGTACCGGTACACACTTCCCTACCAAGTAGGTATGTGTAGTGTAGAGTGGATGTAGGTATATGTAGTGTAGAGTGGATGTAGGTATGTGTAGTGTACGTAGTGTAGGTGTAGGTATGTGTAGTGTAGTGTGGTGTATGTGTAGTGTAGTGTGGGTGTAGATATGTGTAGTGTGGGTGTATGTATGTGTAGTGCAGTGTGGGTTTAGGTATGTGTAGTGTAGTGTGGGTGTAGGTATGTGTACAATATTAATCACTAAGTACATTTACATCCAGCCATGTACCGGTACACACTTCCCTACCAAATACATGCATGTGCACCAACTAAATTCTATGCCTTTAAGTTGGGACTTATTGTCTAATGTCCTGGTTATTTTACTGCAACACCAGAAAACACTGCAGAAAAATAGCATTTATTTTATACATGACCTTTTCTAGTTTACTGTGTGTAGTACCATTTATGTAGTAATCCTGTGTTAGATGTTGATGTGAGCTGCATGTTTATGGTCAGTGCTAAACGTACATTTGACTCGTTGAAACTCATGCAAGATACAGACTATCTTTATTCCTCACCATGGCTACACATTGTTACTTGTCCAGTTGTACCTATTAGGAATACTTTGCATGAGCATGTCACATATGTGCCAAACTTATTTATTGATTGATTGATTAAGAGCACATGCATGTATAATCCGGTCACCTTAACGGCTAACCGTACCGGATCGTCCCGGTCACATTCACGGACGAACACTAACCGTATCTTAGCAATACGTTCACGTTGGTGGTTTGACGGTGGCCGCCTGGATCCAACACGGTCCCGGTCGATATCCGGTCGCAATTGATGGCATCATTTAGAAATCATTGCGTGATTGAACAGAAAATCACACAATATGACATGCTTGTATTGATTTCGTGTGATTTTCTGTTCAATCACGCAATGATTTATATGATTCGACGCTTTTTTCTCCTGTGGTACGCTGACTGGCGACTAGAGAAACGCACTATTAATCTTCACAAACAAACATACACACCACGATAGAGAACGCAACAACTTAGGCCTAGGTTCACACGCCTACAGGTCTCCCAGAACATCATTCTGTTGCAGATGGAGTACTAGTACTGTTCATTATTTTGATAAAGACGACGATACTTCATTTTATATTTTTCAATACTTTGCGACGCGCTGAATTTAGGCCACAAATTGAATTCTAACACGTGTAACACTGACAATGCAATCGAGCTCAAAAGGCCCTCAGTGTATAAATAGAAATACGAGAAATTAAAGTACACGGACCAAAGTACTATGCTTGTGTTACCTCTTGTGCAGTAGGATGTTGAAAAGGCTTAAAAGACTTGAAATCAATATTACTCTAAGTTATATAATCCATTGATTGACATTAACTTTGATAATAGAGGGCTTAGAATATTTTAAGGGATTTGATACAATTGCTCAATTGCTTACAATAATTAGCCTAATATGTATTAATTAAAGAAATGAAATAGCTTGTTAGTTTCAAACTTGATTTTAAAGCTAGTATTGGATTCTTTTGTGAACACCAAGTATTGCTAAGCTACATGCATGGCAATTATAAATTCATAATTGTGTATATACTGAGTTAGAGATTTATATTGTAAGCTGCTTCATTTTTAAAATACATGTTAGGCTGCAAAGCAAATACCATGAAAGACCAAAAAAAGTGTTATAAAAATAAATAAATAAAAAGTCAGCATATTTGAATGAGTTCGACTGATCACAATGGCACTTTGCTGCATGCTTTATCTTAGACAACTGCAACTGTTTAAATGTCTTAGCTAAATAAATGTAGACCCTGAATATAATTTGAGTGTGACAACTCACCCTATGCCATACATTGAGACACTGTGCGTATTTTTTGCTTACCTGAAATTGTTCATAGGGTTGCCATTACCCCCCTTATTGCTTGTTATAAGGAGAGCCTATACTGAGTACAAACAGCTATGCTGCAAAAAGCTATAATCCTTGAGCATGCAATCTCACTACCTATTTCATGAATGCATTATTTTTTGTCACTCATTGAGGATATAATGTAAAGGAATTGTTTTATTTATGGCAATGAACCTTCCTTTTCTTTATTCAGTATCATGTACATAACCTCATATGCCTTTATAAATTCCTATCTCATTGTCGGTAAGTTTGTAAGTGCTAGCTGGCCAAAAGTTAGCACATGCTCTCCACAGCATTCACTGCATTTACTAAGAATCCGAACAATGTGACTACATGTATTGGATCAAATGCTTTGTTTACGTGTGAAGTGAATGAGACCATTGTGGCTATACATTGGACAGTCAATGGAGCGTCAATAACCGACCCAACTCCTCCGTCTACCTTGTCTATACCTGCAACTAGTGGTGCATTAGTCCAGTGCTACTATGGCACCTTCTTACACCCAGTTGCATTTAGTTCTCCTGCCTTCCTAACAGTACTAGGTTAGTGTAATGAACATACATGTATATCCACATTCACGGCATGTTCAATGTACCTTCCACTAGCTCCTCTCTCTGCTCCCACTAACCTTACTATCACCACACTCAATGCTACTTCTATCATACTGGCCTGGTCCTACAGTGCCCAGTCCCCAGCCCTCTCCTACTTAATAATGGTCACCAACAGCACTGGAGCATCAGTGTTCAGTAAGACAGTGATGGAGCCACCTGTGATCATCACCACTCCAGACCCATGTGACCACTATGAGGCAACTGTTACTGCTACATATACCTCAGTTGTCAACTGTTCTGGGAATGGCACGACAATAACCATAGTAGGAGGTAAAGATTATAATAGCTGTTTGTACTTCTTATACATATCTAATATACATCAAGAAAAAAGACATGTATTATGGGTTTGTTGTCAATCAAGAAAAATTGTTGACAAATTAACCACATATTTGCTAGATGCTCTAATAACGCATGCTTAAATGTTGACTAAATATCGAAAGTTAATTAATAATTCCCGATAACACAATTAAAATTCATACCATGATACCCCTAAATCAAGTACATTGCACTGGAAATTCTAAAAGGAAGTTGTTAATGAAATACAGTTTAACTAACCACCCACCCTACATTTATTAACATTAATAGGGTCTTAAAACTTTTATCACATTTTAATTAACCATTAAAATAATCACCTGCATATCTTATTTTGCTGTTAATACTTTAAACCACAATTACAAATTAGTTAACTGCATGCTTGTGGTTAATTTATAAACAAATTTGCTTGGTTGAGAAACACCCTGCATTGTCCAAAATAAAAGAAAAATTGAATTGTGATTGACAGTATACAAGATGTTTTGGCCACCATTCTATTCAGGATTTGATCGCCATTCTCATTTTCACCTCACTCTGTTCTGTTGTAATCTTTTGTACTGTGCATGTCTATGTGCATGTAAGTATGTCTCTGATATGGCTATCAGCTTTGAAGTACTGACAAATGTTGTGAGTGCTTTAATTAATGTTTGCAGAACATTGGCTATGCACTGGTTGAGCCTTGCACATAATGTTTTCTTGTACTTTGGCCCCTTACATTCTCATTGACTGGCAATGTCATTCATTGCCTGTTGGCAGCATTATATGATGACCTGCCTCCATTCTTCTTCCTCCTTGCACAGTTCTGCTTGCAGCAGTGTACTTATCAGTACAATACCGTTAGCACACTAAAATTCTATAGTTGCGTGCATATGGTGATATCCATACATATGTCCAAGGAAGGGGGTTTGCACACTTTATTTCTACTTTTGCATTCTGGAAGTGAGTGGTTCTAATGGGCACTAGAACATAGGTGCATGCATGACATGATGGGTGTGACAGCAATTGTATTCATCTTGAATTCAAAAGCCTTATTTACACAAGGCAATCACTATCAATGTGTTCCTGTTGCTGTGTATATGTACAGGAAGCGCATGTAGTGAGCTGAGTGAGCAGATGTGTATGTACATGCTTACATGCTCGGTGACATCATGTTGGATACCTGGTCCATTATGGTTAGTAATTAAATAAGGATATGAACATTTAGATGTGAGATCATTATGTGTAGGGATGCGCATGCGCATGGAGATAGAGAGGCGTGTGTAGAAATGATAGCTGTGATTGCTGTATGCCGATAAAGAATCCAAACACATCTGTCAATCTAGCGAGTAGGTACAAGACACTTATGATGTGCAGAGTGTACATGCAAATCACTGACTTGAATTGAGTGTCCATCACAGATTGGACGAGAGACAGCTATGAGCATGACATCAGATGTATAACTATTAATGCACAATGATAAGTGATAGTCTCCCTCTCTTTTCTCTCTCATTTTTTTCTCTCTTCTCCCTCTTTTTTTTCTCCCTTGCACATTCATTTACGCATCGATTTATCACTCTAGCCTATTCAGCCTCACCTCTGGTACCCATGTACATGCATAGTATAGTAGTATCCAAAATGGTAAATCTACGAATGATTTTAATTTAATACAATATCTATTTCAAAGTACATGCAATCGATTTTGTAACTCTCATATAGGTTTCGTGCCTTATCCCGCACATAACTCACGTACCGAGAAACGGACGTGTAGCTATTTATTGATAGGCAAAGACGGTCATTTTCATGTTTTGTTCAAGTCTCCAGAAGAGATCAAGAACGCTCGTACTGTTCTCGTACCCAGACTTATTTTTTCTCCGTCTATGGGTGAGTATATAACTCCAGTTAGAAACGGCTTTAAAGAGCGCCAATTATACCAGCCAATGGCCTTAGAATTTCATCTTCAGGTATCGGATATAAGATATACGTAATCGTTGCGTAAAATGGTAGGTAGTTCAAATCACCCCAGAAATGTACGCAAAACATTTTGTTTGGAACTGACTTCCCTGTACTGTACGCAAAACTTTCGGGTTTTTCATTTTGTCAAGAGATCGTTACGAAAGGAACTTTTTGGTACACTAAACATGATTTATCAGGCTTGTGAGTGTGGATTTTGTCAAAGATAATACCTACATTTTTAAGTAGTATAACAGTGGGAAGATCGTGTACTGGGCAACGTACGTACAGCTAAAAAAAAGGGACCAATTCCATCAAATGAATACGCACCTTATTCGTCCAAAAACGCGCTTGGTATCCACTAAAACACATTCTTCAAACACTGTTGGGTTTATTATAACAGTTTCACGTGTTTTAATGTAGGCGCAAGCAGTGTTGCCGCGAAATGACCTTCATCCTTAATCGCCTACATTGTATATCGCGATATATTGCGATAGGAGCGATATAAATGTCGCGATATATTAAATCATTAATTATCGCTTGGTTATGAAATGTTGGGGTGAATAGTTATATGGTTACCACGAAGGATATGGTACAGGTATACGTGTACTTACGCTAAATGTACTTGCTACCACAGTCAATTTCATGAGCGCTGATAGCAAACCTTCAAAACTGCCGTACGGGAGGCTTTGGATGGCACAAAAAATCTATTGTTTTTTTTGCTACATGATAGCTTGCGCAATGTTCCCGAGCAGCCTGTCAGCAGGAATCAATTTCAGAACACATTATCCATTGTTGTGGTGTATGAATCATGAGTCATACGTCCCTATCATAGCTAAACCAAAGCAAATACTTGTGCATTTTTGCTTAGGTATTTTTAAAGTTGTGCACGTGGGGGCGTGGCATCTTGCATGAAAGGCTGCATTGGCAAATGTGTATATGTTCCGCGCAAATTGTAAATTTGCGCAATTTCGAAATTGCGTTGCGCAATTTGAAAATTTCTAAATTGGGTACCGATTTCGAAACTGTTCTCCGATTTTAAAATTGCCACCCAATTTCGAAATAGCGCTGCGCAATTTCGAAATCGCGTAACTTCAATATTCATGCACACTTTCAAAACTTGCATAATGAAAACAATACTTGCAATGTTGACATAAGAATAAGCTAATGCAGATCATACATTTCAATCCACACCATTAGACCGAGATAACTTTTTTTCTAGCTATACATGCATGTCTTCTTTCATAATGTTAGGTTCCATCTTGCCTGTAAATGGCATCACCAACAACCGGTTCTCAAAACAATTTACTAGATGGATCCGCATTGCACTCTGCATGATCCCAAATCTTTTATGAGGGTAATTCACCATTGCAAAGTGCTGTAGCTGTTGCAATCACAAACAGACCACAGACATTGCACCCTGCATGACTGCTTTTGGCATTTTATCACTTAGATGGTATAACTTGTATACCGTGGTAATTAATAAAGCTGGAGATCTGTGCAACTATTGATTGACTGATTTTATGGTGATTCATGCTATCATAAAGATTGGTGGAGTTTACAGGGCATCCGATAGTGGAAACACACAACCAATGATTCCTGCATCTTGATCAAGAGGACAGACGTGCACTCATACACAAAAAATGGTTCTCTGACAAACATATTTATTCTGCACAGAAGCTACCGAATTCGCACATATTGATGATGGCTTACAAACACCGACACTTTCACAGACAGGCCAATGGCAAATTATGTCATCTGAAGGGATCCAAATCAGTTTTACATTCAGGACACCACATGAAAATGCCATGCAGCTGTTGAGTTTCGACTGGTTTTCTTGCATGACACAAGAGACATAGTTGTACAAACTTGTCCACAGCAGATCTTGGAATGCATTCATATAACTTTGATATCTTCAGAGTAGAGACCAGTTTAAAAATCACATAGCACTGATACACGTACAGAGACAGTACATTTTACCTATTGTCTGGTCTTCTTACTATCGATGGGTTCCTTTTGCCTGCAGTGAACTTCTTCAATTATATCGATTATATCAAAGGACTCATAAACTCATAAACTCATAAACTCATAAATAAATACTACTCGTCTCCATTTGGCCATAACCGTTGTGTCATTAGTATTCTGCGAATTCAACACGTAGATATGTAAGTATGTGGCATATGTGGCGCGCAGCGGGGACATTGCAAGTCGTGTTCAATGGACCCTTTGCATGAAAGATCGGAAGTACGATAAACGTCACGTCCGGAGTAAAAGCCACAGCGGTTGCCTAGAGACATTGTGTCACGTTCGCGGACCTTTGCGTAATAAAATGGCAACGCTCGTAGTCATTCCTTCCCGCTCGGACAGTGATCCTTCGGCCGATCCAGTTCCTGGCCAAACTATGCTGCCAACAGTAAGCTTGACATACCCCGGCAGTGGCGGCCTGGCTACTTTGTGGCAGGGGGGGCACACACGAGAACGGCGCCCCCCCCCCCCTTGTCTCGTACCCAAACCAGGGGGCAGATCCAGGATTTCAGAAAAGGGGGCGTTGTTAATGAATAGCTGTCCGCCTTCGGCCGATTCAACGAGCGGGGGGGAGGGGGGGGGGGGGGGGGGGGGGCGCTGTCCGCCTTACGAGCGGGGGGTGCTGTCCGCCTTCGGCCAATTCAACGAGCGGGGGGGGGGGGGGGGAGGTGACCGTGCACATGCACATGCGCAGTACAGGCGAGTTAATTTAATCAAGATTTATAACGATTAAATCGGACGATTGATCGAGCGCTAGCGCTGGATAATACATTGACCTGCCGCCTGGCGCCCTTCGGTGCCCGTGGCGCCCCATGTCATAAAGCGGCAGGTGGGTTGGTGCCCCCCCTGGCCCCCCGGCCAGGCCGCCACTGCATACCCGGAGCCTTTTTAAATGGATATGGCTTTAAAAAGGCTCCGGGTATGTCAGACTCGGTCAAACTTACTGTTGGCAGCATAGTTTGATCCGGAACTGGATCGGCTGAAGGATCAATGTCTGAGCAGACTCCGAGCGTTGCCATTTTATTACGCAAAGGTCCGCGGACGTGACACAATGTCTCTAGGCAACCGCTGTGGTTTTTACTCCAGACGTGACGTTTATCGTACTTCCGATCTTTCATGCTAAGGGTCCATTCAGTAAGCCAATGATGTGCAATCATATTAACTGCATGCAAAATAGCACAGGTTCGTCGAATGACGGCCGTGCAGCGTACCAAATACAACATATAGTATGACAGTGGCATTGAATTCAGCCAGGGCGATGTTATCCTATCATCAAATCTGTACAGGCATGTGTTGCATGCATATGTTTGATATCATTCTAGCTAGTAGTCACTATATATGTACCACCGCAAATTAAATAATCATCACGCGCGCTATGCGCCGCAATAACATGTAAGGTTGTTAGCTCATTAACTTTTAATTCTCCATATCTATTGGCTCTTTTATGCAATTCTCATCATTCTTTGTGGCATTATTACAATATCATTATACTATCCGTGATAAATTTTGTGTGTCTGTGCGTTACCTCCAACACCCTGATCTATAACTCGGGTTAGTAGGTGTAATACTTTGGTCTATAACACCACTGTGGATTGAAATTAACAGTTCTAAATCAGTTTAGAGTTTAAATAAATCGTGTTTGAACCCTCGCTGAGTGTTTGTTTCTTATGGCGGTGCTCAAGCAGTGATATGAAAACGTTATTTACGCGCGCTTTTGGCGCGATCGCTGCTTTGTCGTCTATTTATCATAACATGGAGATTAAACGAGCGCTATTTGTTTAAATTTTATAGGTACAACTATTTATAACACCCAACAAGCCTGTGCAATCAAATTGAGCACTGAACATTCGGTGCGAAAAATAATTCATGAACAATTTTGGGGAACTTCTCGGGTTGTCCGACCTGCATGTACATCCACACCTGAACGATATATCAGGGCATGGTGCCCATGAATGTCCAGGGCTTGGGAGCAGTGTGGGCAGGCATCTGCATCTTTGGAAAGTGGAAGCCCAAGCCACCATTTCACTAAGACTTATAAATATATAATTATTATAATTTTATATAACTTTACCGCATTACATCGTTTGAAACGATAACCGTGCCAATTTTATATCTACCCGCACCTTTAATAATTGACTACATGTACTGCGTCTCTTTTTTACAAAACCTTCATTATTATGAACGATACGATGATAATGCATTTCCCTCGCTCTTTCCAACTGTGAATGTTTCACGTATGATTAGAATTGTGACCACTTTTGGCTAGCGATTATCAAAATCCTTTCACTGAATCATGGGAACGAAAGACGTGAAGTAAACGAAGAGAGGAATGCCAAAAGTGATATACAAATTAGAGCCTTCCTACAATCATTATCTCTGGCACAATGCCGAGCTGTGAGCAAGGCTAACATATATAACTGTAAACATTGTGTTGCTAGGCAATAAACATGTCATTACAACGGCTGGATATCTTTGTCGCACAAACGTGGTTGTACAGTATACTATAGTCAATAATTACAAGGTGTTAATTATAGGAATTATTTCAGAGAGAATGTTTTTATACCTTGTTTACACTATTTGCAATAATCCATATAACATAGTGATACTAATAAATGCAAGAATGAATGTATTTTAATTTACTTATAGCAATAGTCATATGGTGCGTGCATGTGTAAAATGGCTCACTTGACGGCCTCAAACTGGTTATACACAATGTCTTTCAAGGAGAGGGAGTTGTGAGCCACCATCTAAGTGCCTTTCCTAATATGCAGAATGATTTATAAACATGAACACTACAATAAAAGCATTACCTTTGTGGATGTAAATATGATAACTGTTGTCAGTAGTAACGTATAATATTATTCTGTGCTAGGTGATAGTGCAGCTATGTAAACATGCATCATTTGCTCCTGGCCATTGCAACCCTCTACTACCCGTTCCTATTTTCCTTTATTTTTCATGCATCAAACCAGTTTTTATTTTATTTTGTACCATCATGACAGGTACCAGTACAAATGTTGCAACATTGAAAATATTTACTGGTACTTGTTGCTTTTATCAATCATCTTCAGATTCGCCATCTTCAGCACCGAGTAGTCATGTTGCTGTAGCACTTCAATACCCTGTCACCTCAAATGAAAATTTCAGTGTGGTATTCAATTTACCTGTGAGTTAAATTATAAAATACATGCAGTATAAAACTTGCACTGTGCAGTAGAATATGAAGTTTCACATAGCCTGCATGAAATCCATAACCATTTGCATGCACTTATACATGTACCATATCACTAATATATAATTGGGACAGTTTCCGACAAAATTGCTCCTCGCGTTTATGTTTTTAAAATGTTATAAAATCCATAGCATTTAGATCATTACAACTCCAAATAGGAACAACCAATATCCAAAAGCTTATTCACAATTTTGTAACACATTGTAAGGTCAAAATAAACACGACGATATTCTAACGATGACAAATTAAGATTTGCTAACCTGGATGCATAATCCATGTGAGGAAGCCTTGAACATTTACAAATTCTCGTGTGAAGTAACGCTGAACTCCTTCTATATGCTCAATATCTTTAAGCAGCCAAGGATTCCAGACTGGAGTGTTGAATTCTAAAAATGGCCTGACGTAGGTTTTAAATACACGTAATAGAAAGCTGACATCACTAGTATGGAAACCTTTTAGAACTAGAGAACATCTAGAATATGCTTAGGCCGCTATGGATGAGCAATGAATTCCAGGTTTAAAATCTGATGAAACATAAACACCAAGATCACAAAGATAAGATACTTGCTCTAAGGTTACCCCACATAATGAGTATGATGTAACAGATATTTGCTTTCCAAAGGAGATGACAATGCATTTTTGCAAAGCAATGCTGAGCTGCCAATTAGATGCCCAATCACAAAATGCAGATTGTATCCCCAGTAGAATGATGAAAATAAATTTTAGTATCATCAGCGAAGATTTTAGCTTTAACAGGTGATGACAAACAATCCGGTAGATAGTTTATATAAATGAGAAAAAGAAGCGGACAGAACCCTGAGGAACGCCACTAATGACAGGTAGTGGGGTCGACAATTTTGAACCTATGTAGACACGTTGATATCGATTACTAAGAAACGACTTTATCCAAGCAAGCAGATGAGAATGAAAACCGTAAGATTCTAACTTTAGTAGAAGCTTTTGATGTGAGACGGAATCAAATGCTTTAGCAAAATCTATTTAAACTACATCAACATGCATCTTACCATCGGACAGCAATGATATTTCATTTAGCGTTACCAAAAGTTGGGTACAAGTAGACCTTTTGGGTAGAAAACCATGCTGATCTTTTGATAACAGACCATTAACCCTGAGAAAATGAACCATTGATTCAGAAATAATAGATTCCATCACTTTGCAACATATACTGGACATAGAATCGGGGCGATAGTTACTAGGAAGTTGGCGAGCACCCTTTAAAAAAATTGGACACACATAACCGACTTTCCAAACAGCAGGTAAGATACCGCTTTCCATAGACATAGTAGACAGACAACTTAGAGGGAATGCTATTGCAGGAGAAAAAAATGGCGGAAAACCATCAGGAGTTTTAGAGCATTTGTTTGGTAGGTTCCTAAGAGATCTCAACACTTTGTCATAAGTAAAACTGATGATATTTAGAGATTTTGTGCTTTGTATACGAAGAGGAAAATGTTGGTGTTTGCCATTGTCTTTAGTAAAAACAGAAACTAAGTTTTTAGTTCACATTTGTCACAATCTTCAATAGCCAAAGTACCATCATCACTCAATAGAGGTGGTATACCCATACTACTATTAAGTTTGGAGTTAGCATAGGCATAAAATCTAGATATGTTCTTGCTTTTAGCAATATAAAGCTCCCTTAAAGAGTAATAAGACTTGACTGCTTCATCGTATTGTTTAGCATACTGTTGATATAGCAGCTTATTCTTGGGGTACCAGTATTTTTTCTTTAGAAGTAAGAAACAAATGTTCTTTGGAAGAGAAGATTTCCTAGGATGAATATGAGAAAGGGGTACAAACTCAGAGACTGAATGCATTTAGACTGTTTTTGTAAAGTAATAACCACTCAACACCTAAATAGATACGAAATAAGAGAAGGGTTGTCAGTATGTCTAAAGTCTCGAAAACAAGGACTAGGGTTGGGTTTAGGTATACCAGGACAAAGGATTGAGAAGTCCACTGCGCTATGATCACAGGTACTGGAGAAAGGCTCAACAACTGCTAAGTCATGGGGTTCAAAGCAAAGACAAGGTCAATACAATTTGCGCTACGTGTAGGACAATCAACAACTTGTGTAAGACCATTCTGAAGCGTGCAAGTTACAAAATTGTTCTGTGTAAAAAATATCATCACCTTCATGTCTCACCTCCAAACTGTAGATCTATCTCCCTTTGGTAAACTGTATCCATTTAAATAGGAAGTATATAAGTGCATTTACTCATGCCATTACTTGCCTCTTACAGTGCATTATCTGTACAATGCATTGATAAATATTATTATTATTATTATTATTAACTTCCTAATGGTTAACGCTAACGTCTTTCTATGTTCAGCACTTCATAATACATCATTTCTCTGTGATAAAATACATTTTGGTGTCTTATACGTGCTCCGTGCCAGTATTACAACATTCGATACCACACCGAGTTCAGATTCAAATTCGGTTTTGTACGTAGAGAGGTCCCTTCGCTATTGGATTGCTCTGTTTGTTAATTTTGATGCCATCCGTTACGGAGATACAATTGTGCACATTTTCGCGCTCGATTCGCGCCATTATGATTTCTGGATTACATCATTGGCGCAAATCGAGCGCGAAAATGTGCACATAGGTTGTTCAACTGTATTTGCGTAACGGATGGCATAAAAATAAACTGACGAAACAATCCAATAGCTAAGGGACCTCTCTACCTACAAACCGAATTTGAAGCGATTTGATCACACCTACCGTATCGAACGCTGCAATACTGGCATGGAGCACGTTCAAGACACCAAAACGTACGTTACAATAGTGAACCGGTGTCGTATGAAGTTTTGAAAATAGGAAGACGATAGCGTTAATCATTGGGAAGTTGTAATGATCCAAACGCAAAGGATTTTTATAACATTTTATATATATGCACTAGGGGCAATTTTATATAACTAAATTGGTACTATCCAAAGAATGGAACTTTGGCTTGAATGTTTTTACCACAGCAATTTCATGCATCATGCATCTGGCATGATATATTGGTTATCCTCATTGTGCATGTATATGCTCCTAAGTTCCACTGTACATGAAGCTGTATGATCTATAAGCTAAAACGGACAACAGCATGAATTTTAGACAGATTGGGGTTGCGTCTTTATTATATCTTCTGCTTTAAGATGATGCAATATAGTGTATGCATGTGCAATATAGAGATGTGGTTCAAGCAATGATGAAATACACACCGTGCTTCATCTATGAAGGCATACTAATTTGTTTACAAAGTGATTGTGTAATGTATTAAACATTTGCGATAAAGTGATTATTAATCATATAAGAAAAAAAAAACAAGCATTTTGAACTACTGTGTTTCATTATGCACAGTACAAAATATTGAAAACTGATGCATTGAGTTTCAATGATCACATGTTAACATATCATTGCACTCTAGTATCAACCAGGTATATGTTACTTCAAAGCAGTGGTTTGGGCTGCAAATGAAATCAAAGTGACATTTTTGAAGCCATATACATCCAATGGACATCAATTCATTATCACTCTCCCCTTACCTCCTAATGGACACTTCAACATCAGTATCACTGCATACAATCACTACGGAAATGCTACATTGATTGTTGCTTCCATAAGTATGTTACTGCAGAAAGCGATGGCCCAATTGTATCATTATTCAGGTTTTTCATGAAATACTGTCCTACAATAATACTTCAATTGAAAATAGTATAGATATACTATGTTAAGGGAAAATGAGTATTGTAAAGGTTTTCTTGTGGATGTATTTGAAATTCATGTAATATACATGTATGTATACCTTTTAGGCACATTTGATGTGATTGGTGTGTCTGCCAATGCCACATCTTCTACTGGATTGGTGTGTCTCTTCAACCCTGGCTCACTAGCCATAGGATGTTTGGTGTATCTAACAGATACAGCTACTGGTGCAATATACTGCAAAGTGGTCGAGAGATCATTAAACATACATCTTAACGTGTCCTTATGTCCCTCGTCCTCCTCCAATGGTCCTCTGAGTGCTGGGGTGTACTCAATAGAGGTCTATGATATTGAGAGTGACGGTTCTGTGTTGATAGTACCAGCAATCACTGGAAGTTACATAACTGTGTTTGGACCTTCATCTGTGTTCCTGCCTATAAGCACACAAATAATAAGTGAGTGATGCATTCTGTTACTGTTTACATGCAGTATAGATTATTATGGTGTATTTACTCCAACTTCTCCCTTTATGTCAGATGAAGCTTCAATGCCACCTCTGGCAGGTAAGATAAATTCCCATATTGATGATCATGCAACACTGCAAGAAGTCTTTCATTACGCTTCTTTGCATAGAATGTCGTACTTGAGGCCAACAAAACTATCTAGTCCACTAAGGATCTGACTAATTTTTCTTCTCTTGACCCATTCTGATCCACTATATATTCCAAATGATAGCTTGTTAAACAGTGCTGTCTGAATTGTGTCAAAATTTAGAGAGAGGGTTAGACTTGTCTGTGATGGGTACCTGCCAAAACCCACTGCTGGCATCCCATCTGCTATGCTTAGTGGTTTACTCTCACTCAATGCTTGCATATATTACCTGCCCCCACACCCTCTTTATGTCTTTATGGGCCCTGCCTTGCTCTATGGTTCTTCCATCCATGTCTAAATGCAAAATAATCATAACATACATTGTTTCCAGTTTACAAAGTTCCTGCCTCTCTGTTTGCCTGGTCCTCTCATTATTCATATTAGTTTTATTCTATTGCTTTAACATTTTAAAAGTTACTCCAACTGCTACTTCAACCACTTCTCAACAACTTTCCAGGGTACAGTAGACGCCAAAATAAGTCATGTTCTGTGTGATTGTGTTGATGTAGGATATTCTTATTTTTGCCAATCACTTGATTACCTGGCCACAGGTGTAAACTATAAAATGTTGGACTAAAATGTTTAATGTGCTACTATTGTAAGGCTACAAAACTCCCACATCTTAAAACAGATAGCTTTGCATGCACTTGTACAAACATTCCCAGATTCATAAAGTGCATAAAAATGTTACATTCAATTTATTGGTGTCCAGTTAGGGTCCTTTTGCTGGGGGCAACACTTTTTATTTGGCGTCATTGTAATTAAGTTTGATATAATTTAATATAGCTTACAAAATGCTGTTATTTTTAAATTGACGATGATAGTTATATTGAACAATAAATACTAAAGACTACTTTGAAATGTATTTATTATACATCTAAGTCTTCATTTTCAGTGCTGATTGCAGCAATTATTGTACCAGTCTCCATTGCCACCTTTGTTCTGCTGCTACTAATAAGTGCTATTATAATTCATCGAAAACACCATACTAGGTACGAACTCTCAAACGTAGTATCCAAGATACTGCAATACACAATATCATACACTGCATATTTCGTACATGTGCATAATAAAATGTCATCCTAAATTACAATATATATTCACTTATTTCTAAAGGGCTAAAGAACTGCAGGATATTCCTGTTATATTTGATGGCCTCAGTAATCTCAGTTTTGGTAAGTAGTACTGTAGACATGCATGTGGGCATACAGCAACTGCACTTGATGGCTATTCTGTACATAATGATTGGGATAGGAATAACTGAGAGGCCAATTCAAATGACACCTCAAGTCATAAAGTTTTATGGATCACAGTTCAATGATATCTTGACTTCTTTTGAAAAATTGAGAATTGAAAGCAAACCATTTGGTGAAGGTACTCGCTAATCAGAACAAGTTATTACAGATCTGATTGTTTACATGTGTATGCGCACACTAACTTCTAATTATACAGGAGCATTTGGTGTTGTATATCGTGCAATTCTAACAGCAGATGATAGTAAGCCTCAAGAGGTTGCTGTGAAGGTGGTAAAAGGTATCAGTGCAAAAGACATGTGAGGTCCATATTAAGCCTACCATATACTGTGTATGCAGTTTGATTCACAGCAAAAGGAAAAATAATAAGTGTAAAACATATGGATCTTTGTCTATCTGAAATGGTTTATAACTTCATGAAACAGCCCTATTGTACTACATAGTAAATTTTTGGTCATTTCTCTGTTCCTTGAAATTTTGTAGGCTAAGTATAGGTGTATACAGTTATGGTCCTGGTGAAAGTATGTTGGACCATTTTATAACTACTATATGCATGTTACAACCAATTCTTGTAAAGCATTTTGGTCACAAATAATCAACCCCCCCAGGCTGAACTATTTCAGTGGATTTGGTGCTTAGTAAAAATTGTTAGACTCTTCTGTTGTGTGTGCAACCGATTTTCAGGTCTCACGATAGACCTAGCTTCCCGCTCTCCTGAAAAAATTATATTCAACCTCTATAATACGATACATGAAATATGTGCATATAAATATTTACACCACACGATTAACAAATAAAGAAACTAATAAATAATTTACACCTTGATCCGTATTTTCACTTGGTGTATATGACACTCTTAAGCACAAACAAGGAATATTGGTAATTTAACTGATCCTATTGATGGGTTAGGAGTGAAAGAAAATTTAGCTTACCACCAGTAAATAATCCAATTGCACCAAAAAGGGTGAAACTATTGTAGATCTTCATACCAACCAGTACAAATGGAAACATAAAGAATGCCTTGCCCTATATATAAGGTCCAAGATGCATTTCTTGCAGTAACATTAACATACTGCATTTGGTGGGCAATCACCATACCGCACCACGTTGTGTAATGTTATAATATACATATATAGTATTACATCTGTTAAGAAGATCAATTGCAAAATATATATATTCAATAATTCTGTCAATCACACATCCTGATATACATTCCAAATCCGACATGAAAAGCTTTTTGGAAGAATGCATTCGAATGAAGAGTTTCAAGCATCCTAATATTTTAGGATTGCGGGGAATGTGCCTGGACTCACCAGATAAGCTACCACGTATGGTGCTTCCATTCATGGCCAATGGGAACCTCAAACGGTATCTGCAGCTATCTAGAGGATACTCAAAAATAAATACGTATCCTATGGTAAGAATCAACAATCAGGCATTTGTCTGATTGGGTGCGGTCTGATACAATATTGTAGGTGTATGCTGTACATGTATATGCTACATAAACCATCCTTCTAAATTGCACAGGGATTATCTGAGCACATACTGACTTCTATGTGCTTGGATATAGCCAGAGGTATGAATTACTTGGCAGATCGAAGATTTGTACATAGAGATCTTGCCGCAAGGAACTGTATGTGAGTGCAATATAATACCAATAACATAAGGTACTGTTCACTTAAATGTTAGCAAAGCAGCATAAGTAAACCAAACGCACAAAATACATGCATGTGAGCCTGTAGGTACTGTAGATATTGTTTGTATCCAATCTCCGGTCCTAGTTATACATAAAAAGATTGCATGTCCTTTCCAAGTATTGTTAAACCCACAACTACATCGTATTCGATAATATTGAGTGAAAGGAAGCAAATCATTTAATCGATGATACTTTTTAAATTTCTGTTTAGATAGCACCATACACAATTGGAAACTGCCCCAGACAATAAATATGGGTGGATTACATCACCGCTACGAGTAGCTGAGAATTGGTGGCGTCATTTAATTTTAGCTATAAACTCTTTGGACTTTAATTATTCCGGACATTTCAAATTTCTTAACACTGCATATAACCGATTTATCTGATATGCAATTATGCGGTACTAAACAGTTTCATACACATGCAGACCCCGGCAATTGAACACATACTTGCATAGTTGGGCTGCGCCCACGTAATACTTAAGCTAGCTATCGCCTATCTGAATACTGATGCGCAAGTATCAGGCTTCGATCGCGAGAAACTGCACGTTTCCTGAACAAATGGTAATTTTAAATCAATAATAATAGAATACATGCATAAATACGATGCAGCAGGATAAATAAAGCACGCTATAACGCACAACACAATCAAGGATGCATGCAAGGCCATTTCAGTAGGAATCACATTCCTAGCCAGTATGGCCTTTGCGATGGTTCTCACCAGGGTGATATTTAGCCTCCCAAACATGCCACTGATCTTTGCAAGCCAGATGTTTTTAATCAAGATTAATCATTCCTTGTGAGCATCGAAAATACTTTCCTTGTACACAGTGAACCTTCTTACTTGTACTGATATGTATACATGTACAGTTGTACGTGAGATGTACTATACATAAAAGCTTTAAAGAATCGTAATTTGTAAATAGGGTGGATAACGAATTGTCTATCAAAGTTGGTGACTTTGGTCTATCAAGAGACACGTACGAAACTGAATACTACAAAATGTCACGTGCCACAGCATGTCCTGTTAAATGGATGCCTCCAGAGATGTTAAGGGATGGAATCAGTACTGAGAAATCAGACGTTGTAAGTTACTGTGTGTCCAAAAGAAGCATATTACAGTTCTTTTTAAACTATGTGCATCGCACTGCATGCCATCATATTGCATTTTAATACACATATTACAAGTACTTTCCTTCCATATTGTGCTGAACATTACACTGACATGTACCAGTGGGCTTTTGGAATAACATTATGGGAGGTCTTCAGTATTGGGGAATCCCCATATCCTGGTTTGGAGAACCATAACATCTTGAAGCACTTAAATCAGGGTCTAAGGCTTGAACAACCATGTCTTTGTCCTTCTGAAATGTGCGTTGACTAGCCAGTTGTGACGTCAATACACTTTAACTTGAAATGCTTATTTTTTTAGTTTTCTACTAATGCAGAAGTGTTGGTATGAGGAACCTCAAGATCGTCCAAGATTTCAGCACCTTACTTTAGAATTAGAGAGCCTACTAAAGAATCAAAGCGTAGTGGAATAAATTGTACTAGATATGAGTAATGTGCAATTATTTAATTAACAATGCATATAAAGAGTATTGATATCATCCCATTGCAATAATAAGCTTATGCTGGTAGTTTTTCAAAGAGGTATGGTCACGTTTTTCTGTTTTTATTCTTTTATAGCGTGTAGTGCTTGCATATAAATAGCTTCAAGGCAGGTCATGATGATGAAGCAGAGTTTTCAAAGTGCTTTCTTGCATTATGTTTTAAGTATCAAAAGGTCAAATATCTAAGTACATTCAGCATTCACATGCTATACGAGTGCAGAGGCAGTCGCATTTCAGCACAAAACAATTCGACATCATCAATCTGAGACTGAGCCGTTTCACTGTGACCACAAAACCCCACTATTGCGACGCCTGTTTGTCCGGGTCAAAATTTGGTTCCGTGTCACAGGCATGTGGGTCTCCCCCCCCCCCCCCCCCCCCACCCCACCCCCCACAGGACCCAAATGCCTAGGCAATAGGGTCCGGGTAATTATTTGTACATCCAGGCGTCTTGGTCCGGAGGGGGGGGGGGGGGGGGGACCGAGTTTCCTGATGCGTTTTATTTACTAGCAATGGCTGGTTTTGATACGATAGACACATTTTTTGTTGTTACCTTCTCAACGGTAAGTTAGCGTCCGTCAGCCGTTACACTTTGTAACACAATAGAATTAAAAATACAAATAAAAACATATGGGTCATGTTCAAGTAGTACACAACTGTTTCTTAGCATCATACTCGATCGCAATGCAATTTGGAGACACGCTATAGAAAACTTTCTCCACTGCATTTGTATATATGGCTCCGAGGCATTAAATCAACCAGGGGGAGGGGGAGGGGGAGGGGGAGGGGGAGGGGGAGGGGGAGGGGGAGGGGGAGGGGGAGGGGGAGGGGGAGGGGGAGGGGGAGGGGGAGGGGGAGGGGGAGGGGGAGGGGGAGGGGGAGGGGGAGGGGGAGGGGGAGGGGGAGGGGGAGGGGGAGGGGGAGGGGGAGGGGGAGGGGGAGGGGGAGGGGGAGGGGGAGGGACCCTCTCGTGCGAGGCGCGGAAGCTTTCAGTGCAGTGGAATATTTCTACATGAAAACCACATGCAGTTTCAGAACACGATCAGTGCTTCCGACAGCACTATAATAAGTACTTGATCGTGATTTGAAGTCACAAGCAAGCCATCGTTACTGAACGGCACATACATGTATATCATAGTTACAATTATATAATTATCATATACCCACTCAACGAGCAACATACAACGGACGGGGGATCACTCGTAGTCCCCATGCATATCGATTGTTGTGCCGTTCAATAGCAAAGTAGGTATTCAATGCAATCGATTGTTAACCGGCGGGTATATAATGCTATGGATATTAATTAGTTGGGGTACGCAGGGTGGGCATGGGGGGGGGGGGGGGGGAGCATACACCCACCTACCCCCTCCCCCCCCCCCCCCCCCCCCCCCCCCCCCCCTTGCGCCTCATCGAGCGGACGCCTATGGGATCGAAGCATACATATACATGTATATGCTATCTCTGTAAAACATTTTATATAAGTACATCTTGCTATCAGGTTGCAGGGCCTTCAGTGCTAAGCAGAGTTACTGTAGGACAAGACATGTAATTATTATATCTTTCATTAAATGTTATTCTTATTGGTAATTATATTATAATGAAAAGAATAATAATAGTGTACTTATAAGCATCCCATTGGCAATTGAAACATATGGACCAAATGGGTGCGGGATAGGTCCGGGGGGGACCACATGCCTAGTCATATGGGTCCCCCCGGACCCAAAATCCAAAATGGGGTGAAGGGGGGGGGGGGGGGGGGGGGACTCGTATGCCTGTGACACCGGCCGGACAAAATATGCCAGCACATTTGATGCGCCCCCGCCACAAACGGTCCTACGCGAAGCGCATGCGTTTAGAAGTGTGAAAGCACGCGTAACTGCATCGGAAACTGCTAGAGAGATGTGTGCGGGTGAAAATGAAGATCTGGTCGAAAAGGCGTGTCTTTACTTGTTTGATGGGACTCATGGGAGGTATCCTGACTCCTGAGGGTAGTGCCAGCAACGAAAAAAGTGTCATCAAAAGAAAGGCTACAACGCTTACATGTATACTTTGAGAGATGGTGACGTCTTCTACAAAAAGAATTCGACTGGGCAAAAGGTACATTGCGCTCTGTATGGCATCCATGCATTGATTACTTCGATCCAACAAGAGGTATTTGAGATTAGATACGTTCGCAGCAGCGAGGAAAGGTGCATCCTGCATGAAGGCATGCCTCTAACATCTGGGCTCAAGCATACTTCTCATTGGGTTTTGGAGCGGCTTTTTTTTTTAAAAGGCGTAATGAAGGATATAGAAAGTGTTAAATAATATCTCTCATTTCTCATTATATGTATATGTTTCTTAAAAAGATCTCTACCTGTGATCTCTGTCAAAGGAATAGCCAGAAACTGTCCATTGCAACACCAGAATTGTTTCCAGTTCCAGTCCATTCACCCTGGCATTACATGAGCATTAATTTTGTTGGCCCTATTTCATCTAAGACCACCTCGGGAAATAGTTACATTACCTCAAAATGAATAGAAACTGTTGCTCTTCCAACCAAAGAAGCATCAGGAATAGCTAGCTCACTCTTTAAGGTATTATGATGTTAATTATTTATTCATTTTTCCAATACTTGTGTACTTACAAATGTTACATTAGATATTTATGAAGATGAAGATTCTGAAGATAAGGCACCATCAAATAGCTGCATATCATGTTCAGGTAGACAAAATCAAGAGGGTGGGGGAATGGGTGCTTAGAAGATCAGTAGAAAATTGCAATTCAGGTCTATTGAGATCAATTGACACCACACACTATTTCATTAAAGATCTTTATGTTCAATGTTTTGGGAGTTGAGGAAAACAATATTAGCAGACAGTTTAATTTGGATCATTTTGGTGTTTGTATGTGGCAGGGGTACTGTACACTGACTGCCACTTGCGCATGCGCTGCACCACTCACATTGTTGCACACCCTGTTGTGTTAACTCCGTTTTAATGGTATTTCAAAATCAACTATAGTATTAAATAAATAGTTAATTAACTGGTTATCAATGCTAAAATTTGTATGCACAAAAATGAAGGCATGCTGATAGAAAAATATTAAATATTGATGCCTTAGTGTTGGACCATCTTGATGTTGTGATGCACCAAATATCTCTGTCTGGCAAAATTGAGGATCATGATTTATGTGTGTTACTTGACAAGGTCTCCTTGCCTGACAAAGCACGTTTGCTAT
The DNA here is from genome assembly GCA_949361645.1 of Spongilla lacustris. NCBI lineage: Eukaryota > Metazoa > Porifera > Demospongiae > Spongillida > Spongillidae > Spongilla > Spongilla lacustris. Next base: position 11,341,224 of record OX442415.1, read on the forward strand.
CCTTTTCTTCACCACATGCAGCTGCTTGGCTCTCTGTGATTCCTTCCCAAATGCTCAATCTCCATCTTGAACCTTCTCCTGGTCTAAACCTGCACCTTGACCTGAATGAGCTGCAAATTTCAACCCAATGGTGGCTAGGGATGGACACAGCTAAATATTTCTCATGGTCTTTGTGCCCTGGCATATATCTTAACCGCCTAGGCAACCATGCTACTACCTGTAAACGGGGTGGTGATGTCGTAACTCGCAACAACCATCTGTGAAATGTTCTTGTAGAATTCTGCTATCATGCCCATCTAGGCCTTAAGCCATACCCAGCCAGCAGATGTACTTGTCCTCAATTGGGAGAGAGGGAAACATGCTGCCCTTGACATCACTGTGACCTCTCCCTTAATTCCTTCCATCCTAACAGCAGCAAGCTTGTCTGAAGGGGCTGCAGCAGAGGAGGCAGAGGCCAGGAAGCACAGAGCAAATGACCCCAAGTGTTCAGAGCTGGGTTGGCTGTGTATCCCTCTTGCGGTGGTAACGTATGGAAACTGAGGAAGGGAAGCCCAAACCACCTTCTCCCGCCTGGCCTCTCACCTGACCATCACCACTTCCTCCTACAAAGGTAAGGTACTCAAGTAAATGTACAGCAGGCTGAACTTCACCCTGGTCAGGGCGGTGGCTAGGGCCTTACTGGCAAGGTGTGCACCCTCCCTTGGCCTCATGGACATCCTTTGAACATTCCTACACCTGTTGAGATATTTCAACAGCTAGGTCCAGCGATATTTTAATATGTTCAACATGCACGTCACGTATATGTACGACCACGTATTATGTCGTATACGGACAGAGATGGTTCATTAATTGTATCTATGCGCATGTACTCCGTCTTGAAGCGCGCAGTATTGGAGGTGGATATGAAAATATACATTATAGGTATGAATTACTTGGCAGATCGAAGATTTGTACATAGAGATCTTGCAGCAAGGAACTGTATGTGAGTGCAATATTACAACAATAACATAAGGTACTGTTCACTTAAATGTTACCAAAGCAGCATGAGTAAACCAAACGCACAAAATACATGCATGTGAGCCTGTAGGTACTATAGGTATTAATTGTTTGTATCCAATCTCTGGTCCTAGTTAAATTTACGTCAAAGACTGCATGACCTTTCCAAGCATTGTCAAACCCACAACTACATCGTATTCGATAATATTGAGTCGATGATACTTTTTAAATTTTTGTTTAGATAGCAACATACATGTATGCATTTGGAAATTGCCCCAGACAATAAATATGGGTGGATTACATCACCGCTACGAGCAGCTAAGAATTGGTGGCGTCATTTAATTTTAGTTATAATTAGTGAAAACGCTTTGGACTTGGTCAGTTTCAGATAAATTAGTCTGACGTACGTTAACCCTCGCGTGTTTTCGAGGCCTAGGGTGTAGCTACAAAGGCAAATGTATATGCTATGTTGCCGACCCACCATTTATTCGTTCTCAGTTTTATTATTATTCCGGACATTTCAAATTTCTTAACGCTGCATATAACCGATCTGCATTTATCTGGTATGCAATTATGTGGTACTGCAACAGTTTCATACACAGACCCCGGAAAATGTACACATACTTGCCTAGTTGGGCTGCGCCCACGTAATACTTAAGCTAGCTATCGTCTATCTGAATCCTGATGCGCAACGAATATCATACTAGGCTTCGAGAAAATGCACGTTTCCTGAGCCAATGCATGGTAATAATAATAGAATACATGCATAAATACGATGCAGCAGGATAAATAAAGCACGCTATAACGCACAACACAATCAAGGATGCATGCAAGGCCATTTAATAAAACTCAGTAGGGACTATACATTCCTAGCCAGTATGGCCTTTGCGATGGTTCTCACCATGGTGATATTTAGCTAGCCTCCCATACCAGACGTACTTACTCCTGTGACGTACGTGGACCAGCTAGGGACGAGTGAAGCGTACCTTAATCAAGATTAATCATTCCTTGTGAGCATCGGAAATACTGTACACAGTGAACCTTCTTACTTGTACTGATATGTATATGTGAAATGTACTATCATAATTTGCAAATAGGGTGGATAACGAATTGTCAATCAAAGTTGGTGACTTTGGTCTATCAAGAGACACGTACGAAACTTAATACTACAAAATGTCACGTGCCACAGCATGTCCTGTTAAATGGATACCTTCAGAGATGTTAAGGGATGGAATCAGTACTGAGAAATCTGATGTTGTAAGTTACTGTGTGCACAAAAGAAGCATATTACAGTTCTTTTAAAACTATGTGCATCGCACTGCCATCATATTGCATTATATTACAAGTACTTTCCTTCCATATTGTGCTGAACGTTACAAATGTATAGTACTGTACCAGTGGGCATTCAGAATAAAATTATGGGAGGTCTTCAGTATAGGGGAATCCCCATATCCTGGATTGGAGAACCATAACATCTTGAAGCACTTGGATCAGGGTCTGAGACTTGAACAACCAAGTCTTTGTCCTTCTGAGTTGTGAGCTGGTGACACTTTAACTTGAAATGTTTTTTTTTTTAGTTTTCATCTAAGATTTCAGCACCTTGTTATAGAACTAGAGGACCTACTTAAAAATCAAAGCTCAGTGGAATAAATTACTCTAGATATGAGTAATGTACATGCATTTAAGTAACAATGCATGAACATCATTCCGTTGCAATAATAAGCTTATGCTGGTAGTTTTACATGTAAGGATGCATGGTAAACCGCACTTCTTTTATAGTGTGTACTGCTTGCATAAAAATAGCTTCAAGGCAGGTCATGATAATGAGGCAGAGTTTTCAAGGTGCTTTCTTGTATTAAGTATCAAAAGGCCAAAATATCTATGTACATTCATCATTCACATACTATACGAGTGCAGAGGCAGTCGCATTTCTGCACAAAATAATTCGACATCATCAATCTGAGACTGAGCCGTTTCACTGTGACCACAAAATCCCATGATTGCGACAAGTCCCGCTCGCCTTACATAAAAAGTTGCCCTGAAATCGTCAAGGGATAAAAAATAATATACACCTACATTTATGTTCCATGTTTTTCTACTTAAATATCTATAGGCACACTAATAGCGTAGTCTCGAAACCAAACCCAGTTTGTCGCATGTATATAAACTGTTACTATGCAATTCCTTCGAATTCGCTGCAGGCAACCTGAACTACCCTAGTCCACGTTTTATAGGCACTGCCATTTTCATATCACGGGTAAAAAAAATTTTTTTTGACACGGGGTAAGTCAATAAAAAGACTAGACTAGTTTTACATGTAAATTGTAATATTAATGTAAGGCCGATGATCTGGTTATAAATTATGTGTAAGTACTTCTCAAGACTTTCATGAACTGTTAGTAATTGATTCTAATTATGGAGTGCTCCCGGGTATTATGAAGAATTTAATCTCAAATATGAGTTTTTAATAGCAAAACAAAATAATTAATATTACTGACCTACATTTAACACAGAATTTTAGCCAGGTAGATTTGATAAATAATGTAGGTCTGTAAATATTCATAAATTAAAGAATGTATAATTTCCGTAATTCCTTGTTTCCTTGCTTTTTACTCAATTGCTGTCTACAAATCCTACATCACCAAATTTATTTTTATTGATATTTTATATCATGTTTCATTCCTTTCATTCCCCACAGCGGGTTCCTACATATACGTTCCATGCATGAGAGCATACAAAGAAAGAAGGGCAACCTTGATATAGTGCATCACATCACAGCAGTATAAGACAGTTTGATCTGCTCACTTGCTATTACATCATATCTTTCTTTTAAACAGCTAAGTCTCTGAACTGGCATGTGAGCAACACCCAGCCTCTCAGCTAGGTTATTTTGAAAGGTGAGGCAATTCATAAAAAAAGAAGTAGTAGTATTATGCTCAGACCACAAATGCCCTTACCCTGGCTCTAACCAGAGCATCATAATATTTAATACCATTTTCCCACCCAACTTGCTTTTCATTAAACCGCTCTGAATCACCACAGCTACCAAAATTGGTTTATCAGGATCAACCTAAGCATAGCGCACACACTCCTGTCATGAAACTCTTCTCACAGGATTCAAAGCCCTCTTCTCTTGACTGAAAGTAAACTTGCATTCTCCAAAGCCAGTATAAAAGGCATCAGGATTTATCACCTTAAATGCCTGTCCTTCATGTGAGCATGTACATGTATATAATTAAAGCATTGGCCATTCACACCAAAGATGCTTACCAGATTGCTTGCCATTTTCTTACGCGGTATGCAAAAGGCCCACTACTGAATACAGCACAGAATACATGTAGTTCTACCATCATGGCAAAACTGTACCCATTATATCCAGCTGTGTTGGAGCAAATAGGTGGAGAAGGAAGCAATTTGTGAAGGAGGGGAAGGGAGAAGAGAAGGGGGAGAGGAGGGGAAAGGAGGACGGGAAGGGAGTAGAGAAGGGGGAGAGAAGGGGAAGGGAGGATGGGAAGGGAGAAGAGAAGGGGGAAATGAGGGGAAGGGAGAAGAGAAGGGGAGAGGAGGGGAAGGGAGAAGAGAAGGGGGAGAGGAGGGGGAGAGGAGGGGAAGGGAGTACAGAAGTGGGAGAGGAGGGGAAGGGACCGGAGAAGAGAATGGGAGAGGAAGGGAGAAGAGAAGGTGGAGAGGAGGGAAATGGAGAATAAAGAAGTAGAGGAGAGGAAGGAAGAAGAAAAGGGGGAGGGGAGAGGAAGGGATAAGAGAATGGTAAGAGGAGAAGAAAAGGAGAGGAGGGGAAGGGAGATGAGAAGGGGAGGATAGGGGAAGAGAGAAGAAAAAGTGGAGAGGAGAAGAAGGGAGAAGAGAAGGGGAGAGGAGAGCAAAGGAGGGGATAGCTAGCACAATATCACACCTGTAGATAAGCAGTACCCCCCTCGGCACGGCATAACTATCTCCTACATTACCATTTCATTCAATGACGACGACTCCATGGCCAGTTAATTTTTATTATGGGTACACAAATGATCCATAGTGCATTTTTGAACCAAGAAATGAAACAAGTAAATAAAAAACATTTTCTAAGAGAAAGTTGGTGGTATATAGGATTTGATGGCAAAGATGGTGTAAAAAGCAAGGAAACAAGGGTCTAATCATAGGGGAAAATGTAATTGTCCTATATGTTGTGCACATTTTTAGTGCTAAATATAGGACTATTACTCGCTTCTATTATGATTAGATAGACCCTTGTTTCCTTCCTTTTTACACCACCTATATGCCTTCAAATCCTATACACCACCAAACGCTTTCTCTTAGAGACAGTTTTT